>JAGFNQ010004464.1:91467-301803 GCA_024364735.1 Boesenbergia rotunda
GAGAAAACAAGGGTTTTCTTCCTCCTTCTTCTTCCTCTTGAGTAGAGAACCTAGGGCTTCTTCCCTAGGGCCAAGGAGTGAAGTTTCTCGCAAGGAAGAGAAAAGGAGTCCTACACTAGCATTTTTCTGCATACTTAGTGAGTTTTCTTCAAGCAAAGTGGGGTAAGTAGATCACTCACCTGCAATAGAAGTAGTTTCGTCATGTATTTCTCGTTGTAGAACTAGGTTTTGTGATCTAAGTGCATGCTTTAAGATTATTTTGAATTGTGTGTTTAAGGTTCTCAAGAAGACATATTTCTTATTATAGAACTTCAACTTGAGTAGGTTTTGTGTATGTGAATCTAAGTATGATAAGACCAAGTTCTTGAAAAGTCCCAAAAATGAGTTTTGGGTTAAGGGCACGCAAGGTGCTCGATGAAAGTTCCAAGTAAGAAAAGTAAAGATTTGTAGTGCCAAATTTATGGAAAAAGATGAGATAGCTTGATAAGTATAAACATTATGAGTAAGAAAGTATTTTACTTTTGTAAAGTGACATGTACCAGGCAAAGGAGAGGCCCACAGAAAGTTAGAAAGAAGCTCTAATAGGGTGCGGTGGCTCGTTACCCCGAAACCTATTAGGGATGCGCACAATGGTACATTGATACCAGGTACAGTGTCAAGGCCTAGAAAGTTGATTATTATTTTGAAGTATATGAGTATATGTAAGTGTTTCCAGTTAAGTACATGTTTTGTTATGTATGTTCATGTTGTTATGTTACAAGCATGTTAAAAAGCAAGAGCAAGGAAGTTAGTGTTTTAAAGTATGGAAATGTATAAGTATCAAGTCTAAAAAGAAATCATGAGCATGTTAAGTTTGCAAGTGTTTTGGTGTAAGTAAATGTTTTCAAGCATGATTGAGCATGAAAATTATATGAAAGTTCCCATGTGCAAGTATTTCCAAGTGCATGTATTTTGAAGCGAGCATACTTTGAAAAGAGCATGTTTATCATTGATCGCATGGATTTGTGAGTTAGGATTTACTTACTAAGCAAATCGCTTATTAGTTGCATTTCCTTCTATTGCAGATAAAGGTAAAGAAAAAGCATAAGCTAAGGAGGCGAACGGGACTTGCATTGATGTTCAGTGGTGGCGGTCGTGGGAGAGATTCTTGGGCTAAGTCTCATAGAAACTTGTGGTTACTGTTTTGGAGTAACGACCCATAAAATTCTCTTAATATTTCTTTAAAATATTGAGCATGTCTAGATAATTTTCCGAGGGACCTAGAAATATTAACTCAAATTTTAACCTAGAAATCCATGTTTTCTCATTTAAATTGGGAAAAATAGGCACTAATGGGCCTTATATGGGCTTTCTAGTACCATGATTATTGGTGAATTTTAAGTGAAAATTTATATAAATATAAAGGGGTTTTAATGAGAAATATTAACATAATTATGGGAGAATTTTTAAGGGATTTTCGAAATAATAGGGAAATAAAATAAAAATAAAATAGAAAAAAATAGTGCATGCACCAAGGATTGAACCTTGAACCTCTTGTACAACCATGCATGCACTAACCAATTCACCTAGCAAGGGAGTGCTATGAGGAAATGAAGTGGATTTTAGTTAAGCTTAGGGGAATATGAAGAGTCATGAAGAGGAAGAGACACCATGACTCTTCACTTACCCTCCTTAATGTGTTATAAAGAGGGGGCTTGGGAGTTACTTTCTTCCTTCCATCAATTCCATTTTTCATCCTCCTCCTCCCTCATTCTAGCCGAATACTTCAAGAGGGGATCTCCCTTGGAAAAGGTTCACCTAAGGCTCCATCTCCAAGATCCAAGGCTTTTACAAGGGTACAAAGGCTAGGGGTGGTCAAGAGGCAACAAGATTTCCATCATTCTCTCAAATCTAAGGTCTATAATCAAGATCAACCAATGTAAGACTCCCTCACCTATGGTATAATAGTTCCTTTTGATTTTTAGCATAATATAAAGTTTGGTTTTTGGTTTTGATGTTGAGAAAACCATGTTTTGGACCCCTATAGCATTCGGCCACCACGAGTTTTGGGTCCATGATGATGTTAAAAATCTTAATCATACTTTCTAATGTGTTCTCATGATGTTTAGAGAATAAATATAATTTTTGGGAATTTTTGGAGTACCCTAAGACCCTTTAGGGTTTGGGACCATCATAAGGATTCCCATGGCTAGGGTTGGATTTAACTCTTCACTCATGTATCTTGTGTACCCTTATGATACAAGGGGAGGTTGAAGGGATTTATGTGAATTTTCACAAGGTCTTGTGACCCTAAGGGTTTCGGCCAAGAAGGAATCTAGGGCAAGGGGTTAAGGTTTTCTTCAAGTATGGGTTCCGAAAGCCCTATGGTAGGGTATGGTTGGTGTTTAATGTTTGATTGGGGATTTTATGGAATTTTTCCATGCACCCATGGCCTTGTAGGGTTTCGGCCAGCCCTAAGAAGGAGGGCTAAAGGTTAGGGTTAACCCTAATCATGAGCCCTAATGGCTTCCCATGGTCTTATAGGTAATGTATGGTTGTTTCTTTACCTTATACTATCTTACATGTTAATTGAATGATGGAACCCTTCCTTATAGGTTTCGGCCAAGCAAGGTAAATAGGGTTTGGGGGGAGTTAGGGTTTGAAGAATGATGGTTTATGGTTTGTTATGAAGTATATATATAGGTTCAAGCATGTGGTAGAAATTATGTTACCTATAACCCTAACCTTAAGTACCATGTTTCATGTTTATATGTTTATGATTAGATGCCATGCTTAATAGGGTTTATTCATGAATGTCTTGTGTTCTATGCCATGCACTTGAATGGTGGGTAGTATGTTTATGGAAGTCCTACTTATGTATGCTTGGGATGAATACCATGCTTATGTATGAAATGCAATGTTTACCTTATATATCATGATTGTTGGGACCGGGTGCATATTGACAAGGATACGGGTTCGTAAAATTTTAAATTTTTACCTGCAGCGGAAGAATTAGCATAAAATAATTTCCTAAATTATTTTATCCACGTATCTAGCATGCAACCTTATGATGTGTTGACTTAATCATAAAATAAAACTTTGCGGAAAAGTAAACTAATTTACTAAGTACCTTTCGTAACTCGAAGTAAGGGACGAGATCCAACCGTAGCGTCCCTTGGAAGCTCCACCTCTATTCGCGTCCACGCCGAGTTCTCTTCGGGATGACTTCGCAAAGTCATGAGTTTTGTGCCGACGAGAACTACTAGATTCTCTATAGGCACAACAAGAAAGATCAAGAGAGGAAATGGAAACTAACCACCAAGAAAACGGAATCGAATTCCGGGAAGAGAGGAGTCGCTATCCGCTTCTTCTTCTTCTTGTTTCGTTTCTCCTTCTTCTTGAAGCTCATGGCAACCTTGCTTGGTGTTGATAGGGTGCGCCGGCCCTAGCAAGGAAGGTGGGAGCCGGCCCTAATTCTCCAAGAAGGGCGTCAGCCCTAAGGGAAAGGAGAGGGAGAAGAGAATAAGAGAGAGGGAGAGAGGAAGTTACTAATCTCTATTAGTAATTCGTAATAAGGGCTTGCTTTTGGTTCCTTTATATAGTAGCAACTCCTTTGCTAAGTCTCCCTCTTAACGGAATTAACGAAATTAGTTATAAGAAATTTATCTTATAAATTCTCTTATTAATTGTTCTATTTAAGCCGAGTCTTATTATATCTAATTTATAATAAAAACAAATTCTTCTTCTCTTTAAATTATGGAATAAATTTTATAAGAAATTTATAAACTTTCTTATTATGGAAAAATCAATTCATAATTGATTTTATAAAATTAAAATAAACCAATTCATGGATTATTTTAACTTCCAAAAAAGAATAAATTTCTACAAATTTATTTATATAAATTTCTTTATACAAATTTATTTATCCATAATTTATAAAATAAATCGCACTAGATTCATTTTATTAATTAAACCAATTAAATTGGTTTTTCTCCCTTTTAATGGCCGGCCAACCAAGGAGGGTTGGCACCCTCTTTGGCTGGCCCAAACCGAGCCGAACCAACGCGAATTAAACTCATTTAATTCGCCCAAAAAGCCTTCAAAAGACTTAGCCATTTTTAGCTTCCATTGCGCCTCTGATTAACTCAGATTCGACTTATTTCTCTTGATCGGAAAATCCAATTTTTAACTCGTTTTAAATCCCTCGGATTACCCGTAGTGCGTGTGACTAAATAGGCTTTCGATTTATGTTGGCCGTCTATAATTAACCAATTATAGAACGGTCATGAGTGGCACCTAGTAGTACATCATGACCCCCAATTAATCGAAAGATCAACGGTTTGACCTCAGAAGAAATTATTCTGAAACCCTTCAGCAGCTCTACTAAATCGTGCCCCATTCCCTTCACCATCTTATACCCACTTGGTTCAGGACAAGGTCTATTTGTGTCAGTCCCCACTAGGCTGACTACGTCACACCTAGCCCAAGTAATGTCTTTCTCGTCCTTTGGATTTCTAATTACTCTCATGTATTTAAGAGACTCGCACTCTTAACATGATATACTCTGGCCAGAGGTTTTGATTAATAATCCGACGATAGGCCTGGGTATACATCTCCTCGCAAGGAGTGGTGAATCCTTTGTAGGCTGTTCAAACATCTTCGGGCACTTTGGCTTATACCCAATCATCCTGGGTCCACACCTCCTTGGAGATGATTGCTTAAGATGTTAAAGTATAAGTCTCCATGACCAAGATGACTTGAACACCGTAAGTCAAAGGAACATCGCACTTAAGCTGCAGTAAGAACTTCATTGACATATCTATATAGATAACCATATGAAGTTTTACAGCTAGTCACTCCAATGAACTAGTTCCCTTAACTAGCATCCATGTTTATCTCCGGACATCCCAATGTCACCAGCCAGTGAGAATCAGCTGATTAGAGAATAACCCATGCTAGTCTCAACAGAATTGATAGTGTCCGTTTTTATCAATTCATCGACTAGGGATATTTTCAATACTTCACATTTGCACATTTAGAGATAATCACAAGTTGTGATCCCATCACAAATTCTCTTATGCTGTGAGTTGTATTGCGGACATTCAGTAGATGAGTTTAAGATCCCAATCAAATACATAAACATGTATACTCAAATAGTGAATTATCATTTATTAAAATAAATGTTTACAATCATAAGGCGATTGCCTTAGGACACTTCTCTCATATCACTAACAAACTCCCACTTGGCCTAATGCCAATCGCTACGGTATCCAATACCACAGGCTCTAACATGACCCTCAAACTTGCTTTGAGGCAAGGCCTTAGTTAAAGGATCCGCTATATTCCTTTCAGTGGGAACTCTCTCAATTTGTATGTCATTCCTACTTATAATCTCTCTGATCAGATGATAGCGGCGAAGCACGTGTTTGGATCGCTGATGAGACCTTGGTTCCATTGCTTGTGCAATAGCTCCATTGTTGTCGCAGTAAACCGGCACTGCTTCATCAATGGTTGGAACCTCATCAAGTTTCGAGACAAACTTCTTGATCCAAACTGCTTCCGTGGTATAATCCGCTACGGTGTCTTGTTTGGAACTTTTCCAACTTATTGCGCCTCCATTCAAAGTAAATACGTATCCAGACTACGATTTGGAGTCATCCTTATCTGTCTGGAAACTGGCATCTATATACCCACGTATTACCATATCTCCTTCTCCATATATTAGGAACACATCCTTAGTTCTTCTTAAGTACTTAAGGATTGTCTTGACAGCCGCCCAATGATCCATTCCTGGATCCGACTGGTATCTGCTTGTGACGCTCAAAGCATACGATACATCGGGCCTAGTACATAACATAGCATACATGATAGATCCTATTGCGGATGCATAGGGAATCTTATTCATGCAAATCCTCTCGTCTTCTGTGCGCGGACACATAGACTTTGAAAGGTTGATCCCATGCCTGATGGGAAGGTAACCTTTCTTGGATTCCGACATGCTAAACCTTTTAGCACTCGGTCTATATATGTAGACTGCGAAAGACCAAGCAACCGTTTTGATCTATCTCTATAGATTCTAATCCCAAGGATATAGGTTGCTTCTCCCAGGTCTTTCATGGAGAAAGTTTTGGACAACCAAATTTTAACTGTCTGTAAAACTGATATATCATTTCCTATAAGTAAGATGTCATCGACATATAATACTAGGAATACGACTGCACTTCCACAAACCTTCTTGTACACACAAGGTTCGTCAGGATTTTGTGAGAAATCAAACTCTTTGATTGTCTCATCAAAACGGATGTTCCAGCTCCTTGATGCTTGCTTCAGTCCATATATGGATCGTTGAAGCTTGCATACTTTGGTTTTAACAACCGATGTGAAACCTTCAGGTTGTATCATGTATACATCCTCAAGCAGGTTTCCTTTAAGGAAAGCTGTTTTCACATCCATTTGCCATATCTCATAATCATAATGAGCTGATATGGCCAGGAGTATCCGAATGGATTTAAGCATAATTACCTTCCATGTCGGTTTTCTTCTTGAGAATCCACTTGCACCCTATGGGCTTAATCCCTTCGGGTGGGTTAACCAAGTCCTATACTTGATTTTCGTACATGGAATCCATTTCCGACTTCATGGCCTCAAGCCATTTGTCCCTTTCTGAACTTTTCAGGACATCTTCATAACTGATAGGTTCATCATCGCTTATGAGTAACACGTCGTTCGATTCACTTACGAGAAATCCATATCTCTCTGGAATATTGCGTGCCCTATCAGACCTACGAAGAGGTGGTGTTGTTTTAGGTTCAACTGATAGCTCATCACTATGAATTATCGGTTGTGGGCCTAGACTAGGTGTCTCTGTAATGTCTATTGGAGTTTCTTGAACTTCATCAAGTTCAATGCCACTCCCACTGTTTTCTTGTAAAAGAAATTCTTTTTCCAGAAATACAGCATGCCTTGAAACAAACACCTTTTGTTCCAAGGGATGATAGAATTGGTAACCCTTCGTTTCCTTAGGGTATCCAATAAATAGACATTTATCAGACTTAGCATCCAATTTGTCTGATATAACCCGCATCACATAAGCAGGACAACCCCATATCTTAAGGTGAGTTAAGTGAGGTTTCTTACTATTCCAAATCTCAAATGGAGTAGTAGAGACTACCTTGGTCAGGACTCTGTTTAGCAAGTAAACAGTTGTCTTAAGTGCATAGCCCCAAAAGGATTTTGGAAGAGTTGCATGGTTCATCATGGACCTAACCATGTCCATCAAGGTTCGATTGCGCCTCTCAGATACACCATTATGCTGTGGTGTATACGGCGGAGTCCATTGGGACAGTATCCCATTGTCCCTAAGATAATCTTGAAACTCTTGACTTAAGTATTCACCACCCCGATCGGATCGAAGTATTTTAATACTTTTGTCAAGTTGTTTCTCTACTTCATTTCTAAACTCATTGAATTTCTCAAAAGCTTCAGATTTGTGTTTCATTAAGAGCACATACCCGAATCGTGAGTGATCATCGATAAAGGTAATGAAGTAGCTATAGCCTCCTTGTGCAAGAGTTGACATTGGTCCACATACATCAGTATGTATTAGACCAAGCAATTCTCCCACTGGATTACCTTTTCCGGAAAAGGGTAATTTGGTCATCTTGCCTCTTAAGCATGATTCGCATGTATCAAATGAGCCGGGTTCAAATGATTCCAAAATTCCACATCAGTGTAATTCGATCATGCGTTTCTTACTTATATGGCCAAGACGACAGTGCCACGTGTAGGAGACTATTCGATTATCTATTCGAGCACGTTTTTTGCTAACTTCGATATCGAAAACGTCACTGGATAAATCTAACGTGTAGATGCCATTGCACAAAGTTCCATTCCCATAAAGAACGCCATTTAAAGTTATGTAACAACAATTGTTACTAAAAGTTAAATGATAACCCTTTTCATTCAAGCATGAAATAGATACAATGTTCTTTATTAACGAAGGAACTAAATAACAATTATCCAATTCTAAGACACGTCCAGTCGGGAGCTTTAGCAAATATGTTCCGATGGAATTAACAACAACCTTTGCTCCATTTCCAACTCGTAAATTTGCTTCTCCCTTGACGAGTCTTCTTTATTCCTTAGCCCCTTTATGTCATTACATATATGTGAGCTACACCCAGCATCAAGTACCCAGGTATTTGAGGAAATAGAGTGACATTCAATAACGAAGATACTTGAAGAGGATGGGGCATCAGATGCCTTATTCTTCAAGGACTCAAGATAAACCTTGCAGTTTCTTCGCCAGTGACCCTCCTTGCCACAATGATGGCAAGTTCCTTTTGGTTTCTTTTCAGTCTTTTTGGCCTTTTTCTTCTTCCCTTTATTTTGTTCTTTGGCCTTCCTCTTAGAACATTTCTTTGAGGAACCAACTAACAGTATCGCCTTTTGATCCGGCTTTACAGAAGGCTCTACAGTCTTCAGCAGGTTGAGCAGCTCAGGAATGGTGGTCTCTAGTTTGTTCATCCGATAGTTCATCACAAATTGTGAATAACTCTTGGGCAAACAACTCAGAATTAAGTCAATACTTAGTTCATGATCCATTGCAAAACCGAGTGCGCTCAGTCGCTCAATGTACCCCAACATCTTTAACACAAACTGCGAGGCAGAAGTGCCTTCCTGCATCTTAGTGGTGAAGAGGAGTCTGGAGACTTCGAACCTTTCGGATCTTGCCTTCTCTTCAAACAACTCATGAAGATGGAAGATGATGGTATAAGCATCCATATGCTCATGCTGCTTTTGCAGCTCAGGTACCATAGAGGCTAGCATAATGCAACTCGCAAGTTCAGAATCGGTCACATGTTTCTGATAGGCCAACAATTGGTCTGGAGTTGCATTTTCTGGAGGGTGGTTGGGAAGTTGATCTTCAAGGACATAAGCAAGCTTCTCTGCCTTAAGGACTATCCTTAGGTTTCGAAGCCAGTCCATGAAGTTCGGCCCAGTCAGTTTATTGGTGTCCAAAATGGAACGCAAGTTTAGAGAAGACATTATCGAGTGATTATCCTAGAAATACAAATTGAGTTTATGTGAGAAGAATGATTAAAGAATGTATCAACATACATAAATAAAATCCTATTTATTTTTCAAATTGAATAACCCTTTTTATCAATTCGGGAGATCGTAGGAACATCTCCAAATAGGTTGATATCCAACCATAGATAAGAACCACCATGGCTGTGGCCATCAAGTTATTCTTAGCTATGAAGGTAGGTAATTATACCGATTACATATCACATATATGTAACTATCACTTTATGCTATCAACTAATTGAATGTTTGCATAAATCATTGGGTTGTTAACTCATTAACAAGTATGCACATTATACATAGCACCCAATTGCACCTCTCTTTGCATCGACCTTGGCTGTGGCACAACAAATCGATGCTCCAAGCTTAAGGCTGACCCATTAATCAAGAAATAGTTTTAATATGGTTGGAGCTCATTCAACCGTTTAGTCAGGCTTGGATGTGTCCAACAACCAAAACTAAGGATTGACCTCTGACTCCAACTATATTATTCATAAACTAATTCCATGGTTTGAACATGTTGAGGTTCAAGTCGGGCATGGATGTGTCCATCAACCCAAACGAGAAACAAAACTCCGATTCTAACCATATTAATGGAAGTGTTAGCCTTAATATTTTGTAAGGGGTTTTGGGTCTCATCTTTTCTAAGCACATTCATGACATGATATGTCATGACTAACGATTTCCTTAATAAAGTATGTATGTGACTTAATTTATCAAGTCTCATGAATTGAATTAGGAACCGGATTTCCTCATTCTAATTTCATACTTTATTTAAAGGAATTGTTTTGGGAAACAATTTCCTAAATTGTCATAATCAATTTTGGAAATAATATGTTTAAGACTTTGATTTCTCTAAATCAAATCTTATTAAATTAAGAGGTAATTCCCTTAATTCAACGACATATTATTTTCATGAAAATCTCATTTAAGAAAACTCTATAGGAAACCATTTTCCTAATTAATTTTGGAGACAATAATATGTAAGAGCATCACCTCTTAAATCATATTTTATTCATGGATTTAATTAATTACAACAAATCATTTTCTAAGAGTGGCTCCCCGAGGCTCAGATACCCAAAGAAAAATAATTTGTTGTAAATCCAATTGGACGGCTCCCCGAGGCTCAATCCAAATCAAACATGACAATTTCAATTAAAAATTGGGAAATTAAATTACAACAACTAGCTTTAAATTGGACGGCTCCCCGAGGCTCAATCCAAAATAAAGAATTTTGTTGTCAATTTAAAGACCAATTCAAATTTAATTGTCAATTAACTGTCCATGAATTTGTCTGGACTTTCTTAAAAGAAAGTGCCCAAAATTGCGAAATTTCATAAATTGGTTTTCAGAATAATTGTAAGTTTCTGGTACAAAGAAAACTTACATATTTCCAAAATTGGAAAATTTCTAAAATTAGAAAAATTTCTAAAATTGGAAAGTTTCCAAAGATGGGAAGTTTTCACAATTATTATAAAATTTCAGAAACTAGAAAATTTCAAAAGTTTGCGAAATTTCATGAGGATTTCCAAACTTTGAAATTCCTAAATCTAAAATTTATTATAATTGGAATGTTTCCATAATTGAAAATTTTTCCAAAATTGAGATCATGACAAAGTGTTCCGCAAAACAATTATATGATTATGTCAAACACTAACCGGCTCTAATACCACTGTTGGGACCGGGTGCATGTTGACAAGGATACGGGTTCGTAAAATTTTAAATTTTTACGTGCAGCGGAAGAATTAGCATAAAATAATTTCCTAAATTATTTTATCCACGTATCTAGCATGCAACCTTATGATGTGTTGACTTAATCATAAAATAAAATTTTGTGGAAAAGTAAACTAATTTACTAAGTACCTTTCGTAACTCGAAGTAAGGGACGAGATCCAACCGTAGCGTCCCTTGGAAGCTCCGCCTCTATTCGCGTCCACGCCGAGTTCTCTTCGGGATGACTTCGCAAAGTCACGAGTTTTGTGCCGACGAGAACTACTAGATTCTCTATAGGCACAACAAGAAAGATCAAGAGAGGAAAGGGAAACTAACCACCAAGAAAACGGAATCGAATTCCGGGAAGAGAGGAGTCGCTATCCGCTTCTTCTTCTTCTTGTTTCGTTTCTCCTTCTTCTTGAAGCTCACGGCAACCTTGCTTGGTGTTGATAGGGTGCGCCGGCCCTAGCAAGGAAGGTGGGAGCCGGCCCTAATTCTCCAAGAAGGGCGCCGGCCCTAAGGGAAAGGAGAGGGAGAAGAGAATAAGAGAGAGGGAGAGAGGAAGTTACTAATCTCTATTAATAATTCGTAATAAGGGCTTGCCTTTGGTTCCTTTATATAGTAGCAACTCCTTTGCTAAGTCTCCCTCTTAATGGAATTAACGAAATTAGTTATAAGAAATTTATCTTATAAATTCTCTTATTAATTGTTCCGTTTAAGCCGAGTCATATTATATCTAATTTATAATAAAAATAAATTCTTCTTCTCTTTAAATTATGGAATAAATTTTAAAAGGAATTTATAAACTTTCTTATTATGGAAAAATCAATTCATAATTGATTTTATAAAATTAAAATAAACCAATTCATGGATTATTTTAACTTCCATAAAAGAATAAATTTCTACAAATTTATTTATATAAATTTCTTTATACAAATTTATTTATCCATAATTTATAAAATAAATCACACTAGATTCATTTTATTAATTAAACCAATTAAATTGGTTTTTCTCCCTTTTAATGGTCGGCCAACCAAGGAGGGTTGGCACCCTCTTTGGCCGGCCCAAACCGAGCCGAACCAACGCGAATTAAACTCATTTAATTCGCCCAAAAAGCCTTCAAAAGACTTAGCCATTTTTAGCTTCCATTGCGCCTCTGATTAACTCAGATTCGACTTATTTCTCTTGATCGGAAAATCCAATTTTCAACTCGGTTTAAATCCCTCAGATTACCCGTAGTGCGTGTGACTAAATAGGCTTTCGATTTATGTTGGCCGTCTATAATTAACCAATTATAGAACGGTCATGAGTGGCACCTAGTAGTACATCATGACCCCCAATTAATCGAAAGATCAACGGTTTGACCTCAGAAGAAATTATTCTGAAACCCTTCAGCAGCTCTACTAAATCGTGCCCCATTCCCTTCACCATCTTATACCCACTTAGTTCAGGACACGGTCTATTTGTGTCAGTCCCCACTAGGCTGACTACGTCACACCTAGCCCAAGTAATGTCTTTCTCATCCTTTGGATTTCTAATTACTCTCATGTATTTAAGAGACTCGCACTCTTAACATGATATACTCTGGCCAGAGGTTTTGAGTAACAATCCGACGATAGGCCTGGGTATACATCTCCTCGCAAGGAGTGGTGAATCCTTTGTAGGCTGTTCAAACATCTTCGGGCACTTTGGCTTATACCCAATCATCCTGGGTCCACACCTCCTTGGAGATGCTTGCTTAAGATGTTAAAGTATAAGTCTCCATGACCAAGATGACTTGAACACCGCAAGTCAAAGGAACATCGCACTTAAGCTGCAGTAAGAACTTCATTGACATATCTATATAGATAACCATATGAAGTTTTACAGCTAGTCACTCCAATGAACTAGTTCCCTTAACTAGCATCCATGTTTATCTCCGGACATCCCAATGTCACCAGCCAGTGAGAATCAGCTGATTAGAGAATAACCCATGCTAGTCTCAACAGAATTGATAGTGTCCGTTTTTATCAATTCATCGACTAGGGATATTTTCAATACTTCACATTTGCATATTTAGAGATAATCACAAGTTGTGATCCCATCACAAATTCTCTTATGCTGTGAGTTGTATTGCGGACATTCAGTAGATGAGTTTAAGATCCCAATCAAATACATAAACATGTATACTCAAATAGTGAATTATCATTTATTAAAATAAATGTTTACAATCATAAGGCGATTGCCTTAAGACACTTCTCTCATATCACTAACAATGATCATGCAAACTCTATGGATTAGGATAATTGTCTATGTAAACATGTCATGTTCAATGAATATAATGCAATGCTTACCTTATATGCCATGATCATGCAAGCACTAGGAATAAGAATGATGTTTATGTAAGTAGGCCATGTTCTATGAATGAAGATGTATGTTATGTTTATAAATGAAGATGCATGTTATGTTTATGAATGAAAGTGCATGCTATGTTTTATGAATAAAGATGCATGCCATGTTTATGAATGACGGCACGGTCGATGGTCGACGATACGACGGTACGACGGTCATGAGGACCGGTAAATGGGCCGGTAAATGGGCCGGTAGACGGGCCGGGTCATTACACATGCCATGTTTGATGAATGAAGATGTATGCCATTTTTTATGAATGAAGATGCATGCCATGTTTTATGCATGAAGATGTATGCCATGTCTTACGAATGATGAAGCATGTAAAGTATTTTACTTTATGAATGGGCTTGTACTAGACCGAAGTATGGGTCCAAGGGATGGGCACCTTAAGAACGCCCCGGTTCTGGACTACCGACTATGCTGTCCACGGTTCTGGCACTACCGAAGTTGTGCAACAGGGATGGGCACCTTAAGAACGCCCCGGTTCTGGGACTACCGACTATGCTATCCTTACCCTAGTAGGTCGGGGCTCGCTACCTCCTATTTACTTAGGGATGCGCGCTTATGATGTATGTATGTGGTACAAGCCGGGGACCCCGATGATGTTATGATTATGTTTAAGTATTTAAAAGTATGATTTTTAAAAGTTAAGCATCCTTATGTATATGCATTAGACTCATGCATTCATTCATGTTATGCATTATGCCATGATAGTAATGTCTTATACTTATGTTTCATGTCAAGAAATATGCATGATAGTAAACGATTTATGCTTATGGTTATGTTAAGAAGATGCCCATATTATATGATAGAAAGCATGCCTATGTTTATGCCATACAGGTTAGTTCAGGCTTTATGTTTATGTTTATGCCATGTATTATGCATGTTAAGAATGTTTCCTTATGTTTATGTTTATGCCATGTATCATGTCATGTTAAGAATGTTTACTTATGTTTATGTATCATGCCATGTTAAGAATGTTTATTTATGTTTATGTTTATGTTTATGTCATGTATTAGACCATGTTAAGTTGAATTATGTTTATGTCTATGTCATGTATTATGTTATGCTAAGTTGAATTATGTTCATGTTTATGCCATGTATCATGTCATGTAAATTTTAATTATATTCATGTTATGTCATGTATCATGTCATGTAAGTTTATTTATAGTTATGTTCAAGCATAAAGTTATGTTTATGTTTCATGTGCTTATGATTAAGTGATGAATGGTTTTAGTGAGTAGGAAAGAGTCTTACTAAGCCGATGTGCTTATAGTCTTATTTTCCTTATACCGCAGATCATGCAAGGGGACAATAAGGAAGCAGCAGGAGGACAAGAATGTGTGTGTGTGGTAGTGACTTTGCCACTGAAACAATATGTTTACCGGTCTTATGCTAGAACTTTATGTTTGCTACTTATGTGTTTGAATAATGGCTTATGTGACTCTATGACATGATGTTAAGCATGACATGATATGATGCAAAGTATGAAGTTAATATGCCAAATACCCATGTCATTATGTTAGGAATGGTAGTAGGGCATATATGTGTAAGTCTTATAGTTATTCCGCTGCCTTATGATGTCTACATGCCCTAAGTATGTTAACGTAATGCCGCTTTATGGAAGAAAAAAAAAAGCTGGCGTTACAGGTTGGTATCAGAGCCAATCGCCATCTCACTACACACACATCAAGCATTTTTCCTGTAGCTTCCAAGTAAGTTCCTCTTTGCATATCTTATGATAGTAAGCACTTTTAGGATACTTTATGATTTTAGGATATGCAAGTATGAATGATGGTTATGATGAAAAGTACTTTAGGATATGTAACGATGAACGATATTTTATCTTCTTTTATGAATTAAATATTTAAAATAATATAGGGGTAGAAAAAAAATTGATATTGACCATACTTGTCTTTGGTGAAGAAAAAACATGGCTAGAAGACAGAGTAGCCAACTTAACAAGGCAACCCCATCGCCTGACCTGGTGCAATTAGTAACCCAGCTCCAGCGTCAAGTCACTGAGCAGCAACAAACCATTAATACTTTGATGAACTAGCAAGAAAATTCCACTACTCCACCAGTGAACCAGACTGCTATACCCGTTGCGCCCACAGTTACGCAAAACCCTCCGACAGGCCCGACCACTGCAGCACGTCAAGAGACTTATCTGATTCAGTGGTTGAGGCTGAAACCGGAAAATTTCTCGGTTGTTGGCGAACCGTGGGACGCCCAAGCATGGTTCAAGATAGTGGAAAGTATCATGGAGCTGCTAGACTGGCCGGAGCATGAGAAGATCAAGTATGCGTCCTTCTGCCTTTCTGGAGATGCCAGAATGTGGTGGGAGAGGGTCAAGGCCAAAAGACAAGTGGACCAGATGACGTGGTCGGACTTCGAGTCGGAGTTCTTCGAGGAATTCTTCAATATGCGTGTCACCAACAGACATTACGACGAGTTCACGGAATTTCGATAGGGTGACCTCTCGGTCAATGAAGCCATGAAGAAATTCAATCGACTAGCTCGCCTATGCCCCGAGCTGGTCCGCACTGAGAAAGAAAGGGTCCGACTTATGCTGAAAATGTTGTTGCCTGAAATAGCTCTGAACGTGGCTGGCGGAGTTAACCGACCGCAGACCACCGAGGAGCTATTTAGTAGCGCTCTACTCACTGAGCACTATCTAAATAATATCAATCAACAAAGGAAGGCGCTAAATGAAAGTAAGGATCAAGTTCACTCCGGGATTCTCGATTCTTCCTTCCATTATCGTTGATGTTTTCCTTTCATTACCGCTCAGGAGGGCAGAAACCCCAGGGCGCCAATAACAACTGGAAGGGAGACCAGAGCGGTAAACGGGAGCCATGGAACAACCCTCAAGGAGGCCCAGCAAATAAACAGGCCAAACCTATCCTGTGCGCGACATGCGAAAAACGGCACCCGGGGAATGCCGAAGAGGTACGAATCGGTGCTTCACCTGTGGAGTGGAAGGGCATATGGCGGCTTACTGTCCTACCAGGAGCCAGACACCTTCCCAACAACTCGTCCTGTACCAAGGTGCCCCAGCAAAACTACACTATATGCAAACTGAGCTGGAAGGTACCCCGATGCTGGAGGCCCAACCGACTATGATGAATGCCAGGGTTTTCTCGGTTACCAAGGAAGATGCTGCAGAAGCTTCTACGGTTGTCACAAGTCAGATACTTATTTTCAGTCAGTATGCTACTGCATTATTTGATACTGGGGCAACGCACTCGTTCATTTCTGTGCCATATACCAAGAAGATAGATAGGCTTCCGCAAGTGTTAGACTGCAAGTTCTTAACGACCCTACCTTCGGGAGAAATAATGACATCCACTCATGTGCTGCGTGCGGTGCCGGTCGGAATTGCAGGAAGGGAACTTTACTGTGATCTGATAGTACTCGACATGCAGGATTATGATGTTATAATGGGAATGGATTTCCTGGGTAAATACGGTGCTTCTATTGAGTGTCGTAAGCGAAAGGTGGTCTTTCGACCTGAGGTAGGTTCTATGTTCGAATTCATCGGAGAGCCAAGGAAAAGAACTAGGAAATATTTATCAACTCTCCAAGCTCAGAAGATGTTAGACAAAGGATGTACTGGATTTCTAGCATATGTGGTTGATGCCAGTCAAGTGACGAATCAGAAGCTGGAAGATGTCCGGGTGGTATGCGATTACCCAGAGGTTTTCCCAGATGAGGATTAGCTCCTGATAGAGAGGTAGAATTTGAGATTGAATTGGTTCCTGGTACTAACCCGATCTCCAAGGTACCTTACCGTATGGCGCCGGTGGAATTAAAAGAGCTTCAGGAACAGCTACGGGAGTTGCTGGATAAGGGATTTATTCGCCCTAGCCATTCTCCGTGGGGAGCTCCGGTACTGTTTGTGAAGAAGAAAGACGGATCTATGCGAATGTGCATAGATTACCGAGCGCTGAACAACGTAACGATCAAGAATAGGTATCCCCTTCCGAGGATAGATGACATGTTTGACCAATTAAAGGGAGCCACTGTTTTCTCGAAAATTGATTTGAGGTCTGGTTATCATCAAGTTAGAGTAAAATAGGAGGATATTCCAAAGACGGCTTTCCGAACAAGGTACGGGCACTTTGATTTTGTGGTTATGCCCTTCGCGTGACGAATGCTCCTGCCATGTTTATGGATCTTATGAATCGGGTATTCTCATCGTTCCTCGACAAATTTGTGATCGTCTTCATCGACGATATCCTTATTTATTCGAGGACCCAAGAAGAGCACGCTGAGCACCTGAAGATAGTATTAAAGATTCTTCAGGAAAAGCAACCGTATGCAAAATTTTCCAAATGTGAGTTCTGGCTCGACCAAGTGGGCTTTTTGGGCCATATCATTTCTAAAGACGGGGTTATGGTAGATCCAATAAAGATTGAAGCTGTGAATAACTAGAGCCAGCCGAAGAACGCCAGTGAAATCAGAAGTTTTCTTGGGCTGGCAGGCTATTATAGAAAATTTGTGGAGGACTTCTTGAGGATTGCAGCCCCTTTAACGGCTCTCACCCGGAAGGATAAGAAGTATGAATGGACGAAAAACTGTGAAAGGAGTTTCTTGGAACTAAAAAGGAGACTTACAAGCGCTCCAATCCTTACCCTCCCAGAATGTAATCAGAGCTTCAACATGTATAGCGATGCCTCCAAACTAGGACTTGGAGCTGTACTTATGCAGAATGGAAAGGTTATTGCCTACGCCTCTAGACAACTCAAGGAGTATGAACAGAATTACCCCACTCATGATCTGGAACTGGCCGCGGTGGTCTTCGCTCTTAAAATATGGAGGCATTATCTATATGGAGCGCAGTGTAAGATTTATACAGACCACCAGAGTCTGCGATATTTCTTCACTCAGAAAGACCTGAATATGAGACAACGCCGATGGCTTGAGTTTGTGAAGGACTATGACTGCGAGATCTTCTACCATCCAGGGAAGGCAAACAAAGTGGCCGATGCACTCAGCCGGAAGTCAAGTGCCACCTTGATGTCCATATCTATGTTACCCCGACCACTCAAGGAAGAGATTATGAATTTAGGGGTCAAAGTCATCTCCGGACGACTTTCCACCATGACAATATCACCCACGCTATTTGAGGACATATTGGAAAAACAAAATGGTGATCTGAGTCTTCAGAAAATAAAACAGGAGATCCTAGAAGGAAAGGCCGATGGTTTCCATATCGCCAAAGGGGGAGTACTCTACCTTAGGGATCGTCTATGTATTCCTAATGATCCGGAGCTTCGAAGGGAAATACTGGCAGAAGCTCACGGAACCCCTTATTCGATGCATCCAGGATCCACCAAGATGTATCAAGATCTGAAGGAGAAGTTCTGGTGGTCCGGTATGAAGAGGGATGTGGCTCAGCATGTTAGTACTTGCATGACTTGCCAGCAAGTAAAAGCAGAACACCAGCGACCCGGAGGAGTTCTGCAGCCACTCACAATTCTGGAGTGGAAATGGGAAGACATCTCTATGGATTTTATTTCAGGGCTTCCCAGGACTACGAATGGATATGAAGCGATTTGGGTAATTGTGGACAGGCTGACGAAGTCTGCGCACTTCCTGGCAATCAAGATGACTGATTCAATGGAGCAACTGGCTCAATTATACGTTAAGGAGATAATCAGACTTCATGGAGTTCCCAAGACCATCATCTCAGATAGGGATAGTCGCTTTACTTCGCATTTTTGGGAGTGTGTTCAGAAGTCTCTCAGCACTAAATTGCGATTTAGCACCGCCTTTCACCCTCAGACTGATGGGCAAACTGAACGGGTAAATCAAGGACTAGAAGACATGTTGCGAGCTTGTGCCTTGGATTTCAAAGGAAGTTGGTGTCGATATCTATGCTTAGCGGAATTCGCTTACAACAATAGCTACCAAGCTACTATCGGAATGGTACCTTATGAAGCGTTGTACAGGAGGATATGTAGGTCTCCGATCTGTTGGTATGAGGGTGGTGAAAAGAAGGAAATGGGGATCACAACGGATGTCATTGACGGCACCACCCGAGCTATACAAAATATTCGACAACGGATAGAAGCTGCTCTGAGCCGGCAGAAGAGTTTTGCCAATGTCCGGTGTAGACCACTAGAATTTAATGTTGGAGATTTGGTGTTCCTCAAAGTGGCTCCTATGAAAGGGGTGACAAGATTTGGGAGGAAAGGAAAACTAAGTCCACGTTATGTGGGGTCGTACCTGATTCTGAAAAGAGTTGGTAAGGTGGCATATGAGCTGGAGCTGCCTCCAGAGATGTCGGCCGTCCATAATGTGTTCCATGTGTCAACACTTAAAAAGTGTATCCCAAATATGGACCAAGGGATCGAGCCATAGACAGTGCAAGTGCAGGAGGACCTAAGCTATGAAAGCAGACCTATCCAGATCTTGGATCGAGAAGTCAAGAAGCTAAGGAGTAAGGAGGTACCCTTAGTCATGGTTCTATGGCAAAGTCAACGGTTCGAAGAAGCTACCTGGGAACGCGAGGACGAGATGAGGCGCAAGTTCCCGGAGCTATTCTAAGTTCGAGGATGAACTTTCACGAGGTATGGGGGATTGTAACGACCCGGAAAATTCTCTTAATATTTCTTTAAAATATTGAGCATGTCTAGATAATTTTCCGAGGGACCTAGAAATATTAACTCGAATTTTAACCTAGAAATCCATGTTTTCTCATTTAAATTGGGAAAAATAGGCACTAATGGGCCTTATATGGGCTTTCTAGTACCATGATTATTGGTGAATTTTAGGTGAAAATTTATAGAAATATAAAGGGGTTTTAATGAGAAATATTAACATAATTATGGGGGAATTTTTAAGGGATTTTCGAAATAATAGGGAAATAAAATAAAAATAAAATAGAAAAAAATAGTGCATGCACCAAGGATTGAACCTTGGACCTCTTGTACAACCATGCATACTCTAACCAATTCACCTAGCAAGGGAGTGCTATGAGGAAATGAAGTGGATTTTGGTTAAGCTTAGGGGAATATGAAGAGTCATGAAGAGGAAGAGACACCATGACTCTTCACTTACCCTCCTTAATGTGTTATAAAGAGGGGGCTTGGGAGTTACTTTCTTCCTTCCATCAATTCCATTTTTCTTCCTCCACCTCCCTCATTCTAGCCGAATACTTCAAGAGGGGATCTCCCTTGGAAAAGGTTCACCTAAGGCTCCATCTCCAAGATCCAAGGCTTTTACAAGGGTACAAAGGCTAGGGGTGGTCAAGAGGCAACAAGATTTCCATCCTTCTCTCAAATCTAAGGTCTATAATCAAGATCAACCAATGTAAGACTCCCTCACCTGTGGTATAATAGTTCCTTTTGATTTTTAGCATAATATAAAGTTTGGTTTTTGGTTTTGATGTTGAGAAAACCATGTTTTGGACCCCTATAGCATTCGGTCACCATGAGTTTTGGGTCCATGATGATGTTAAAAATCTTAATCATGCTTTCTAATGTGTTCTCATGATGTTTAGAGAATAAATATAATTTTTGGGAATTTTTGGAGTACCCTAAGACCCTTTAGGGTTTGGGACCATCATAAGGATTCCCATGGCTAGGGTTGGATTTAACTCTTCACTCATGTATCTTGTGTACCCTTATGATACAAGGGGAGGTTGAAGGGATTTATGTGAATTTTCACAAGGTCTTGTGACCCTAAGGGTTTCTGCCAAGAAGGAATCTAGGGCAAGGGGTTAAGGTTTTCTTCAAGTATGGGTTCCGAAAGCCCTATGGTAGGGTATGGTTGGTGTTTAATGTTTGATTGGGGATTTAATGAAATTTTTCCATGCACCCATGGCCTTGTAGGGTTTCGGCTAGCCCTAAGAAGGAGGGCTAAAGGTTAGGGTTAACCATAATCATGAGCCCTAATGGCTTCCCATGGTCTTATAGGTAATGTATGGTTGTTTCTTTACCTTATGCTATCTTACATGTTAATTGAATGATGGAACCCTTCCTTATAGGTTTTGGCCAAGCAAGGTAAATAGGGTTTGGGGGGAGTTAGGGTTTGAAGAATGATGGCTTATGGTTTGTTATGAAGTATATATATAGGTTCAAGCATGTGGTAGAAATTATGTTACCTATAACCCTAACCTTAAGTACCATGTTTCATGTTTATATGTTTATGATTAGATGTCAAGCTTAATAGGGTTTATTCATGAATGTCTTGTGTTCTATGCCATGCACTTGAATGGTAGGTAGTATGTTTATGGAAGTCCTACTTATGTATGCTTGGGATGAATACCATGCTTATGTATGAAATGCAATGTTTACCTTATATATCATGATCATGCAAACTCTATGGATTAGGATAATTGTCTATGTAAACATGTCATGTTCAATGAATATAATGCAATGCTTACCTTATATGCCATGATCATGCAAGCACTAGGAATAAGAATGATGTTTATGTAAGTAGGTCATGTTCTATGAATGAAGATGCATGTTATGTTTATAAATTAAGATGCATGTTATGTTTATGAATGAAAGTGCATGCTATGTTTTATGAATAAAGATGCATGCCATGTTTATGAATGACGGCACGGTCGATGGTCGACGGTACGACGGTACGACGGTCGTGAGGACCGGTAAATGGGCCGGTAAATGGGCCGGTAGACAGGCCGGGTCGTTACACATGCCATGTTTTATGAATGAAGATGCATGTCATGTTTTATGAATGAAGATGCATGCCATGTTTTATGAATGAGGATGTATGCCATGTCTTACGAATGATGAAGCATGTAAAGTATTTTACTTTATGAATGGGCTTGTACCGGACCGAAGTATGGGTCCAAGGGATGGGCAACTTAATAACGCCCAGGTTCTGGACTACCGACTATGCTGTCCACGGTTCTGGCACTACTGAAGCTGTGCAACACGGATGGGCACCTTAAGAACGCCCCGGTTCTGGGACTACCGACTATGTTGTCCTTACCCTAGTAGGTCGGGGCTCGCTACCTCGTATTTACTTAGGGATGCGCGCTTATGATGTATGTATGTGGTACAAGCCGGGGACCCCAATGATGTTATGATTATGTTTAAGTATTTAAAAGTATGATTTTTAAAAGTTAAGCATCCTTATGTATATGCATTAGACTCATGCATTCATTTATGTTATGCATTATGCCATGATAGTAATGTCTTATACTTATGTTTCATGTCAAGAAATATGCATGATAGTAAACGATTTATGCTTATGGTTATGTTAAGAAGATGCCCATATGATATGATAGAAAGCATGCCTATGTTTATGCCATACAGGTTAGTTCAGGCTTTATGTTTATGTTTATGCCATGTATCATGCATGTTAAGAATGTTTGCTTATGTTTATGTTTATGCCATGTATCATGTCATGTTAAAAATGTTTACTTATGTTTATGTATCATGCCATGTTAAGAATGTTTATTTATGTTTATGTTTATGTCATGTATTAGGCCATGTTAAGTTGAATTATGTTTATGTCTTTGTCATGTATTATGCTATGCTAAGTTGAATTATGTTCATGTTTATGCCATGTATCATGTCATGTAAATTTTAATTATGTTCATGTTATGTCATGTATCATGCCATGTAAGTTTATTTATAGTTATGTTCAAGCATAAAGTTATGTTTATGTTTCATGTGCTTATGATTAAGTGATGAATGGTTTTAGTGAGTAGGAAAGAGTCTTACTAAGCTGATGTGCTTATAGTCTTATTTTCCTTATACCGCAGATCACGCAAGGGGACAATAAGGAAGCAGCAGGAGGACAAGAATGTGTGTGTGTGGTAGTGACTTGGCCACGGAAACAATATGTTTACCGGTCTTATGCTAGAACTTTATGTTTGCTACTTATGTGTTTGAATAATGGCTTATGTGACTCTATGACATGATGTTAAGCATGACATGATATGATGCAAAGTATGAAGTTAATATGTCAAGTACCCATGTCATTATGTTAGGAATGGTAGTAGGGCATATATGTGTAAGTCTTAAAGTTATTCCGCTGCCTTATGATGTCTACATGCCCTAAGTATGTTAACGTAACGCCGCTTTATGGAAGAAAAAAAAAAGCGGGCGTTACATTTGGAGTGGTAGAACGAAATGATCTTGGTTAAACTTTGCATAGAGACAAAGTTAAGTACAAAATCTAGTATAGATTTCAAATGTTTTGATAGTTTATTAAATTCCACAAAGATCCTAATTGCAAGTAAATGGATTTATTTTGGGTTGCTAAGATGTTTATAAAACTAGTATAGAGTATAGATTTGGAGTTATTTAACTATATGCTTTGGAAGAGTATGAATTATGGACCCTTGAAAGGAGTTCCCAGGTCTAAAACTGCAGTTTTCAGGCGTGCTAGTGGATTGGTTCAGAACCAGTCGACTGCTGTATCAAACAGAACCTTCTGTTCGATGCACCAGTCGACTGCCGTGAGGCCAGTCGACTGGTGCCGGGCACAGAAAGTTTCTGTGGCCGATACCAGTCGACTGGTGCCATTGAAAAGAAAGTGTTGTAGGGCAGATGGTTAGTGCTTCAGTTTTACAATGAAGAGGTCTAGGGGTCAAATCCTTGCAAAGCAAATAAAAGGAAAGTTGTTTTTCTTTGAAAAAAAAAGAAAAAAAATTCAGAGCAAGTTAAGGGAAGTCAAGTAGTTGTAACCTAAGGCTAAGGATAAGGTAAAGTTAAGGTTAAGTAAAAGTGACGTCTGCCTTAAGAGAGAGAAGTCGGGTCGTCATAGATATTCACCCCCCCCTCTTTCGACGGCACCGATCCTACAAGTGGTATCAGAGCCTGGAAGCTCTTCACTGGACTAACAGCCGACGGAGCAAAGACGCCAAGAATTGAGGGGGAGCAGGGGTGAATCAGGTTTTTTTATGTCAATTTTCAAATTTCATATTATATGTTTCAAGTGTAGGGAGAGAGAACACTATAAAAACTAGTGTAATACTCGTAAGAATCGTTCGTCACCACCGGCGGCAAAGGAGGTACTAGCGCCAGGAATCCAGAGGGACAAGAGCCACAACTAGTGCTTCAAATGTCAAAAGCACGGACACTACAAGAACCAGTGTCCGTCCAAGGTACGAAAAATTAATTTTGGCAATTAAATTCAATTTCTTGCACAATTATATCATTCTGGTAATTTAGAAAAATTTCTGATAAGTTAGATTTTTTGCACAACCAACTCAATGTATTACATGACAAATTATCAAACATAGAAAATGTTAACATATCGAACCTTAATTCTTTAATCTTTAATATTAATGCTAAAAAATTTTAAATTAATAATAATTCTTATAAAGTCAAGAATAATAATAATACTTTAATATCTGATAATTTTGATAATGTTAAGGAGGATAATAATGCCTTAACTAGTAATAATTTTTTTGATAATTATGATAATTCAAGGATAAGGATGATACAGACATTAATAATATTTCTAAGAATTCTGATAAAATAAGTGCTAATAATGTTAACATTTCTCAAAATTATATTGATGATTATCCCGAAGATAATGATGAGGATATTAGTCAACTCATAATTAATTTTAATGATTTGGAATATAATACTACAACTTTAATAAATAATCCAGAAAATTACCCTACCTGTTTTGAAGATAATAACACAACTCTTAATATTCTGAATTTAACCCTGAAGATAATGACGAATATGATTCTGAAGATGAAAAAAAATTAGTAAAATTAAAGCTATGTTTGATAGTGCTTACAAGAAATCAAATAAAGTAGAGGTATTAAACAAAATTGAAAAATTAAATTCAAAAGAAATACCAGATGAATCGGAAATTGTTGAACTAATAGAAATGATGTAACTAAACACAAAATTCTTAACAACTTTAATAAATTAATAATTCTAATTAATTCTCAATAATTCTAATCCAAATTAACAATTAATAATTTTAATCCTAATTAATTCTTAATAATTTTAACTCTAATTAATTCTTAATAATTTTAACTCTAATTAATTTTAATCATTATAACCCTAATTAATTCTTAATAATTTTAACCTTAATTAATTTTTAAATAATTTACCCATAATTAATTCTTAAATAATTAAACCCTAATTAATCCTTAAATAATTAATTCTCAAATAATTAAACCTTAATTAATCCTTAATTAATTTTAATTAATTCTTAATAATTTCAATTCTAATTAATTCTTAATAGATAACTTAAAACTTAATTAATCCTTGATAACTTAAATTTTAACTAACTCTTTACAACTTAAATCCTTAATTAATAGTAATTAATTCATAAATCCTAATTAATTAACAATTCAATTCAATAAAATCCACGAACTAAATCTTCAATTAATTAATTTCAATTATGAAACTGATAAAATTCTACCCAACCGAAATATCCAACTAAATAATAACAAATATGTCAAAGTGGGTTGACATATTCGCGGGTTCTCACGGTATGTATCAAATCGAGAATTTGGTACATTATTAGAAACCTAATAAAATAGTCTGACTTGATTGACCCATGCATAAATGTCATGTACATGCATCTACTTATTTTTCCTTAAATATTTATCATGTCATTTATGTTTATTTTTCTGCATTATTTAGAACGGTTAGATAGGAAAAAGGTTGGTTGATACTTGCCTAACCTAGTACCAGGATGGAGCGAGATGATAGTATGTTAGAAACTAGCCGAAGCTACCTCGCCACATCTTAGACTAGTTAGACCAGAATTTTTCAAAAAGTAATTTAAAAGCATTCTTTCTTTAAAAGGCTTTCAATAAGGCTACGGCTAAAGAAGGCCTCTATGCCTCGCCAAGACCTGGAAGCCAATTATTGAAAATTACTTTTAAGCTACTAATTGATTAAACTTGAATCTAACTCAAGGTCAAGCAATCTACAAATTAAAATTGAGAAAAATTATTCAGGCATCTCACAAACACTTATAAGACAACCGTGCTTGCTTGTATTGCGACATTTAGAATGGGTGAGATGTTAAGGACTAATTAATTGATAAATATTTTCAAAATCTTTAAGTTATGTTCTTAAAAATCTATTTTCAAAATAGTTGATTAAACATAATAATGTTTTTATGAATTTTCATGCTTGATTGATTGCTTACTTATAGATACATGTTTTTCAAAAATTTACATATCTTTTCGAAAATTGTTTGACCTACACACTTAAACACAAACCCTTTAGGTCAACACTAAAGTCCCTTAAAACACTTAGGTAAGGTCCTTATAGTTAACAAAGATAGCCAGAAGGTGTCAGGTTCAGGGGGAGTTTTTTTGTGAATTCCTATTTTTAGAAAACTATATTTCAAAAAAATATTCTTTTTCAAAAATTCATATCTTTCAAAATGTTTTGTGCTTTAAAAATTATTATCATTCAAAATGTGTTTTCGAAAAACACTTTTAATTCAAAATATTTTTCAAATATTATTTCTTTGAAAATTATCACACTCTTTCAAACGTATTCTTCAAAAATTATTTTAATTACTCTTTTGATTTGGATAAAACTCCTAAGACACATGGAAGATTTCTTAATGATCTACAAGAATTCCTAAAACTATGTCAGATTTAGGGGGAATCCAAGTCAAAGAAATTGATATATTACTATTTCAAAATACGTATTAATGTTTTTAAACTCTTTTCGTTTGAATCAAACCCTAAAACTCAGAGGAAGATCACTTGTAGTCAATAAGCTTCCTAGAACTGTATCAAATTCAGGGGAAGGTCAAATTAAAAAAATTAAAAAAACTATTAAAATTTTAAAAATTATTATGTTTTCATACACTATCTTTTCAAAATCACTTGAAAACATAATATTCTATTTTCAAATCTCATATTGAAAATCTTTTTGGCTTTTAAATACGTTTGAAAATAATATATTTCAAAAATCTTTTAACTTTTTGAATATTCATGAAAATAGTTTTTACTTGAATTTGGAAAAATTTTCAAGACACTTAGAAAAATTTTCTTTGCAGTTAACAAGGTTTCTTAGGATTGTGTCAGACTAGAAAAGAAACCAAATCAAGAAAAGTTATTATTTTTTAAAACTAAATACATTGATGGAAAATCTCTAAGACACATAAGAATTTTCTTGTGGTCAACAAGTTTCCGAGGATTGTGTCAGACTTAGGGAAATTCAATCTTTTTGGTACAATAATTTAAAAAAAAAGGTACTTAGTTGTTTTTAATATTTTTCTAAATGTGTACGTAATTTTTTAACTAAAAGGGGGAAAGAGTTTCTTTTTGAAAATCATTTTCTTAAAATCTTCAGCATTTTTCAAAATTGGGAGAAAGACTTATGTTATATTCATTTCAAAAAATTTTATTGTCGGTGCAAGTTTTTCCCGTAATTTTTTGATGTGTGACAAAGGGAGAGAGAGGAGCTTAACTTAGATTTTTTTCGATTTCTCCCAAGGATTAAACCTAGATTTAACCCTTAGACCTAACCTAACTTAAGATATTGTCAAACATCAAAAAGGAGGAGATTGTTGGTGCAAGATGCATCAGTGATGTCTTCCTCTAGTGTTTCGATGTTTAACAATATATTGAAGTTAGTGAAAATACACCAAAGGTTTAATATGGTTGATGAAGGTTAGCCAAACAGGATCTGATGATTGGCAGAGTGAACCAGAACCCAGGGTTGGTCAGTTTGACCAAGGGAGTAAACCAAAACGGACATAAGGTTTGGAGTTATATTTATCTGAAAGATAGAGGAAGTATAGTCAGGATCATGATGACTAGCAAAGGAGTGATTTAGGTGAAAGAAACCCTGGCGAGTTAAGCTGGGTCCTAGCAAGGAAAGCTAGGTTAGACTAAGTCGTGGTGAGTGAAGCTGGGCACTAAATCTTGGTGAGTGAAGCTGGGTCCTAGCGAGTGAAGCTAGGTTGGACTAAGTCCTGGTGAGTGAAGCTAGGCACGAAGTCTTGGTCCGAGGGACTGAGCACTAAGTCCTGATCGGGGATCAGGCAACGAAGTCTTTGCCGAGCGAGGGTTGTCGCACAAAAGTAAATACGGGTCGAGGTCGGACGTCTCGAGATCTGAGTTCTCGAAGGTCGAGCAAAAGACCAGCCGGAGGTCCCGGTTGGCAAAAGCTTAGTCGAGCGGGGATCGCGAACAGAAGTAGAGATGGGTCGAGGTCGGACATCTCGAGATTCAGGTTCTCGGAGGCTAAGCGAAAGTCCAACCGGAGGTTCCGGTTGGCAAACGTAACTTCTCCAGTGTGGAGTAGGTGAGAACATGCTCCCCAGGAAAGGGAACATTAGGCGTCGGTTCGACCTAGGGTTTCGGGTGAAATCCAAAGTCAAAACCAATTAACTAAGGCTTAAGATTATTTGCTTTGTTTGTGTGTTTTGTTGTCTTGCAGGTACCTGGAGTTGGAGGCAAGATAAGAGAGCAGAACACAAAATAAGAAGTCTGGGAAAAGGGTCTCCCAGGCGCCTGAATGAAGTCAGTCACCTGGTAACCCAAGCGCCCTGTATGGGTCAGGCGCCTGAGGCTTATCAGGCGCCTGAGCCTTGTGAGGTGCCTAGGAAGAGGTTCTTATCTACGCTGCGAGTTCGGTGCAAAGGATAGAGGTTGACCGACACTTGGCAGGCGCCCCATAGCAACACAGGCGCCCTGGACACCCCTATATAAAGGGGTTCGGCCCCTCAATGCAGAACAACACTTTCTATGTCATTCTAAGCATTTTCTGCAAAGCAAAAGCGCTCAAGTTGAAGCTCTACAACCAAGGAGGCTCCAGGAAGAAGCTGTTGGATCGAGAGAACCGATAGAGGGGGGGTGAATATCGGAAAACGTTTGGATATGAGATAGAGAAATTGCACAGCGGAAGATTAAAACAAAACACGCAAACATAGAGATTTTTACTTGGTTCGGAGCCTAGGTCGACTCCTACTCCAAGGCCCACGGTCGTTGACCGTTTACTGCGAGCAATACTATAATCGCGTAATAACAGTTTACAGTATTGAATTACAAATGTAGCAAGTTAAACTTTTAAAATAAAACGCTCTTCTTTTACCGACGTCCGATGTAGGTTGTCTTTTTCCGGAGCAGCGGGACATCGTCGGCTCGAGTTGGGAGGTTTCCGGAGCAAGGCGCGAGAGCAGAAGAGCGTAGAAGCATTGAATCAAGTGTTGCTTTGAAGCCTGGGGGCGCCCGGAACGTCGGGGGCGCCCCCCCCCCCACGTGTCGGTTGATCCGGCAACTTCTCGGTCAGCTTCTGATCCCTTTACCTTCGGGATCAGTTTTGACCGGGGCGCCCGGAGCGCTCGGGGCGCCCGGATTGACCGGGTCAAAGTTTCATCTGCTGGCTTCGAAGGGAGCTGCTTCGGCAGTTGGTGCTGGGGGTGCCCGCAGCATGCGGGGCGCCCGGAGCAGTGGGGGCGCCCGGAACACCCGGGGCGCCCCGACAGATAACTGTCGAAGCGCGTTTTTGCTCCTGCTGATTTGTGTTTACCTTGGGGGCGCCAGGAACATTCGGGGCGCCCTGCTCAGCTTTCGCCTCACTCCTTTGAGGCTCTCTGAGCTGCAGACACTCAGTCCTTCGGTCCTGCATCCAGGGTTAGTCCAAAAAGTAGAAATATTAATATTTTATACAGCCTTAGCTGTCTTGGTTCTGACTTTGAGCCTCCAAAATGGAGCCCTAGGTCGAACCGACGCCTACTGTTCCCTCGACGGGGAACGCGTCCTCACCTACTCCTCTCAGGAGAATGTACCTGATGCCAACCGGCTCCTCCGGTTGGACTTTTGCCTAGCGGTCCTTCGCCAGGTCTTGGATACCACGCTGTCCCTCGCCCGGTGCCTAGCAGTCCTTCGCTAGGGCTTTGTATCCTGGCAGTCCTTCGCCAGGTGCCTAGCAGCCCTTCACTAGGACTTTGTTTCCTGGCAGTCCTTCGCCAGGTGCCTAGCAGCCCTTCGCTAGGACTTTATGTCCTGGCAGCCCTTCGCCAGGTGCCTAGCAGCCCTTCGCTAGGACTTCTTTCTGCACACTCAAGTAACTTTATTAGATCACAAATAAACTTAACTTTGAATCCTTTGCCAATATCAAAACAAGGTTCGATATGGTGCTTCCTGCACCAACAGACGCGTGCGGCACTTCGAACTTCCAGAGTTGGCCGAGTTTTTAGTTTTCTTTTTATTTACAAGTTGTGTTTCAATTTATTTATTCCTTGCTTGTAAAACATACTGTAAGACGAGTATTCTCCGCCTCCGGAAATTTCGGAAAGGAGACCATTAGTGGACTCACGCCGAGTGCATAGGCCTTGGACGTACTGACCCAGGGAGTCGGGAACCAAGTAAATAAATCCTGTGAGTCTTTGTTTGTTCTGTCTTACTTTTATATTTTCTGATGCGCACTAACCCTGATAGGAAGTCGTTTTCCGATGAGTTTTCTGAAGAAATTTTACGAGTCAATATTCACCCCCCTTCTATCGACGGCACCGATGTAACGACCCGGAAAATTCTCTTAATATTTTATTAAAATATTAAGCATGTCTAGATAATTTTCCGAAGGACCTAGAGGTAATAATACAAACTTTGGCCTAGAAAATCCATATTTTCCCATTTAAATTGGGAAAAAGGGGCACTAATGGACCTTATATGGGCTTGCTAGTACCATAATTATCGGTGGATTTTAGGTGAAAATTAGTATAAAGATAAATAGGATTTAATTAGACATATTAGCATGATTATGGGTAAGTATTAGTTTAATTTTCCTATTTAATTCGAGGAATTAGGTACTAATGGGCCTTAAATGGGCTCCAAAAATGGGTATTAATTGGGTAAAAGTTATATAAATATAAAAGGATTTTATTTGGGAATATTGGCATAATTATGGGTGATTTTTGGAGAATTTTCGAAATAAAAGAGAAATTTTTGAAAATAAGAAAAAGGATTAAATAAAATAAAAATAAATGTGCATGGGCCAAGGATTGAACCATGGGCCAAGTAAAATTTTTGGGAATTTTTGGGATACCCTAGAGGCCCCATATGTTTCGTCCAACATGAAAGATGCAAAACCCAGAACCTTAAGTTCAAGGGTTTCGGCCACCATGTTTTAAATGTCTAAAAATATGTTAAAAATCATGATAATGTCATTTAATGTTCCCTTATGATGTTTAGATATTAAGTATAATTTTTGGGAATTTTTGGGATACCCTAGAGGCCCCATATGTTTCGGCCAACATGAAAGAAGCAAAACCCAGAACCTTAAGTTCAAGGGTTTCGGCCCCCATGTTTTAAATGTCTAAAAATATGTTAAAAATCAGGATAATGTCATTTAATGTTCCCTCATGATGTGTAGAGGTTAAGTATAAATTTTGGGAATTTTTGGGGTACCCTAGAGGCCCCATATGGTTCGGCCAACCCCAAGGACCCAAGGGTTAGGGTTGAGTCTTTAACCTCAACTTATGTTTATGTGTTGCCATGATATAAGGATGATGGATGGCGATTGTGTGAATTTTCACATGGCCATGGGACTCCACAAGTTTCGGCCATATAAGGGTTAATAGGGTAAAAGTTAAGATTTATTTCAAGTAAGGGTCCCAATGGCCCTATGGTAAGATGTGATTTATGTTTATGAATGATATGCTATGTTATGAATGATATGTCATGTTATGAATGATATGCCATGTTTACGAATGATATGCCATGTTATGAATGATATGCCATGTTTATGAATGATATGCCATGGTTATGCATGATAAGAATGAAAATGATGAATGAAGGTTAAGTATGATGAATGAATGAATATGCTAAACGGCATGGTCGATGGTCGACGGTACGACGGTCATATGGACCGGTAAATGGGCCGGTAGACTGGCCCAGCCATAACAAGTTATGTTATGATAAGTATGCCATGAATGACTTATGAATGATGAAGCATGCAAAGTATTTTATTTTATTTTATGGGCTTGTACCGGACCTAAGTAAGGTCCACGGTTCTGGACTACCGATGATGCTGTCCACGGTTCGGGACTACCGATGATGATGTCCTTACGGTTCGGGACTACCGATGATGCTGTCCTTACCCTAGTAGGTCGAGATTAGCTACCTCGTATTTACATAGGGATGCGCGCATATGATGAATGAATGTGGTACAAGCCAGGGCCCAATGATGTTATGATGATGATTTAAAAGCATGTTTTAAAGATTAAGCATCTTTATATATATATATATATATATGCACAGTTGTTACATGCATCCATTCATGTTATGCATTACGTTATGAAAAGTATGTTTATGAAAAGTATGTTCATGAAAAGGATGGTTATGCCATGATTTATTTATGTTTATGCCATGATTTTTATGCCATGATTTATTTATGTTTATGCCATGATTTTTATGCCATGATTTATCTATGTTATGCCATGATTTTTATGCCATGATTTATCTATGTTAATGCCATGATTTTATGCCATGATTTTACTTATGTTCATGTTAGTTTAGGATGCCATGATTTTATGCTAGTTTAGAATGTCATGCTTTGATTATGTTTATGTTAAGTTAGGATGTCATGCTTCTATTTATGTTCATGTTAGTTTAGGATGCCATGATTTAATTATGCTTATGTTATGTTAGAATGCCATTATTTTATTTATGCTCATGCTAGTATAGGATGTCATGATTTTAATTAGGTTATGCCATGATTTTATGTTCATGCCAAGTATTATGCCATACTATGAATGTTTACGATGTTTATGGATTGTGTCTATGCCATGCTATGAATATTTATGATGTTTATGTTTATGCCATGCTATGAATGTTTATGATGTTTATGTTTATGTCAAGTATGATGCCATACATGAATGTTTATGGTTATGTTTATGTCATGCTATGAATATGATGAAGCCATGTCCATGACATGTCGAATGAATGCTAAGTGATGATAAGGATGACGATCTAAGTAAAGCATTAAGTATGCTAATGTTTCATATGTTTATGATTAAGTGACGGATGGTTTTAGTGGGTAGGAAAGAGTCTTACTAAGCCTGTGTACTTATAGTCTTATTTTCTTATACCGCAGATCACGCAAGGGGATAATAAGGAAGCAGCAGGAGGGCATTGCAGAATGTGTGTGATAGTGACTTGGCCAAGAGACCATATGTTTGTTTATCTTATGATAGAACTCTACCTTTACTACTAAGTACTTGAATATGACTCTATGACATGATGCTAATGTATGACATGATGCTAAGTATGATATGATGCTAAAATATGGCATGATGCTAAGTATGATATGATGCTAAGTATAAAGTTAATATGCCAAGCTTCCAGGTTATGATGGTAGGAATGGTAGTAAGTGCATGTAGGTGTAAGTTTAAAGTTTTCCGCTGCATTATGATGTCTACATGCCTAAGTATGTTAATGTAACGCCGCTTTATGATGGTCTATAAAAAAAAAAAAAAAAGCGGGCGTTACAACCGATCCTATAGACTGTTTATCACTGATCCATTTTGCACGAACACTCTGGTCACTGGAAAGAGGAGGGATCTCTGACTGCTACCACGCTCCGGAACCACTACCCATATACGTCCGAGCGGAGCAGTACAGAACAACTGTACACACCCAACGGTATCCACTAACCCATGAGTGACTTTGTGTGCAGATCATGTAACTGGCGATGGGCTTAGACCAAAAGAGAAGTCAATGATCACTAGCAAATAACAGTGCAGGGATGGTACATGACTCAAACACATGCAATCCCTCCAGATTATCATACATAACTTAACCTAACATGAACAGGTCGATCACATGTATAATAAATTAACTATCATACATCTAGGTACATATACAAGTATAACTAGAAATCAATCCATGTAGATATGTAAAGTGACATGCCACTATATCTACGTACACATGCATACATGAATACTATACAGAATCAGATATCAACTATCAAGACTATATAGACAGGAATTAGATCATCTCAAAGATCAAGTAATAAGTATCATGCAGGATAACAAATATAAGCAACTATGCATAAAGATAATATGGATCTAAAGAAAACAAAAAAGAAGTATTTGCTCCAATGGAAGAAATCCGTATGTGTAGAGAACCACCCGTCAAATAATCCGCAACAATAAATCCCAATCAATGCCCTGTATCAAAGGATATATTTAAATAGCTATCATAATAATTATTATATATCTAAATAAATCTCTAAACCGTATTAGGGTTAACCTACTCATCCTTTTCATTTAATTACATCTAATCAAATGATAAGTTACTAACTACTCCATATAGTTAATATTGTGTCAACTCTTAGGTTTAAACTCAGAGGTAGCCCCAGGAGATCATCCTTAGTAAAGCCTAAACCATGATCCAAATCCAACCTGACACCATCACCCTTCTAAGCCAATTTTATATGGTCTCTCATCTCATGGCACCACAAGATTAATGGAACCACCCTAGAAGCTAATCCAAAACACAATCAACTCCAAGATCAATTGTAGCTCATGGCACATTATCCCAAAATCAAAAAGCTAATCCAAGCTAAATACTTATCTCAAAATAAAATTGCTACAATCTGTTCAAAACACCAACTACAATCCAATTCCCATACGAAATTCCTACTCATCATCTAGCTCATGGTAAGAAACATTACAAATAGTGGCTTACAAGATCAAAAGACCTACACTACACACTAACTCCACCTCCAAAACAGAACCGGTTCCATCTACATTTCATCTGCACTACTCGATGGATCAAACTTTACATTCATCTACACTCATAGCAACCAATTCAAGATCAATTCATCCGACAGGGATCATATAGCTACCATGCCACAATATCAAGGAATCAAACTGAAATATACATCCAAACCACTTAACTCTAAGATCTGGAATTCAATTCGAAACCTAGTTATATCTAAACTGATCTACTCAATTTAACATGAAGTCCATTCGAGATCAAACCCAAATAAGCAATCCTTACCTGAGTTGGTGCCATAGTCGCTCCCCTATCTAGATTCGGCCAGATCTGTCTCTGAGAAGACAAGTATTGGCAGCACTGATCCATGATCTACACTAGAAGCTCAACTACACCCCCAACTCGTAGGAGATCAAAAGGACTATCTCCTAGATTAAACAGATACAGCTATCAAGCACCATCATCTCAAGTGATTGGCAGAAGGGCGGCGCTCCAGTAGAGGAGTGGCGAGACTAGGGAGAAGAGGGAAGGGATCAGCAATGGGAGAATGATAGGCGGTCGATCGAGGTAGGCCATCGTCGATGGGGAAATCGGGCGAGACGTGTGTGTCAGGCAAAGGGAGAAGAAGACAGGGGAATCCGAAAAAGTGGGAAAAAACAAATTTAATAGGGAAAGCCATTTTGCAAGCAACCCCCTTAAGTCTACAATATCCTCCTCTCACCCTTAAGTTAGAGTCTTTAGCATCTAAGACCCTTTAAAATTTAGGTTTAGTCAATTACACCTCTTTAAACTTTGTCCAAAGGATCGAACCCCTAAAACCTTCGAAAAATTTCTCTAATATTTTATAGACCAAGTTTCGATTTGTCGTAGTTTACAGAAACTCACTGATTGATTGGGGAAATGTGATGTAGTGATCCTTGCCCATGGATCCCACTCGGCATTGGCGTGTGTGTCCCTAAGTCGAAGAACGCAAAGGAATTCTTGATTTGTGGCAATCGGGACTATGCCCACGATGACCTTGTAGATAACCACCCGATCGAAATTGTGGGTGGAGAAGAAGAGGTCACAAAGAAGGGAATCGTGATAGGGGTGCTCGGTTGCTGCCTGGATGGAAGAAACAAGAAAGGATAGCGATGGCAATTTTCCCCGCGGATTTGGATACCCGCGGGGAAAATCCGAAATGGGGCGGGTTTGGGGATGTATTATCGGATTTGAATTCGGATTCGGAGATTTTTTAAAATCCCCCAAATAGACTGGGCGGATATGGGGATGCTATCCCATCCCCGAACCCGTCCCGATATCTCTAATAATAATAAATTAATAATAATTATTAAAATAATTTCAATAATATTAAAGATTTATGAAAATCTAATACGAATCCAAAATTAATATTTATTATTAATTTATTATTATTAGAGATATCTCTGTGGCGGGGATGAGGATGGATGTTTAATCCCCGTGGGTTCGGGGATGAGGATTCCCCGATTAAGTGGAGGCGGGGATAGGGACAGGGACGGGGATGGAGATTTACTTCGGGGACGGGGATGAGGACGGCAAACCCGTCTCCGACCCACCCCATTGCCATCCCTAAGAAAGGAGGAGTTTTAAGGTAAGGCATGTTAGCAATTAAGCCCTCATCCTTTAGGTTATTATAAGCCCACCCCTAGGTTTAGCTTTAATTGCACTTAAGCCCTCCAACTTTAGTTTTAAACCCATGAAACTCCTCCAAACTTTGGGGTAAACAAACCAACCCCTCAACTCTCATGTACAAGGGTTCAAAACCCTAAAAGTCGAATCCAATAATTTTTCCTGAATTAGTTTCTGAAGCTAAAAAAGAGCATATCTCCGGACTAGGAAAGAAAATATACGGATAAAAAACTAAGTAGGGGCATAACTACATAAATAAAAATCAGTAAAAATAAATAAATAAGTGTTAAAACAAGGATAAAAATATATCTAATCTATGCTCATTACTCCTCATTCCCCATTAATGAAAATTTACGATGCCAACATCCTAGATCCTTCAAAAGACCTCTCTACCCTCCTCTCTTCTTCTTTAGTAGAATTTTGAAATCCTGAACGACACTCGAAACAATGCCTCAATCAGATTTCATTATCTCAATTTATCATATTTAATTGTATTATGTCCAGTTTATGATGTTAGATTCATGTGCAGTTGCTCCCGAGGTTATCATATAACAGAAGGATGATTAATTATCATCCTAGATATCCATAATTCAATCCTCAACTACAATATATTTTATAAAAGAATTTTTTTCAAATGAGATATGAATCCTAGAATGCTAAACTTCTGAACTACACACTGTGAACGCTTCCCGATTAACCTTGACGACCGGTGAAAAACTTTCTTGAGACCGAAATGATCGTCTAAAATTCGATATTATCCAACCTCATTAATATTTTTTTTAAAATTTTTATTATCCAACCTCATTAATATTTTTTTAAGATTCATGTGCAGTTATTTTTTTTTTCTGTGTTACGAATTCCTTTCGATTTCTAAAATTCCTGCTGTGAGAAGAAAACTCTAACTTCCAGCAAAATCCAAATGGGTGCAACGCTTGTAATCTCAAAGCCATAAATATTTGGCTATCTAGTGCCAAGAAAGGTGACGGCGGAGAAGTTAAACTTGACTTTTATTTCATGCATGGAGATCAACAAAGGCAAAGAGGCAAGATCCACAATTCATCGAACTCAGGAAGTTTGGCTATTATGTTCACTGGAAGGTAAACAAAAACAAAATGAAGAAAAGTATCTTCAATTTAAGCTTAACGAGATCAACTTCTTTCGGAAGATGAATAATATGGGCAAGAGTCTCCATTTATCAGGTCTGAAGAAAATGCTTTAATTGGAGCTACTTTTGCACAAAATTTTCTTAATAAGAACTCTATGATTAAACTTTTCTGAGATCAGGAACAGCCAGCCCACTTAGAATCGTATGGAAGGTGATCATGGCTTGAAAGGTGCAAATGCCACCACTGAGTTGTGCCCTCCGAATCCAAATGAGTTAGAAATAGCTGCAAAGATATTGGCAGAATAAGGGATGAGAATATTAATGAGACCAAAGAGAGGAAGAGAGTACGTACCAACATTAACTGCATGCTGCTGCTTTGTGTTTGCAACAGTATCAAACTCAACTGATGCCTCAGGATTCTGTAGTAAGTAAAACCAGCATAAGTTAACCGCTAATATAAACTAATGAAATTTGAATTCTCCATGTTCACTAATTTTACAAAGTAATTTCTTTTGTAATTGTTCACAAACATAAAAGTATGACCTCTTCATTATAATCCTGAAAATGAAGAATTTCAAGTAACTTTCTGTTATTGACGAAAGTAGAACTAGAAAGATTGGTATTATCATGGTTTCTTATATATTTCAGTAGCAACTACTTGATTTTTCCTGAGTGAGAATTAGTCAACCAGCTTCTAATTGGAATGCATGCAAGTACTAAACCTCTTGGAGGATAAAGTTTTGGAGCCAACATATAGAGCACCAAAGAAAGGATGTTTGCCCTGGTTTTAACAGTAACACTTGCTACGTTCACTTGTAGGACTTACATGTGAAACACCATATACCACATAATTACTTCTAGAATTAACTAAATTTTGCATACAGGAAAAAATAAGTTGTATATAGAGAAGGTTATTAGAATGGATTCATTTAACCCAAATTTCCTCCTTATGAGACATGTTTATACTCACAAATTGGTTTATAGAAGGATGCACCCATCCGGTAGTTATGGCTTTCACAGTTGCAATGGCCTCAAGACCTCCAGATGCACCAAGGCAATGCCCTATCATGGACTGGAGATGATAACATGTTAGACAAAAGAGAAAGGAATAAAGAACCTTTGAACAGGCTAGAGAACTGGAGCTCACCTTTGTAGCGTTGATCTTGATCCCAGAAGGGTTCTTGAAGACTTGTTTAATAGCATTTATCTCTGCTAGATCACCAGCAAGGGTGGATGTTGCATGAGCATTGATGTAATTAACCTGCATGCATGCTTTCTTAGTCAGGGGAATGATGCCAGCAGGATTCTTGTAACTAAGTCTCCATAAGATCTAGAGTTAATACAGATTGGAAGTAGAGAGAATCATCACTTTTGCCTTTTATTTTGTCTGGCAAGTATAGTAATCACCCTATATAAGCATAATTGTCTATGCATGAAACAATTCACTAAGAATTGGCTGCAAATTTTGTGTATATATATAATGATCACTTAAAAGGAATAGAAGAAAAAGAATCAAATCCAAGGAAAAAATTTGATTCTATCAAGATAAAGGTATGATCGAAACATTTTAAATAGCTACTGTTTAAGAAAATGAAGGATGAAGTCCTTACAGTGGCTCTCTAAAGTGATAGTTTCAGATAGCTATATGATAAAAATAAACTAACAGCTCAACCATATATCTTCTGAAGAAGAATTGAAAAATGAAGGATGAAGTCCTTACAGTGGCTCTCTAAAGTGTTAGTTTCAGATAGCTATATGATAAAAATAAACTAACAGCTCAACCAGATATCTTCTGAAGAAGAATTGAAAATTTCTACATGCACTGGCCTATACTTAAAAAATTTGGTTCTTGATATGCCTTTGAGCTCATTTGACAAAGTTTCAAACTTCAAGTATGTTTATGAGCCAGAATGTAAAAAAGAAAAAGAAACAGCTGAATTACCTCCTCTGGTGCCACACCAGCATCTTCAAGACTTTTCCTTATGCACGATGAAACTCCAAAACCATCAGCTCTGGGATCAGTCATATGATAAGCATCACAGTTCACAGCACCTCCAAGATACTCAGCAATAATTGGCGCATCCCGTTTCATTGCATGCTCAAGGCTCTCCATAACCTTTTCCAGGTGAATTTGTAAGAAACAATGAATAAAAAAGTATGCAGAAAAGGTTTCGTGTTTAACCAAAGCGAAATGGCAAATCCAATTAACAGATTGATACATTAGAAAATTGATAGCCCGTATTGAGCATAATGGCAAAGCAGACTTCATTATCACATCTGTTGTTTTAAAAAATCTAAACAAATTTGTAATGCCATACTCAAACATCAGCGGTAGTCATTTTGTCAGCCTGATGATACTATGAAAGCCGTAATGAATAGTAATGTTTTTGCATATTTTATATGCATGAGTGCCCCTACTTTCTAGGAGCACAATTCATCCTGAATAATTCCAAGAACTTCCTAACAATCCTAGAATGCTATGTATGCTATTATTGGAAGGTTGTCACAATATAGAAAACCATTCAACTCTGAACTATTTATGATATATTTTCAAGGAAACACTACAAGAGTATCAATCTTCAAAATCGTATGCATTTCATGCTCATAGCAATATATACGTGCTCCTCTGCATCTTTTGACAAACTCATTTGGAAAATTTGCCATTGCTAGCAGAAGTCTAACATTTTTAGAATGCACTTGTGCTATACACTAATTCATGGCTCATAAATACAGTGAGATTTAACAATGTTGTGAAGCATTAAAACAACTCTATCAAAATATATTTCTCATGACTGCAAGCTGGGATTGGTAAGACCATGAAAATGAAACAAAAAAATTAATTACTAATAAATTTTAAAAAAAATCCATTGAACAACTAGTAGATGATATACAATATTAGAATGCTTCCTAAATGATATCATGGATGCATCAATTAGAAAAATGAACTTCCTTACTGGAGCTAATCCATCAAAAGAGTTCCATATAGAACCCCTAGTTAGAACTAAACTAGTCATACTTATTCAGATGTTAAAAAAGATTGATCGTGCAGGTTATATAATAAACCACTTGTATTTGAACTTGAGAGTTCCTAATAATCAGAGTTAAAGACAATCATCAAGCCTTTCATTTACAAATTATAATTTGCTTGCTACAAAATATTTCAGAAAAATAACACAAAAAATCAGATTTAGATATGTTTACATATAAATAAATTATAAAGGGATCATAGAAGAAACACTTCAACAAACAAAATAACAACGCAATCATCATCCAAAGAATGTAGGGGAACAAATGTTGTAAAATTACCCAACCTTAAATGCATTAATGACAGTTGGAAACAGTCAAGATGAATATAACTGAATAAAGCTGCATGGGCATAGATCAACAAGCATAAAACAGACTTCTAATTTTGATTCTAAGCCACATTACAAGTAAAAAGATTTAATAAAAAAAAAGATGAAATACTTGCCGACAATGTTGTGTGTAAAAAGAAAAAAAAAATGTGAGAAAAGAAAACAAAGCAGCATGGAAATACATACCAGTATTCCAGCACCTTCACCCATAACAAAACCATCTCTATCTTTGTCCCATGGCCTTGATGCAGTTTGTGGATCATCATTTCTCTGAGACAGTGCTCTGCATGCAACGAACCCACCAATACCAATTGGAATAATTGCAGCTTCAGTACCACCCGCAAGCATGATATCAGCCTCTCCTCGACGAATATGGTTAGCAGCAGCATAAAAACAATAATTGGAGGTTGCGCAAGCAGTGGAAATTGAGTAATTTGCACCCATAAAACCAATATCCATTGCGAGTAAGGCAGAACCCATGTTTGTTATGGAATAGGGAATGAAAAAGGGAGTTATTTTCCTATGTCCTTTCTCTATAAGAGCTTGAACACCATCTGAAAATACTGTAAGACCACCCATGCCTGTGCCAACAAGTACTCCAGCTCGTACCTTGTCAATCTGCCACCAGAGAAATTATTGGTAACAATTATTAATTTTGGTAAAGAAACTGTATACAGATTAAGAGACACAAGTTTGTAATGGAACATTCAAAGAGAAGTTAATGAGAAACAACAATAGACCTTAATGTCCCAATTATTTAGTTTTGGTTTGTCATTGAATAAAATCAGCTAAACTCAACAATCACGAATGAATGCTTCTGATAAGAACATGTTTGTCCACTGAGATTTGAAAAAAAAAAAAAGGCTTTGGCAATCTAAATTTGACAAATACATGATGGATAAACAACAATTAAAATATATCAACAGTTATCTACTATAGTAGATACATGAACACTAACCTTCTTCCTGTCCGCTAAAAATACAGGACTTCAGGGGGAAAAAATGCAGATATGAAGCATATCAAACCAATGGCAATCTTCCTAATGGCATGATTATGCCTGCTGCACATGGATAAGGAAGTATTGCTTTTCTATGATTCTTGGACATGTCAAACACTATCTAGATAAGAAGGCAATATTATCTACCCTATCTGTTATATATCTGGTATGCTATATTAAATAGATCAGGTGCTTATACTTAAAACTAAAACAACTGAAAATTTGGGCCACCAGTAAATAAAACAAACATTTGTATGATAATTTTCAGCATTATCAGAAAGTAGTTCGTACCAATCTATAAGTTAGATTCACTCTAAGTTCATACATTAAGTCGGTGTCCATGAAACAAGTCCTATGAAAAATCTAAGTATCCACAACATAGTTAATAAAATTCCTAGATTACCGAGATTTCAGCATCTAAGAAGTTCCATATACAAAAAAGTAACCGATTCAATGGGTAAGTAGTCAGTCGAAATAAAAAATCAGAACAAGATCTCCTGCTGCATTTGCATTTCGTTATCAAAACTGAAAGCCCATACCTTGCCAAGTGCTTCACTGCCGATAGCAAGACCAGCGCTCTCAAGAGCCTTCTTGCCACTGACGAGGCAATATCTCAGGCAGTCATCAAGCCTCCGGTCGTTCTTCCCGTCAATGTACCCTTCCGAAGAGAACCCCCTGATCTGCCCGGCGAACCTGGTAGGGAATTTGGAGGCGTCGAACCGGTCGATAAGTCCGATTCCGCTCACCCCTTCGAGGAGCTTCTCGTAGTATTCGTCCACGTTGTTCCCGAAGACGGAAACGAGTCCCATCCCAGTGATTACCACCCGCTTCTTGGGATCCGTCTCGCGGCGCGGCGCCACGGCAACGGAGGCACGGACTGGTCCGAATCGGCGAACGGAGCCTCGACGGCGGAAAGTGGCCGGGGCAACCAGCGGAGAGGAAGGTGGTCGGAGGCGGAGGCCATCCATCGTGGGGACACGGAGAGTCTGCATACCGGCGCAAGGTGAAATCTTAGAAAGCGGAAGGAGTAGGCAGAGTAGGTCGGAGTCGAACCGGTATATAAATGGCGAGGCGTTAATAAAAATGCGAGCTCACAACGGCGAGAGGCGGCGTCGAAACCAAAGATTGAAGATGGCTGAGGGGCATGATCCAGTGTTATTGAGCGAACACCAATTTTCCAACTCGCCGCATATTTTAAGCAACGTGTATAATCGTGGGATACACAGATGTCGTGTCTTCTTGTAACTTGCATTCGATGTTTTAAAGTAGAGTAGCTTATTCGGTATCTCTGTGCCCGGTCCCTCGGTTCGTCCGTCAGAACAGGTAACACCAGAGAAGACGAACGGAACGGGTTGGCCCTCCGAGGTTTATAAATTATTTACGATATTTTACTAGATGGCATATGTGAAAAATTATAATTATTAAAAAAATTATTTTGAGATTTGATTTTTATTAAAAGACACATTAAAAATTATCTTCTTCCTCTAATACCCCTCCCGCCAACAACTCTCTTTCTCAGTTAGCTTTCCAAGCATCTAAACCACTTTTTATTTATTTTCATTTTAAAATTAGATTGTGTGATTTGGATGTACTAGGTATTCTCCTTGTTCTCATCTTATATATCTCTTTCTGTCTTGCACAACTCGATTCATCACGAATCATTTACTGTATTTTGCTGCGATTGCAAAAGAGGGAGTTGATAGCGGAAGTGTGTTCTAGAGGTGACTTCAAAAAGTCGATTTAAATGAATCGTTGAGGAAAATAGGTATTGAAGGAGAAACTTCAAGCAATAGTTTGTTTGATAAAAGGAAAAAAAAAATTTAGTAATATGCATATAATTGACTACTTAAAATTTATGTATACGGTGAAAAGAAATAGTATAAGGGTTCTTATAGGATTTATTTCAGCTAAACAATGTTCTGCTCTGATATGGTATCAGATCTAGTTTTGTACATGATCAATTCTTCCTACTAGTTTTTAGTTTGGAGAAGGACTTTAACGGTGTCATGCATTACATAAATAAGGTTCTCAGAATTTGTTTAACCTTACGATAAATTCATGCTTGAATACGACCTCCGACCTAATATCATACCATATCAGGCCCGAGGAGGGCCTGATATCAGAGGATATCAAGCTCCAGGAGGGCCTAATATCATCTGATATCAGGGCTACCGTAGGCCTGATATCATACCATATCAAGCCCCATTGATGGACTGATATTGGATCTGTATCGATGCTTGTTTGTTTTTTGAATTACTGAAACATTTGATTATGAATTTCAAAGTTTGTCAAATTTAATTGTAATTTATTTTGGAAGAATGATAATGTTGTTGATGAAATCTCTCAAGATATGAAATACGCTTGATGATAATGTTGTCATGCGAAATAGAGTAGAAATATCCAGTAATAATATTCCATTATCTTCTGAGTATAGTAGTAATAAAATTACAAGGAATTTGACATTTGATCTAAACGAAGAAGCAAGTAATCTAGAAGATAAATGTCTGAATTCTTCTACAAGACTTATTGAATACTTCGAGCCAACTTGGAGTGAGGAGGAAGATCATGAAATCTGAAATGCAAATGAATTACAACCCAGTACAAGTGTACTAGAATTTCAAGCTGATGATATACAAATTGAGCAATATGAATTTCCTCCAGATCAGCACATTGTCTTAGAGGAGGAATTTCCAATAGCTGATGATCCTTATATTTTGAATTCTTGATTGCTAGCTGAGCCAATTAGAGAGACAGAGGCAAAATATGAGCATGATTTTTTTGTGGAGCAGAATTTTCCATCTAGACAAGAATTCAAGAATGCACTTGTGAAACATGCCATGATTAAACATATGAGATATAACCCAGTTGACACCCGAAAAATAAAATTAAATCAGTGTGCTTCAACCAACCATGTATATGGAGAGTAGTGGCCCGAGGGGAAGTAGAGTTCATTGTTATAAAATATATAAAGAACACTAATGTGGAACTATTAGGGAAAATGCTGATCATCATGTATGCTCTTCGTCATTTGTTGCGTCTTTTGTTGAAGAGCAATTTTTTCATAATGAACAATACAAACAAAATATAATTATATCAGATATTAATGCTAGGTTTGGAGTGTCATATCATACAGAAAAGCATACATAGCGAGGGAAAAAGTGTTGAAAAAGGTCATTGGAGATTATGATGAGTCATATATGTTGGGATCTGGGATGGCTAGAGGGGGGGTGTGAATAGTCACCCACCAAAAACTTTGCTTCTTTCTTTCTGTACTCAGGTTAGCAGCGGAAAATAAAATAGAAAGAAAACACAACAGAAATGAACACCAGGATTTACAAGGTTCGAGGGATAACTTGCCCCTACTCCTTGGCGTGCCCGTGAGGTGGGCAATCCCTTGATCGTTGGCAGATCAGGCCCCGAAGTGAATCCGACTAAAGACTTCTCCTTCTCGGTGGAGTAACCTCTCCACAAGCATCTCAGAAATATACAGATGAAGCACAGGAGACTCGAGAAGCTCACACAACAGATAGCTCAAGCAAGAAGAATATACAGAGAACTCTAACAACTCAACACAACAGCAAAACCCTTTTTTCTGTTGTTCCTTGTTTTGTTATTTTCTCTGCTTCGCCAACCTCTTCCTCTTAAGCTTCCTTCTGCACACATACAGGCGTCACCCACTTACCTCTTTTGAGCTCTCAGTTCATTGAAGTCCTCTTCAGCTGAAGCTTCAGGTCAGCCGTCACCCACTGACCCCATCTGAGCTCTCAGCCTACCTCCTCAGCTGAAGCTTCAGGTCGTCAGGTGACGTTGAACCCTGCAAACATATACCAAACAAAATAGCCACAGCAAAAGTCACCATTGACCCTTCTTCTTGCTCCTTAATTTGAATATCACAGCTCTGTATCATCTACACACTCACAGATTTATTAGCGAAGCAAATCAGAAGCAAACAGAAGCGAATCAGAAATCTGACAACCATTTTGAATTAAAGTTTTGAGGTGTTGATCGGTCACCCAGACTGATCAGACACCTTCCTGACCAATCAGACTCTATTCTGATGGTTCCAGCGAAGTTATGATCGGTCTCACTGACCGATCAAAGACTAGGGATCGGTCACCAGACCGATCCCTTATCTTACTGGGATTTCAAGCCAACCTACCCTGATCAGAACGCTTAATCCGAACTTAACTATCTGATCTCAATTCTCACTCAACCGAACTTAAATCGGTGTCAACATCAAAACAACAATCAGGTCAGACTGCATCAACAATCTCCCCCTTTTTGTTGTTTGACAACACGATTTAAGTTTAGGTGTTAGGTGAGAATAAATAAGAGTCAAGTTTATTATTGCAAGGGAATCAGAATCCTCCCCCTACAATAGTTAAGTTCGTAATAAATCTTAAACTTAACTAACCATCCTCTCCCCCTTTGTCAAACACCGAAAAGGGTGTAGACTGGTTATTAAGTTTAACAACTCCCCCTTAAACAAGGGTCTCTCCCCAAAGCCAAACCAACCGAAGAGTAAAATTTGAGAGGCATATGAGAGACATATAGCAGAATCATATCATGGCAAAACACGTATATGCATCATATGACAATAAGTAGTGCAGGTATATCAGCGTGGCACCAAACTGTTGGGTTCTCCCAGCACCAAATCACAAAAACGCAATGGAAACAAGAACCCTCGAGCGATCCATGCGAAAGAAAAACTCGTACAAAGTACATCTATCTAATAGATCTATCTACAGTGTATACCTTTGGAACATGCCCTTTGCTTATCCCGCTCGTCCAAGATGCGCCGGATCTCTTGCACGTTCAAGTGTCCATGCCTCTATTCGTATCCACACGGACACAATCTCTCAACTTTAGAAAGAACTACCTTAGTTGTGCTAGCTGTTAGTGATATGAGAGAAGTGTTCTAAGGCAATCGTCTTATGATTGTAATCATTTATTTTAATAAATGAATATTCACTATTTGAGTATACATGTTTGTGTATTTGATTGAGATCTTAAACTCATTTACTGAATGTCTGCAATACAATTCACAGTATAAGAGAATTTGTGATGAATTCACAACTAGTGATTATCTCTACATGTGCAATTGTGAAGTATTGAAATTGTCCCTAGTCGATGAATTGATAAATACGCACACTATCAATTCTGTTGAGACTAGCATGAGTTATTCTCTAATCAGCTGATTCTCACTGGCTGGTGACATTGAGATGTCCGGAGATAAACATGAATGCTAGTTAAGGGAACTAGTTCATTGGAGTGACTGACTGTAAAACTTCATATGGTAGTCTACATATAGATATGTCAGTGAAGTTCTTACTGCAGCTTAAGTGCGATGTTCCTTTGACTTGCGGTGTTCAAGTCATCTTGGTCCTAGAGACATACTTTGACATCTTAAGCAAGCATCTCCAAGGAGGTGTGGACCCAGGATGATTGGGTATAAGCCGAAGTGCCCTAAAATGTTTGAACAGCCTACAAAGGATTCACCACTCCTTGCAAGGAGATGTATACCCGAGGCCTATCGTCGGATTGTTACTCGAAGCCTCTGGCCAGTGTATGACGTGTTCAGAGTATGAATCTCTTAAATACATGAGAGTAATTAGAATCCGTAAGACGAGAAAACGTTACTTGGTCTAGGTGTGACGTAGTCATCCTAGTGGGGACTGACACACATAGACCATGTCCTAAACTAAGTGAGTATAAGATGGTGAAGCGAATGGGGCACGATTCATTATAGCTGCTGAAGGGTTTCAGAATTATTTCTGAGGTCAACCGTTGATCTTTCGATTAATTGGGGATCATGATGTACTACTAGGTGCCACTCATGATCGTTCTATAATTGATTAATTATAGACGACTAACATAAATCGAAAGCCTATTTAGTCACACGCACTACGAGTAATCCGAGGGATTTAAAACGAGTTGAAAATTGGATTTTCCAATCAAGAGAGATTATGTTTGGTTGAGCCAAACGATAAGTCGAATCTGAATTTTTCAGAGATGCATCGGAAGCGTAAAATGGCTAAGTCTTTTGAAGACTTAATAGATGAATTAAATAAGTTTAATTCATTGGGGCGTGGCTTGGATGGGTCGGCCAAAGAGGGCCTTCATCCTCTTTGCTTGGCCGGCCACAACAAAGGGAGAGAACCAAGTTTTTGGATCAATAAACCAAGTGTGGTTTCTTTTATAATAAACCAAGGTTTGGTTTATTTTTTCATGGAAATTAAAATGAATCATGGATTGGTTTATTTTATAAAATCAATCATGGATTGATTTACCATGATAAGGAAATTTATTCCATAGGAGAGAAGAGACTTGATTGATTTTTATCATGAATTAAAATATGATTTTAACCATGATATAAAATCAAACTTGGCATGATGGAATAAGTTATTCCATATTTGAGAGACTTGATGGTTGAGAGGCTACTATATAAAGGACCCAAGGCAAGACTTGAAAAATAATTGAAGAGATGAAGGCATAGGCTCTCTCCCTCTCTTTCTCTCCTTCTCTTCTCCCCTTCTTGCCGTGCGCCAACCAGCCCCAAGAAGGAGCACCAGCCGACCGCCCTTGCCTTTTGTTAGTGATATGAGAAAAGTGTCCTAAGACAATCGTCTTATGATTGTAATCATTTATTTTAATAAATGAATATTCACTATTTGAGTATACATGTTTGTGTATTTGATTGAGATCTTAAACTCATTTACTGAATGTTCGCAATACAATTCACAGCATGAGAGAATTTGTGATGAATTCATAACTAGTGATTATCTCTACATATGCAATTGTGAAGTATTGAAATTGTCCCTAGTCGATGAATTGATAAATACGGACACTATCAATTCTGTTGAGACTAGCATAGGTTATTCTCTAATCAGCTGATTCTCACTGGCTGGTGACATTGAGATGTCCGGAGATAAACATGAATGCTAGTTAAGGGAACTAGTTCATTGGAGTGACTGGCTGTAAAACTTCATATGGTAGTCTACATATAGATATGTCAATGAAGTTCTTACTGCAGCTTAAGTGCGATGTTCCTTTGACTTACGGTGTTCAAGTCATCTTGGTCTTGGAGACTTATACTTTGACATCTTAAGCAAGCATCTCCAAGGAGGTGTGGACCAGGATGATTGGGTATAACCCGAATTGCCCGAAGATGTTTGAACAGCCTACAAAGGATTCACCACTCCTTGCAAGGAGATGTATACCCGAGGCCTATCGTCGGATTGTTACTCGAAGCCTCTGGCCAGAGCATGACATGTTCAGAGTATGAATCTCTTAAATACATGAGAGTAATTAGAATCCGTAGGACGAGAAAACGTTACTTGGGCTAGGTGTGACGTAGTCAGCCTAGTGGGGACTAACACACATAGACCATGTCCTGAACCAAGTGGGTATATGATGGTGAAGGGAATGGGGCATGATTCATTATAGCTGCTGAAGGGTTTCAGAATTGTTTCTGAGGTCAACCGTTGATCTTTCGATTAATTGGGGTCATGATGTACTACTAGGTGTCACTCATGATTGTTCTATACTTAATTGATTAATTATAGACGGCCAATATAAATCGAAAGCCTATTTAGTCACACGCACTACGAGTAATCCGAGGGATTTAAAACGAGTTGAAAATTGGATTTTCCAATCAAGAGAGATTAAGTTTGGTTGAGCCAAACGATAAGTCGAATCTGAATTTTTCAGAGACGCATCGGAAGCGTAAAATTGCTAAGTCTTTTGAAGACTTAATAGATGAATTAAATAAGTTTAATTCATTGGGGCTTGTCTTGGATGGGCCGCCCAAAGAGGGCCTCCATCCTCTTTGCTTGGCCGACCACAACAAAGGGAGAGAACCAAGTTTTTGGTTCAATTTATAAAATAAACTAAGTGTGGTTTATTTTATAAAATTATGGATGATATAAATTTTTATATAATAAACCAAGGTTTGGTTTATTTTTCATGGAAATTAAAATGAACCATGGATTGGTTTATTTTATAAAATCAATGATGGATTGATTTACCATGATAAGGAAATTTATTTCATAGGAGAGAAGAGACTTGATTGATTTTTTATCATGAATTAAAATATGATTTTAACCATGATATAAAATCAAACTTGGCATGATGGAATAAGTTATTCCATATTTGAGAGGCTTGATGGTTGAGAGGCCACTATATAAAGGACCCAAGGCAAGACTTGGGTGATAATCATAGAGATGAAGGCATAGACTCTCTCCCTCTCTTTCTCTCCTTTTCTTCTCCCCTTCTTGCCGTGCGCTAACCAGCCCCAAGAAGGAGCACCAGCCGGGCGCCCCTGCCCTTTCCCTGCCGACCACCACCTGCTGCCGGAGAAGGAAGCTCCGGCCATCTCTTGGCCGGAAGAAGGTGCTGCCGGAATTAGAGTTTGCCGCAAGGATCCTTTTTGCCGCAAGCCTCTTCTTTTGCTTCGCCGGAATTTTGATTCGGGCCATCCTTCTGTGGTTAGTCTTCCGACTTCTCTCTTGGTTTTTCTTGTCGCGTTCTCGGAGAATCTAGTAGTTCTCGAGAACACGAAACTCGTGGCTTTGCGATGTCATCCCGAAGATACTCGGCGTGGACGCGAATAGAGGTGGAGCTTCCAAGGGACGCTTACGGTTGGATCTCGTCCCTTCCTTCGAGTTACGCGAGGTAATACATAAATTAGTTTATGTTTCTGCAAAATTTTAAATATATGATCATGTCTACATAAGATAAAATTGCATGCTTAGATATGTGGTTAAATAATTATAGAAATTATTTATGTTAAACCTTCAGCTACACGTAATTAATTTTAAAATTACGAACCCGCATCCATGTCAACATACAGCCGGTCCCAACAGTGGTATCAGAGCCAAGGTTTGTGTTCGACATAATCATATAATTATTTTGCGGAAAGCTTTATCATGATCTCAATTTTGAAAAATTTTCAATTATGGAAACTTTCCAATTATGGTAAATTTTCGATTTAGGAATTTCAAAGTTTGGAAATCCTCATGAAATTTCGCAAACTTTTGAAATATCTCTGTTTCTGAAATTTTATGATAATTGTGAAAACTTTCCATTTTTGGAAATTTCCTATTTTGAAAATTTTCCAATTTTGAAAAAACGTAAGTTTTTTTTGTACCAGAAACTTACAATTATTCTGAAAACTTTTTATTTTTGGAAACTTTCCATTTATGGAAAGCTCACAATTTTGGGCACTTTCTTTCAAGAAAGTCTAGACAAATTATGGGAATATTAATTGACATTTAAATTTTTAGTTGGAAATTAAATTATTTACAAAATTTTTTATTTTGGATTGAGCCTCGGGGAACCGTCCAATTTAAAGTTAGTTGTTATAATTAAATTTCCTAAATTGAATTTAAATTGTCAAATGTTTAATTTGGATTGAGCCTTGGGGAGCCATCCAAATTAAGTTATTGATATTAATTTTTCATAAATAAAATATGTGATCAAATCTTGGAAATTTTTGAGGTGATTCTCAAACGATAATTTCCTTATTTGATTTATGAGGTGATGCTCTTATATATTATTGTCTCCAAAATTAATTAGGAAAATTGTTTCCTATAGAGTATATTTCCTTAAATAAGATTTTCATGAAAATAATATGTGGTTGAATTAAGGGAATCTGTCTCTTAATTTAATAAGATTTGATTTAGAGAAATCAAAGTCTTAAACATATTATTTCCGAAATTGATTATGATAATTCAGGAAATTGTTTCCTAAAAACAATTCCTTGAATAAAGTATGAAATTAGAATTAGGAAATCCGGTTCCTAATTCAATTAATGAGACTTAATAAATTAAGTCACATACATACTTTATTAAGGAAATCGTTAGAACATGACATAATTATATGTCATGAATGTGCATAAAAGAAAAGGATGAGACCCAAAACCCCTTACAAAATATTAAGGCCAACACCTTCCATTAATATGGTTAGAACCGGAGTTTTGTTTCTTGTTTGGGTTGATGGACACATCCATGCCCGGCTTGAACCTCAACATGTTCAAACCATAGAATTAGTTTATGATTAATATAGTTGGAGTCAGAGGTCAATCCTTAGTTTTGGTTGTTGGACACATTCAAGCCTGACTAAACGGTTGAATGAGCTCCAACCATATTAAAACTATTTCTTGATTAATGGGTCAGCCATAAGCTTGGAGCATCGATTTGTTGTGCCACAACCAAGGTCGATGTAAAGAGAGGTGCAGTTGGGTGCTATGTATATTGTTGCATACTTGTTAATGAGTTAACAACCCAATGATTTATGCAAACATTCAATTAGTTGATACCATAATGTGATAGTTACATATGTATAATATGTAATCGATATAATTACCTACCTTCATAGCTAAGAATAACTTGATGGATTCTAGCCATGGTTGTTCTTATCTATGGTTAGATATCAACCTAGTTGGAGATGTTCCTACGATCTCCCGAATTGATAAAAAGGGTTATTCAATTCGTAAAATAAATAGGATTTAATTAATGTATATTGATGCATTCTTTATTATTCTCATCACATAATCTCAATTTGCATTTCTAGGATAATCACCTGATCATGTCTTCTCTGAATTTGCGTTCCATCTTAGACACCAATAAGCTGACTGGGCCAAACTTCATGGACTGGCTTCGAAACCTGAGGATAGTCCTCAAGGCAGAAAAGCTTGCTTATGTCCTTGAAGAACAACTTCCCAACCATCCTCCTCAAGATGCAACTCCAGATCAGTTAATGGCCTATCAGAAACATGTGGCCAATTCTGAACTTGCTAGTTGCATCATGTTGGCTGCTATGGTACCTGAGCTACAAAAGCAGCATGAGCATATAGATGCTCATACCATCGGCTTCCATCTTCATGAACTGTTTGACGAGCAGGCGAGATCCGAAAGGTTTGAGGTCTCCAGACTCCTCTTCACCTCTAAGATGCAGGAAGACACTTCTGTTTCACAGTTTGTGTTGAAGATGTTGGGGTACATTGAGCGACTAGGCACACTCGGATTTGCAATGGATCACGAACTAAGTATTGACTTAATTCTGCATTGTTTTCCCAAGAGTTACTCACAGTTTGTGATGAACTATCGGATGAACAAAATGAAGACTACCATTCCTGAGTTGCTTAACCTGCTGAAGACTGTAGAGCCTTCTGTAAAGCAGGATCAGAAGACGGTACTGTTAGTTGGTTCCTTAAAGAAAGGCTCTAAGAGGGAGCCCAAAGAACAAAATAAGGGAAGGAAGAAAAAGGACAAAAAGATTGAAAAGACACCAAAAGGCACTTGCCATCACTGCGGCAACGAGGGCCACTGGCGAAGAAACTGCAAGGTTTATCTTGAGTCCTTGAAGAAGAAGGCATCCGATGCCCCATCCTTTTTAGGTATCTTCATTATTGAATGTCACTCTATTTCCTTGGACACCTAGGTACTTGATACTGGGTGTAGCTCACATATATGTAATGACATACAGGGGCTAAGGAATAGAAGAAGACTCGTCAAGGGAGAAGCGAATTTGCGAGTTGGAAATGGAGCAAAGATTGCTGCAGTTGCCATCGGAACATATTTGCTAAAGCTCCCTACTGGACTTGTCTTAGAATTGGATAATTGTTATTTTGTTCCTTCGTAAATAAAGAACATTGTATCTATTTCATGCTTGAATGAAAAGGGTTATCATTTAACTTTTAATAACAATTGCTATTATATAACTTTAAATGATGTTCTATATGGGACCGAAACTTTATGCAATGGTATCTACATGTTAGATTTATCCGGTGACGTTTTCAATATCGAAGTTAGCAACAAACGTGCTCGAATAGATAATTAAATAGACTCCTATATGTGGCATTGTCGTCTTGGCCATGTAAGTAAGAAACGCATGACCAAATTACACCGATGTGGAATTCTGGAATCATTTGAACCCGGTTCATTTGATACATGCGAATCATGATTAAAAGGCAAGATGACCAAATTACCCTTTTTCGAAAAACGTAAACCAGTGGGAGAATTGCTTGGTCTAATACATACTGATGTATGTGGACCAATGTCAACTCTTGCACAAGGAGGCTATAGCTACTTCATTACCTTTATCGATGATCACTCACGATTCGGGTATGTGTTCTTAATGAAACACAAATCTGAAGCTTTTGAGAAATTCAAAGAGTTCAGAAGTGAAGTAGAGAAACAGCTTGGCAAAATTATTAAGATATTTCGATCCGATCGGGGTGGTAAATACTTAAGTCAAGAGTTTCAAGATTATCTTAGGGACAATGGGATATTGTCTCAATGGACTCCGCTATATACACCACAGCATAATGGTGTATCTGAGAGGCGTAACTGAACCTTGATGGACATGGTTAGATCTATGATGAATCATGCAACTCTTCCAAAATCCTTTTGGGGCTATGCGCTTAAGACAGCTGTTTACTTACTAAACAGAGTCCCGACCAAGGTAGTCTCCACTACTCCATATGAGACGTGAAATAGTAAGAAACCTCATTTATCTCACCTAAAGATATGGGGTTGTCCTGCTTATGTAAAGCGGACTGTATCAGACAAATTGGATGCTAAGTCTGATAAATGTCTATTTATTGGATACCCTAAGGAAACGAAGGGTTACCAATTCTATCATCCTTTGGAAAAAAGGTGTTTTTTTCAAGGCATGCTGTATTTCTAGAAAAAGAATTTCTTTTACAAGAAAACAGTGGGAGTAGCATTTGTTGGATTGAGAGAACCGATAGAGGGGGGGGTGAATATCGAAAAACGTTCAGATTTAAGAAATAGAGAAATTACGCAGCGAAAATTAAAACAAACAAACGCAAACACCAAGTTTTTTACTTGGTTCGGAGTCGCGTTCGGCTCCTACTCCAAGGCCCACGGTTGTTGACCGTTTACTGCGGGCAATTCTATATGTGCACAAAACGGTTTACAAATAGATTTACAATTGCAGTATAGTAAACACAAAAAGGAAATTGCTCTTCGTTACCGACGTCCGGTGTGGAATGTTTCTCGGAGCATAGGGACGTCGTCGGCGCTTGTATCTCGAGTCGGGAGGTTTCTGGAGCAGAGCGCGGGAGAAGAAGAGCGTGGTTGCGTTGAATGAATTCAGTGTTGAAGCCTTGGGGTCGAGGGCCATTTTTATAGCGCCTGGGGGCGCCCGGAACGTCGGGGGCGCCCCCCACGTGTCAGCCGATCCGAGTTCTTCTCGGTCAGCTCTGATCCCTTCAAACTTGGGATCAGATCTTGACTGGGGGCGCCCGGGACGCTGGGGGCGCCCGGATTGACCGGGTCAACTCTCATCCGTTTGGCTTTTCGCTGGCTTGCTTTGTTGGCTTCACCTGGGGGCGCCCAGGAGCACGGGGGTGCCCGGGAGCATGGGGGGCGCCTGGGAGCACGGGGGCGCCCCGCCCATAAGCTGCCGAAGCTCACCTTGGTTTACTTTGTTTTGTGTTCACCTTGGGGGCGCCCGGGACACTTCGGGCGCCCTACTCAGACTCTGCCTCACTCCTTTGAGGCTCTCTGAGCTGCAGACATTCGTTCCTTCGGTCCTGTGTCCAGGGTTAGTCCAAAACAACATAAAGCAATTAATATGTTAGTTTATACAGCCTTAGCTGTCTTGGTTCTGACTTTGGGCCTCCAAAATGGAGCCCTAGGTCGAACCGACGCCTACTGTTCCCTCGTCGGGGAACACGTCCTCACCTACTCCTCTCGGGAGAATGTACCTGATGCCGACCGGCTCCTCCGGTTGAACTTTTGCCCAGCAGTCCTTTGCCAGGCGCCTAGCTATCCTTCGCCAGGTCTTTAGTACCAAGCTGCCCTTCGGCTGGTGCCTAGCTGTCCTTCGCTAGAGCTTTGTATCCTGGCATTCCTTCGCCAGGTGCCTAGCAGTCCTTCGCTAGGGCTTTGTATCCTGACATTCCTTCGCCAGGTGCCTAGCAGTCCTTCGCTAGGGCTTTGCCTGCACACTTGAGTAACATGTTAGACAAACAATATACCTTAACTTTTGAACCCTGTTGCCATTATCAAAATACAGGCTAAACTTGGGTGCTTTCTGCACCAACAATCTCCCCCTTTTTGATTTATGGCAACCCTAGTTCAAAAAGTTAAGTTAATAAATAAAATAAATTTTTGTTCCCTCCCCCTGGAAGGAATCTGCCCCTAGATAATTCAAAAATTCGTGGGGTTTTTGAAAATTAAATTCTATGTCTAAAGATGGATTAATTTTTTTTTTTACTTAGAACAATTTTTTCAATAGAACTTTAAAGATATATTTTCCAAAACAAGTTTCGTTGTGCACTTTAGAAAATTTATGTTTATATACTTAGAAAAAACTTTAAGTTGAGCATAAAAATTTAAGTACTTAGAAAAATTTTGCAAACTTAAGTTTTGAAATACTTAGAAGAATTTTGCAGACTTAAGTTTTGAAATACTTAGAAAAATTTTGCAGACTTAAGTTTTGAAATACTTAGAGTAAAGGATAGAGTTTGAAATTTTGAAAAAAATTTTATATAAGAAATTTTAGAGAATTTTAAACTATCCTTTCCTCCTTTCCTATCTCTCCCCCTTTGCCATATATCAAAAAACAAATAAATATAGCAGAAACAGGATGATTGCATAGAAGCGAAATAATAAATTGCATTATTTTGCTGTACTGACCCAATTTAGGATATGAATTAAACCAAATCAGTTTCTTTTAGGGTCCTGTCTAACCCAATTAGCTACTTACTAACTGTTATTAAACAGTAGTTTTTGCTGAGGTTAGTCAAGTTAAGTGTTCTGTTCAAGTTAGATTTTCTAAACTTGACACTTAACTTGATTAATGTGTAGTTTGTATTTAGTGCCCCAATTACTGCAGATGCACTGACTTAAAGCATCTTGAATTAAGGCAAAGACCTAAGCATCTCACTCCATTCTAGGTTATCAATCAAAAGAATCCTAAGGTGCTTGTGAGATGCTGACTTCTAAATCTATAGGTGCATGCAGTTCTAGGGTTAGGGCCTAGGCTAAGTCCATTTGCGAAAAAGCCATAGTTTTGAAGGGGGTAGTTTTAAAATAAAACTAAGTTGAAAAATATTTTAAAATTTTTCAAAACTAAGCTAAAATTTGATTTTGAAAACATTTTAAAAAAAACATTAAAAACTGATTTTAAAAACATTTGAGAATTTTAAGATCTGAAGTAGTAGAAAAACCAAAAAGCAAAGTAAACCTATTCTACCAAGCATAATCCTAACTGCCTTCTTAGTGAACTGAACTCAGACTCAGGTAGGGGTTTGGTGAATATGTCAGCTAAGTTAGATTTAGAGTCTACATGCTTAAGGACTATCTCACCCCTGGCTACATGATCTCTTACAAAATGGTGCTTAATTTCTATGTGTTTAGTTCTGGAATGTTGGATTGGGTTTTTAATTAGATTAATTAAGCTTATATTGTCAATAAAAACTTGGGATTGGGTGTAATTGAGCTGAAAGTCCTTAAGAGTGTGCATCATCCATAAAAGTTGTGCTACACACTCTCCTAAGGCAACATACTCAGCTTCAGTTGTGGATAGAGCTACACAGTGTTATTTTCTGCTGCACCAACTTACTAGATTGTTTCCTAATAGTTGGCAGCTTTCACTTGTGCTCTTTCTATCTAATTTACAACCTACGTAGTCAGAGTCTGAGTATCCTGACAAGTTGAAGGTTGAGGTCTTAGGATACCAAATCCCTACATTTAGGGTGCCCTTGACATATCTTAGTATTCTTTTTAGGGCTGCTAAGTGCGTTTCCTTAGCACAGGTTTGGTATCTAGCGCACATCCCTACAGTAAAAAGAATATCAGGTCTGCTGGCTGTAAGGTACAGTAGACTTCCTATCATACTTCTATAGAGTTTAAGGTCTACTGGTTTACCATCAGGGTCACTGTCTATTTTTATATTAGTGGCCATGGGGGTACTTATGCTTTTAAAGTTATCCATTTTAAATTTCTTTATTAATTCTTTAGCATATTTGGATTGATGGACATGATTTCCATCCCTAGTTTGTTTGATTTGTAATCCTAGGAAAAAGTTAAGCTCACCAACTAAGCTCATTTCAAATTCATTTTCCATTATTTTAACAAATTCTTTTAGAAAGTTTGAGTTGGTGGACCCAAAGATTATGTCATCTACGTAGATTTGGGCAATGAATATATCTTTTCCTAGGGTTTTAATAAATAAGGTTGAGTCAATTTGTCCTTGTTTAAATTCTTTAAAAATTAAGTAAGTTGACAAGCGTTCATACCATGCCCTAGGTGTTTGTTTTAGTCCATATAATGCTTTAGTAAGTTTGAACACGTGGTTAGGTCTTTCTAAGTCCTCAAACCCAGGGGGTTGTCCTACATAAACTTCTTCTTTAATGAATCCATTTAAAAAGGCTGACTTTACATCCATTTGGTATAGCTTAAATCCTTTATGGGATGCAAAGGCTAATAACATCCTAATGGACTCAAGTCTAGCTACTGGGGCATATGTTTCGTCGTAATCTAACCCTTCTACTTGGCTGAATCCCTTCGCTACTAGGCGGGCTTTATTTCTGACTATTTCTCCTTGATCATTTAGTTTATTTCTAAAAACCCACTTAGTGTCAATGATGGATTTGCCTGCAGGTTTAGGCACTAGTTCCCAGACTTGGTTCCTTTCAAATTGGGCTAATTCTTCCTGCATAGCTATGATCCAATCAGGATCAGGTAGGGCTTCATCTATAGTTTTAGGTTCTATTTTTGAAATCATTGCTATTTGACTAAGGTTCCTATAGGAGGATCTAGTCCTGACTCCTAGAGTTGGATCACCCATAATTTGATCGGTTGGGTGACTGAGTCTGGGTTTCTTGGATTTTCTAGAACTTGGTTCAGCCTCAGGTCCGGCTGGTCGGTTTGGTTCACTATTTGATTCAACTCTTTGAGCTGGTTCAATTATTGGTTCAATAATTGGTTCATTTGATTCACTAGTTGGTTCAATGGTTAGTTCGTTTATAGGTTCAATTAAGGATTCACCAATTTGTTGATTATCTTCTTGATCAGTGTTTGATGAAGTTAGATTTGGATTTGAATTACTTTCTTCATCAAATATTAGATTGGTTGTTTCTTCGATTTTCTTGGTTTGGTTGTTGTAAACCCTATAGGCTCTACTCGTTGTTGAGTATCCTAAGAAAATGCCTGGGGTTGACTTAGACTGGAATTTTCCTAAGTAGTCTTTGGTGTTTAGGATATGGACTTTGCATCCAAAGACCCTTAGATAGTGTAGATTTGGGAGTCTATGGTAATATAGTTCATAGGGTGTTTTGTTGTGTCGCTTGTTAATCAGGACCCTATTTTGGATGTAGCAAGCCGTACTCATTGCTTCTGCCCAATATTGGTTTGCTAAGTTAAATTCATTGATCATTGCCCTAGCGGCTTCCTGTAGTGTTCTATTTTTTCTTTCGACTATCCCATTTTGTTGGGGGGTTCTAGGACATGAAAATTCATGTATATACCTATTTACCTTACAGAATTCCTCGAACCGTTGATTTTCAAATTCTCCCCCGTGGTCACTTCTAAGTCTTTTGATTTTAGTATCGTTTTGATTTTCAATTAATTTATAGAATTCATTAAGTAGGTTTAGGGTTTCATCTTTGGTCTTTAGAAACCTAACCCAGGTGAACCTAGAATAATCATTAACTATCACTAAGCAGTACCGGCTTCCGCTTAGTGACTTGGCTCCGTGTGAATCAAATAGGTCAAGGTGCAGGAGCTCAAGTGTGGTTTGAGTTAGATCAGATTGAATTAGTTTGTGATTAGATCTGGTTTGTTTACCTTGATTGCAAGATTCACAGATTAGGTTTTCATGATTTTTAATCTTGGGAATACCTTTAATTAAGCCAAGTTGGGTGATTTTTGAAATAGTTCTTAGGTTGGTGTGACCTAGTCTCCTATGCCAGAGGTTTGATTGTTCTAACTGGGTTAACATGCATTTAGGTACTAGGGGAAGGTTTATAGTGTAAACATTATTTTTCCTAGTGCCCTTAAGCATGATTTCTGAGTCTTGTACGTTTCTAATTAGGCAGTTAGAATTGTTAAAGGTAACTATATAACCAGAGTCACACAACTGACTTATGCTAAGCAAGTTAAAATTGAATTGTTCAACCAAGAGTACTTTCTTAATGATAAAGTTAGATTTGAGTTCAATATTACCTGACCCAATTACCTTGAGTGTAGCATTGTTGCCAAATGCCACAGAGCCTAGGTTCTTGAACTTGAGTTTGGTGAATTTCAATTTATCTCCAGTCATGTGTCTGGAGCAACCGCTATCCAACATCCATTGGTCCAAATCTTTATGTTCCTACACATAAAGAGTTTAGTTGATTTGGATCCAATTAGAATCAGGAATAGCCTAAATTGATTTTCACAGCCTAGTCTGTCTCACCCAAATCTAGGGTTTTCAATCACGTTAGCCTTATAGGTTTTGTGAGACAGGTTTTGATAAAAGAATTTTAAAAAACATGATTTATTTTGAAAATCTTAATTAATTTTGAAAACAGTTGAATTTGTTTTGAAAAGAATGTTTAAGTCTACAAGTAACTGAAAATTTGTGTTAGATTTGAATTTGACAAAGAATATTTTGAATTTGAATTTCAAAAATTGGCTTCCAGGTCTTGGCGAGGCACTAGGCCTTCTTTGGCCGTAGCCTTATTGGATCATCAACCCTTTCCTTGACAAAGCCTTTTAATGAAATTTCATTTTCAAAATTAATCTTTGAAAAATTCTAGTCTAACTAGTTTGAGTTTTGGATCGGTAGCTTCGGCTAGTTTCACTAGTCTAAAGAGACCAAGTATACTTGACTTTATTAGAGTTGGTTTCCCTAATGTACTATCATCTCACCGCCACCCAATACTATGTTGTTCAAATTTCAGTTAAGTTTGTTCAGTCCTTAAACTAACCATTCCTTAGTCTAAGCATGGTAAATTGCAGAAATTAAGTAAACAAGCAAACAGGCAGATTGCAATCAAGAATTGAATTTTATCTAATAATAACTATTGTTTTCAATTTGGCTCCCCCTGGACTATAGCCACGATAATGGTTTGGCAAGATGTGAATCTTGTCCTTGGGGATCCAATATTGGTTTGATCCAGTTTGTTTGTTCAGGCATAGTTTTGGTACCCATGCCTGAACTTTAGGTCTGGACTGGTTCAGTACAGCAAACTAGGATCTTTGTCGAGACTTGGTTCTATAACCTAGTCCGGATCGATTTAGAACCGATTTCTGTTTTCCAAGAATCATGTCAAGATTCTTGGAACCAGAAGTGAATCGTTCTAAGGCTGATCTAAGATCCTTAACCTGAGTTTTCAGGGAGGAGTTCTCTTTCTCAAGTTTTTCAACTTGAGTAGAGGTTCCTTCTTGAACCTTCTCAGTTAAGGGTTTAGGGTCAGTTCCCTCTTTCAAGAGTTTTACTTCCTGTTGGAGGGACTCGACTCGGAGTTTGGCTTTCGCCAAATCTCGAGAAAGATAAGCAATTAATTCACTTAACTGACTTCTAGTAAAACCACTTACCTTGATTTCGCCGTTTTCTGAAAATGTTAGTCTACCGTCGTCCTGTTCCGATTCTAACTCGGTCTCGATTTCTTCCGAGGCGGTTAGTGCAAGAAGGTTCGACTGTGGGACCTCTTCTTCTTCTTCGGAGGAGGACTCGTCCCACGTTGCCTGAAGTGCCTTTTTCCTTCTATTCTTCTTGATCTCCTTTAGGTTCGGACACTCTGTCTTGTAGTGACCCTTCTTCTTGCACTCGTAGCAGGTCACGTTGGGCTTGTTGTTTTCATTTGCGGGTTCAGCCGGTTCATCCTTTCTTCGGCTGGTTTTGCGTCTGTTGGTTTGGTTTTTTAACTCCTTGTAATAGTTTCGGGGCAGTCGTACCAGCTTAGGTCGATCTCCTTCTTCGTCTTCTGAGTCTGAGTCTGAGTTAGACTCGGGTTCAGGTTGATGCTTCTTCTTGGTTGTCGTTCCAGTTGTACCTGCAACAAAGGCAATACCTTTCTCGGCCAGATTGCAGTTAGTCTGTTCGTGTAACTCTAATTCAGAGAACAATTCATCTAATTTAACTTTTGAAAGGTCCCTTGAAACCTTGTATGCATCTACCATAGATGCCCACAAGGTGTTTCTAGGGAAAGCATTTAAAGCGTACCTTATTAAGTCACGGTTTTCTACCTTGTGACCGATGGTGTGCAGTCCGTTCATCAGTTCCTGGATTCGGGCGTGAAGCTGAGCTGCTGTTTCGTTGTCGGTCATTTTAATTGTATACAGCTTGTTCAGGAGGAGATCCCTCTTGCTGATCCGAGTGTCTGATGTTCCTTCGTGCAGCTCGATCAGTTTCCCCCACAGCTCCTTAGCACTGTTGAAGGGACCCACCCGGTTCAGCTCCTCTTTTGTTAAGCCGCATTGGAGGGTTTGGGTCGCCTTTGCATCCGCTTCAATTTTCCGTTTCAGAGCGGTGTCCCACTCTGTGTAAGTCTGAGGTACTCCTTCAGCATTTATTGGAATCTCCAGTCCGGACTGGATGATTATCCACATGTCCACCTGAGTTTTCAGGTGGACCTCCATTCGACTTTTCCAGTAGGAAAAGTCTTCTCCACTGAAAAGTGGAGGTCTGGCTGTGCTGAATCCTTCTTGCATGACCATTTTATCTGAAATGTAAACTAGACACACAAAAAAAGAATATCCCAAGACTTGGACTTGGATTAGTAGTGCGGGATAAAGGAAAAAAATATTTGTCGAGGGGTGTTGCACCAGCCTCGATCAACGAGAAGAAATTCGAACGATAAAGAAATATTAGAAGAATTTCGAACGAAAAAAAATATTAAAAAAAATTTTAAACAAATCCGAAAAATTTTCAAACTGGTGTTGCACCAACTTTGAACTTCCCCGCTCTGATACCACTTGTTGGATCGAGAGAACCGATAGAGGGGGGGTGAATATCGGAAAACGCTCGGATTTAAGAAATAGAGAAATTACGCAGCGGAAATTAAAACAAACAAACGCAAACACCAAGTTTTTTACATGGTTCGGAGTCGCGTTCGGCTCCTACTCCAAGGCCCACGGTCGTTGACCGTTTACTGCGGGCAATTCTATATGTGCGCAAAACGGTTTACAAATAGATTTACAATTGCAATATAGTAAACACAAAAAGGAAATTGCTCTTCGTTACCGACGTCCGGTGTGGAATGTTTCTCGGAGCAGAGGGATGTTGTCGGCGCTTGTATCTCGAGTCGGGAGGTTTCTGGAGCAGAGCGTGTGAGCAGAAGAGCGTGGTTGCGTTGAATGAATTCAGTGTTGAAGCCTTGGGGTCGAGGGCCCTTTTTATAGCGCCTGGGGGTGCCCGAAACGTCGAGGGCGCCCCCCCACATGTCAGCCGATCCGAGTTCTTCTCGGTCAGTTCTGATCCCTTCAAACTCGGGATCAGATCTTGACTGGGGGCGCCCGGGACGCTGGGGGCGCCCGGGTCAACTTTCATCCGTTTGGCTTCTCGCTGGCTTGCTTCGTTGGCTTCATCTGGGGGCGCCCGGGAGCATGGGGGCGCCCGGGAGCACGGGGGCGCCCCGCCCATAAGCTGCCGAAGCTCACCTTGGTTTACTTTGTTTTGTGTTCACCTTGGGGGCGCCCGGGACACTCCGGGCGCCCTACTCAGACTCTGCCTCACTCCTTTGAGGCTCTATGAGCTGCAGACATTCGTTCCTTCGGTCCTGCATCCAGGGTTAGTCCAAAACAACATAAAGCAATTAATATGTTAGTTTATACAACCTTAGCTGTCTTGGTTCTGACTTTGGGCCTCCAAAATGGAGCCCTAGGTCAAACCGACGCCTACTGTTCCCTCGTCGGGGAACGCGTCCTCACCTACTCCTCTCGGGAGAATGTACCTGATGCCGACCGGCTCCTCCGGTTGGACTTTTGCCCAGCAGTCCTTCGCCAGGCGCCTCGCTGTCCTTCGCCAGGTCTTCAGTACCAAGCTGCCCTTCGCCTGGTGCCTAGCTGTCCTTCGCTAGGCTTTGTATCCTGGCATTCCTTCGCCAGGTGCCTAGCAGTCCTTCGCTAGGGCTTTGTATCCCGGTATTCCTTCGCCAGGTGCCTAGCAGTCCTTCGCTAGGGCTTTGTATCCTGGCATTCCTTCGCCAGGTGCCTAGCAGTCCTTCGCTAGGGCTTTGCCTGCAAACTTGAGTAACATGTTAGACAAACAATATACCTTAACTTTTGAACCCTGTTGCCATTATCAAAATATAGGCTAGACTTGGGTGCTTTCTGCACCAACAGCATTGAACTTGAAGAAGTTCAAGAAACTCTAATAGACATTATAGAGACACCTAGTCTAGACCCACAACCAATAACTCATAATGATGAGCTATCAGTTGAACCTAAAACAACACCACTTCTTCGTAGGTCTGATATGACACGCAATATTCCAGAGAGATATGGATTTCTCATAAATGAATTGAACGACGTGTTATCATTAACGATGACGAACCTATCAGTTATGAAGATGTTCTGAAAAATTCAGAAAGGGATAAATGGATTGAAGCCATGAAGTCGGAAATGGATTCCATGTACAAAAATCAAGTATGAGACTTGGTTAACCCACCTGAAGGGATTAAGCCCATAGGATGCAAGTGGGTTTTCAAGAAGAAAACCGACATGGAAGGTAATGTTGTTACCTTTAAGGCTAGATTAGTGGCAAAAAGATATCGTCAGAAACAAGGAATTGATTATGATGAAACCTATTCGCCAGTAGCTATGCTTAAATCCATTCGGATGCTCCTGGCCATAGCAGCTCATTATGATTATGAGATATGACAAATAGATGTGAAAACAGCTTTCCTTAATGGAAACCTGCTTGAGGATGTATACATGATACAACCTGAAGGTTTCACATCGGTTAATAAAACCAAAGTATGCAAGCTTCGACGATCCATATATGGACTAAAGCAAGCCTCCAGGAGCTGGAATATCCGTTTTGATGAGACAATCAAAGAGTTTGATTTCTTACAAAATCCTGATGAACCTTGTGTGTACAAGAAGGTTAGTGGGAGTGCAGTCGTATTCCTAGTGTTATATGTCGATGACATATTACTTATAGGAAATGATATATCAGTCTTACAGTCAGTTAAAATTTGGTTGTCCAAAACTTTCTCCATGAAAGACCTGGGAGAAGCAACCTATATCCTTGGGATTAGAATCTATAGAAATAGATTAAAACGGTTGCTTGGTCTTTGGCAGTCTACATATATAGACCGAGTGCTAGAAAGGTTTAGCATGTCGGAATCCAAGAAAGGATACCTTCCCATCAGGCATGGGATCAACCTTTCGAAGTCTATGTGTCCGCGCACAGAAGACGAGAGGATTTGCATGAATAAGATTCCTTATGCATCCGCGATAGGATCTATCATGTATGCTATGTTATGTACTAGGCCCGATATATCGTATGCTCTGAGTGTCAGAAGCAAATACCAGTTTGATCCAGGAATGGATCATTGGGCGGTTGTCAAGACAATCCTCAAGTACTTAAGAAACACTAAGGATGTGTTCCTAAAATATGGAGAAGGTGATATGGTAATACGTGGGTATACAGATGCCAGTTTCCAGACAGATAAGGATGACTCCAAATCTCAGTCTGGATACATATTTATTTTGAATGGAGGCGCAATAAGTTGGAAGATTTCCAAGCAAGACACCGTAGCGGATTCTACCACGGAAGCAGAATATATTGCAGCTTCGGAAGCAGCAAAGGAAGCAGTCTGGATCAAGAAGTTTATCTCAGAACTTGGTGTGGTTCCAACCATTGATGAAGCAATACCGATTTACTGCGACAACAATGGAGCTATTGCACAAGCAAAGGAACCAAGGTCTCATCAATGATCCAAACATGTGCTTCGCCGCTATCATCTGATCAGAGAGATTATAAGTAGGAATGATATACAAATTGCGAAAAATCCCACTGAAAGGAATTTAGCGGGTCCTTTAACTAAGGCCTTACCTCAAAGCAAGTTTGAGGGTCATGTTAGAGCTTGTGGTATTGGGTACCGTAGCGATAGGCATTAGGCCAAGTGGGAGTTTGTTAATGATATGAGAAAAGTGTCCTAAGGCAATCACCTTATGATTGTAATCATTTATTTTAATAAATGAATATTCACTATTTGAGTATAAATGTTTGTGTATTTGATTGAGATCTTAAACTCATTTACTGAATGCCCGCAATACAATTCACAGCATGAGAGAATTTGTGATGAATTCACAACTAGTGATTATCTCTACATGTGCAATTGTGAAGTATTGAAATTGTCCCTAGTCGATGAATTGATAAATACGGACACTATCAATTTTGTTGAGACTAGCATGGGTTATTCTCTAATCAGCTGATTCTCACTAGCTGGTGACATTGAGATGTCCGGAGATAAACATGAATGCTAGTTAAGGGAACTAGTTCATTGAGTTACTGGCTGTAAAACTTCATATGGTAGTCTACATATAGATATGTCAATGAAGTTCTTACTGCAGCTTAAGTGCGATGTTCGTTTGACTTGCGGTGTTCAAGTCATCTTGGTCATGGAGACTTATACATTGACATCTTAAGCAAGCATCTCCAAGGAGGTGTGGACCAGGATGATTGGGTATAAGCCGAAGTGCCCGAAAATGTTTGAACAACCTACAAAAGATTCACCACTCCTTGCGAGGAGATGTATACCCGAGGCCTATCGTCGGATTGTTACACGAATCCTCTGGCCAGAGCATAACATGTTCAGAGTATGAATCTCTTAAATACATGAGAGTAATTAGAATCCGTAGGACGAGAAAATGTTACTTGGGCTAGGTGTAACGTAGTCAGCCTAGTGGGGACTGACACACATAGACCATGTCCTGAACCAAGTGGATATAAGATGGTGAAGGTAATGGGGCACGATTCATTATAGCTGCTGAAGGGTTTCAGAATTGTTTCTGAGGTCAACCGTTGATCTTTCGATTAATTGGGGATCATGATGTACTACTAGGTGTCACTCATGATCGTTCTATAATTGATTAATTATAGACGGCCAACATAAATCGAAAGCCTATTTAGTCACACGCACTACGAGTAATCCGAGGGATTTAAAACAAGTTGAAAATTGGATTTTCCAATCAAGAGAGATTAGGTTTGGTTGAGCTAAACGATAAGTCGAATCTGAATTTTTCATAGACGCATCGGAAGCGTAAAATGGCTAAGTCTTTTGAAGACTTAATAGATGAATTAAATAAGTTTAATTCATTGGGGCGTGACTTGGATGGGTCGGCCAAAGAGGGCCTCCATTCTCTTTGCTTGGCAGGCCACAACAAAGGGAGAGAACCAAGTTTTTGGATCAATAAACCAAGTGTGGTTTATTTTATAATAAACCAAGGTTTGGTTTATTTTTCATGGAAATTAAAATGAACCATGGATTGGTTTATTTTATAAAATCAATCATGGATTGATTTACCATGATAAGGAAATTTATTCCATAGGAGAGAAGAGACTTGATTGATTTTTATCATGAATTAAAATATGATTTTAATCATGATATAAAATCAAACTTGGCATGATAGAATAAGTTATTCCATATTTGAGAGGCTTGATGGTTGAGAGACTACTATATAAAGGACCCAAGGCAAGGCTTGAAAAATAATTGAAGAGATGAAGGCATAGGCTCTCTCCCTCTCTTTCTCTCCTTCTCTTCTCCCCTTCTTGCCATGCGCCAACCAGCCCCAAGAAGGAGAACCAGTTGGTCGCCCCTGCCTTTTGTTAGTGATATGAGAAAAGTGTCCTAAGGCAATCGCCTTATGATTGTAATAATTTATTTTAATAAATGAATATTCACTATTTGAGTATACATGTTTGTGTATTTGATTGAGATCTTAAACTCATTTACTAAATGTCTGCAATACAATTCACAGCATGAGAGAATTTGTGATGAATTCACAACTAGTGATTATCTCTACATGTGCAATTGTGAAGTATTGAAATTGTCCCTAGTCGATGAATTGATAAATACGGACACTATCAATTTTGTTGAGACTAGCATGGGTTATTCTCTAATCAGCTGATTCTCACTGGCTGGTGACATTGAGATGTCCGAAGATAAACATGAATGCTAGTTAAGGGAACTAGTTCATTGGAGTGACTGACTGTAAAACTTCATATGGTAGTCTACATATAGATATGTCAGTGAAGTTCTTACTGCAGCATAAGTGCGATGTTCCTTTGACTTGCGGTGTTCAAGTCATCTTGGTCATGGAGATTTATACTTTGACATCTTAAGCAAGCATCTCCAAGGAGGTGTGGACCTAGGATGATTGGGTATAAGCCAAAGTGCCCGAAGATGTTTGAACAGCCTACAAAGGATTCACCACTCCTTGCGAGGAGATGTATACCTAAGGCCTATCGTCGGATTGTTACTCGAAGTCTCTGGCCAGAGCATGACATGTTCAGAGTATGAATCTCATAAATACATAAGAGTAATTAGAATCCGTAGGACGAGAAAACTTTAGTTAGGCTAGGTGTGATGTAGTCAGCCTAGTGGGGACTGACACACATAGACCATCTCCTGAACCAGGTGGGTATAAGATGGTGAAGGGAATGGGGCATGATTCATTATAGCTGCTGAAGGGTTTCAGAATTGTTTCTGAGGTTAACCGTTGATCTTTCGATTAATTGGGGATCATGATGTACTACTAGGTGCCACTCATGATCGTTCTATAATTAATTGATTAATTATAGACGGCCAACATAAATTGAAAGCCTATTTAGTCACACGCACTACGAGTAATCCGAGGGATTTAAAACGAGTTGAAAATTGGATTTTCCAATCAAGAGAGATAAGTTTGGTTGAGCCAAACGATAAGTCGAATGTGAATTTTTCAGAGACGCATTGGAAGCGTAAAATGGCTAAGTCTTTTGAAGACTTAATAGATGAATTAAATAAGTTTAATTCATTGGGGCTTGGCTTGGATGGGCCGGCCAAAGAGAGCCTCCATCCTCTTTGCTTGGCCGACCACAACAAAGGGAGAGAACCAAGTTTTTGGTTCAATTTATAAAATAAACCAAGTGTGGTTTGTTTTATAAAATTATGGATGATATAAATTTTTATATAATAAACTAAGGTTTGGTTTATTTTTCATGAAAATTAAAATGAACCATGGATTGGTTTATTTTATAAAATCAATCATGGATTGATTTACCATGATAAGGAAATTTATTCCATAGGAGAGAAGAGACTTGATTGATTTTTTATCATGAATTAAAATATGATTTTAACCATGATATAAAATCAAACTTGGCATGATGGAATAAGTTATTCCATATTTGAGAGGCTTGATGGTTGAGAGGCCACTATATAAAGGACCCAAGGCAAAGCTTGGGTCATAATAATAGAGATGAAGGCATAGACTCTCTCCCTCTCTTTCTCTCCTTCTCTTCTCCCCTTCTTGCCGTGCGCCAACCAGCCCCAAGAAGGAGCACCACCCAGCCGCCCCTGCCCTTTCCCTGCCAACCACCACCTGCTGCCGGAGAAGGAAGCTCCGTCCATCTTTTGGCTGGAAGAAGGTGCTGCCGGAATTAGAGTTTGCCGCAAGGATCCTTTTTCCCGCAAGCCTCTTCTTTTGCTTTGCCGGAATTTTGATTCCGACCATCCTTTTATGGTTAGTCTTCCGACTTCTCTCTTGGTTTTTCTTGTCACATTCTCGGAGAATCTAGTAGTTCTCGAGAACACCAAACTCGTGGCTTTGCGAAGTCATCCCGAAGATACTCGGCGTGGACGCGAATAGAGGTGGAGCTTCCAAGGGACGCTTACTGTTGGATCTCGTCCCTTCCTTCGAGTTACGCGAGGTAATACGTAAATTAGTTTATGTTTCTGCAAAATTTTAAATATATGATCATGTCTACACAAGATAAAATTGCATGCTTAGATGTGTGGTTAAATAATTATAGAAATTATTTATGTTAAACCTTCCGTTGCACGTAATTAATTTTAAAGTTACGAATCCGCATCCATGTCAACATGCACCCGGTCCCAACACCTTTTCCCTGCCGACCACCACTTGCTGCCGGAGAAGGAAGCTCCGGCCATCTCTTGGCCGGAAGAAGGTGGTGCCGGAATTAGAGTTTGCCGCAAGAATCTTTTTGCCGCAAGCCTCTTCTTTTGCTTCGCCGGAATTTTGATTCCGGCCATCCTTTTGTGGTTAGTCTTCTGACTTCTCTCTTGGTTTTTCTTGTCACGTTCTTGGAGAATCTAGTAGTTCTCGAGAACACGAAACTCGTGGCTTTGCGAACTCATCCCGAAGATACTCGGCGTGGACGCGAATAGAGGTGGAGCTTCCAAGGGACGCTTACTGTTGGATCTCGTCCCTTCCTTCGAGTTACGCGAGGTAATACGTAAATTAGTTTATGTTTCTGCAAAATTTTAAATATATGATCATGTCTACACAAGATAAAATTGCATGCTTAGATGTGTGGTTAAATAATTTGAGAAATTATTTATGCTAAACCTTCCGCTGCACGTAATTAATTTTAAAATTACGAACCCACATCTATGTCAACATGCACCCGGTCCCAACAGTGGTATCAGAGCTAGGTTTGTGTTTGACATAATCATATAATTATTTTTTCGGAAAGCATTGTCATGATCTCAATTTTGGAAAATTTTCCAATTATGGAAACTTTCCAATTATGGTAAATTTTCGATTTAGGAATTTCAAAGTTTGGAAATCCTTATAAAATTTCGCAAACTTTTGAAATATCTCTGTTTCTGAAATTTTATGATAATTGCGAAAACTTTCCATTTTTGGAAACTTTTCAATTTTGGAAATTTCCCATTTTGGAAATTTTCCAATTTTGGAAATACGTATGTTTTCTTTGTACCAGAAACTTACAATTATTCTGAAAACCTTTTATTTTCGGAAACTTTCCATTTATGGAAAGCTCGCAATTTTGGGCACTTTCTTTCAAGAAAGTCTAGACAAATTCTGGGAATATTAATTGGCATTTAAATTCATAATTAGAAATTAAATTATTTACAAAATTCTTTATTTTGGATTGAGCCTCAGGGAGCCGTCCAATTTAAAGTTAGTTGTTATAATTAAATTTCCTAAATTGGATTTAAGTTGTCAAATGTTTTATTTGGATTGAGCCTCGGGGAGCTGTCCAAATTAAGTTATTGATATTAATTTTCCATAAATAAAATATGTGATCAAATCTTGGAAAATTTTGAGGTGATTCTCAAACGATAATTTCCTTATTTGATTTATGAGGTGATGCTCTTACATATTATTGTCTCTAAAATTAATTAGGAAAATTGTTTTCTATAGAGTATATTTCCTTAAATAAGATTTTCATGAAAATAATATGTGGTTGAATTAAGGGAATCTGTCTCTTAATTTAATAAGATTTGATTTAGAGAAATCAATGTCTTAAACATATTAATTCCGAAATTGATTATGATAATTTAGGAAATTGTTTCCCAAAAACAATTCCTTGAATAAAGTATGAAATTAGAATTAGGAAATCCGGTTCCTAATTCAATTAATGAGACTTGATAAATTAAGTCACATACATACTTTATTAAGGAAATCGTTAGAACATGACATAATTATATGTCATGAATGTGCATAAAAGAAAAAGGATGAGACCCAAAACCCCTTACAAAATATTAAGGCCAACACCTTCCATTAATATGGTTAGAACCGAAGTTTTGTTTCTCGTTTGGGTTGATGGACACATCCATGCCCGGCTTGAACCTCAACATGTTCAAACCATGGAATTAGTTTATGATTAATATAGTTGGAGTCAGAGGTCAATCCTTAGTTTTGGTTGTTGGATACATCCAAGCCTGACTAAACGGTTGAATGAGCTCCAACATGTTAAAACTATTTCTTGATTATTGGGTCAGCCTTAAGCTTGGAGCATTGATTTGTTATGCCACAGCCAAGGTCGATGTAAAGAGAGGTGCAGTTGGGTGCTATGTATATTGTTGCATACTTGTTAATGAGTTAACAACCCAATGATTTATGCAAACATTCAATTAGTTGATAGCATAATGTGATAGTTACATATGTATAATATGTAATCGATATAATTACCTACCTACATTGCTAAGAATAACTTGATGGACTCTAGCCATGGTTGTTCTTATCTATGGTTGGATATCAACCTATTTGGAGATGTTCCTACGATCTCCCGAATTGATAAAAAGGGTTGTTCAATTCGAAAAATAAATAGGATTTAATTAATGTATATTGATGCATTCCTTATCATTCTCATCACATAACCTCAATTTGTACTTCTAGGATAATCACCTAATCATGTCTTCTCTGAATTTGCGTTCCATTTTGGACACCAATAAGCTGACTGGGCCAAACTTCATAGACTGGCTTCGAAACCTGAGGATAGTCCTCAAGGCAGAAAAGCTTGCTTATGTCCTTAAAGAACAATTTCCCAACCATCCTCCTGAAGATGCAACTCCAGACCAGTTAGTGGCCTATCAGAAACATGTGGACGATTCTGAACTTGCGAGTTGCATCATGCTGGCCGCTATGGTACCTGAGCTACAAAAGCAGCATGAGCATATGGATGCTCATACCATCGCCTTCCATCTTCATGAGCTGTTTGACGAGCAGGCGAGATCCGAAAGGTTTGAGGTCTCCAAACTCCTCTTCACCTCTAAGATGCAGGAAGGCACTTCTGTCACACAGTTTGTGTTGAAGATGTTGGGGTACATTGAGCGACTAGGCACACTCAGATTTGCAATGGATCACGAACTAAGTATTGACTTAATTCTGCATTGTTTGCCCAAGAGTTACTCACAGTTTGTGATGAACTATCGGATGAACAAACTAGAGACTACCATTCCTGAGTTGCTTAACCTGTTGAAGACTGTAGAGTCTTCTGTAAAGCAGGATCAGAAGACGGTACTGTTAGTTGGTTCCTCAAAGAAAGGCTCTAAGAGGAAGCCCAAAGAACAAAATAAGGGAATGAAGAAAAAGGCCAAAAAGATTGAAAAGGCACCAAAAGGCACTTGCCATCACTGCGGCAAGGAGGGCCACTGGCGAAGAAACTACAAGGTTTATCTTGAGTCCTTGAAGAAGAAGGCATCCGATGCCCCATCCTCTTCAGGTATCTTCATTATTGAATGTCACTCTATTTCCTCGTACACCTGGGTACTTGATACTGGGTGTAGCTCACATATATGTAATGACATACAGGGGCTAAGGAATAGAAGAAGACTCGTCAAGGGAGAAGCGAATTTGCGAGTTGGAAATGGAGCAAAGATTGCTGCTGTTGCCATCGGAACATATTTGCTAAAGCTCCCTACTGGACTTGTCTTAGAATTGGATAATTGTTATTTTGTTCCTTCATTAATAAAAAACATTGTATCTATTTCATGCTTGAATGAAAAGGGTTATCATTTATTTTTTAGTAACAATTGCTGTTACATAACTTTAAATGGTGTTCTATATGGGACCGAAACTTTATGTAATGATATCTACACGTTAGATTTATCCGGTGACGTTTTCAATATTGAAGTTAGCAACAAACGTGCTCGAATAAATAATCAAATAGACTCCTATACGTGACATTGTCGTCTTGGCCATGTAAGAAAGAAACGCATGACCAAATTACACCGATGTGGAATTCTGGAATCATTTGAACCCGGTTCATTTGATACATCCGAATCATGCTTACAAGGCAAGATGACCAAATTACCATTTTCCGGAAAAGGTAAACCAGTGGGAGAATTGCTTGGTCTAATACATACTGATATATGTGGACCAATGTCAACTCTTGCACAAGGAGGTTATAGCTACTTCATTACCTTTATCGATGATCACTCACGATTCGGGGCAAAAGTATTAAGATACTTTGATCCGATCGGGGTGGTGAATACTTAAGTCAAGAGTTTCAAGATTATTTTAGGGACAATGGGAAGTACCCTTAGTAAAGGTTCTGTGGCGGAACGAACAATTCGAAGAAGCCACATGGGAACGAGAGGAGGCAATACGATTAAAGTATCCGGAATTATTTTAAAGTTCGGGACGAACTTTTTATAAGGTATGGAGGATTGTAACACCCCAAAAAATTTTCCCATATGAAATATTATGAATTCATGAAACATTATTATTATGAAATGTTATGATGGGCTTGGTTTAATGGGCTTTGATATGGATTAGTGCAAAATGTAATAAAAAGAAGATGTAGAAAGGAGGAAGCAAGGATTGAACCTTGAACCTCCTAGTTGCACTAATCATGTCATAACCAACGAACCAAGCAATGTTTCATGTTGAGAGAATAAGAAACATGCTTGTTAAAGTTAGGGAAGTGAAGAGACATGTCTCTTCATGAGAAAAGTATAAATAAGAGATGAAGAGGTTGGAATAACTTCCTCTCTTCTTCTTCCTCACTCTCCCCACTCCAAAACCGAAACCTAAGCCTCCCTTCTCCCCTTTTCAAGTTTCGAAATTTCACCCTAGGGTTCTAACCCTAGGGAATTTGGAAGGAAGAAGATCCCATCCAAGGATCTTGCCCTCTACAAGGGCCAAAGGTTCTAGTGAAGTGCTAGTAAGGAAACTCTCACTCTAACTTCAACCAAGGGTACCCTAAGGGAAATTCAAGCGAAAGGATGTAAGTATCCCCTCGCCTGCAGTGTAATGGTTATTGTATGAGTTCTTTTCCTTGTAGTTTTCGAAAAATGGGGATTGTTTCCCTTTAGTGAGTTTCGGCCACCCCCTTAGAGGAGGCCTTGGTTACTTCTTGTTACATGAGTAGACCCTTGGAACTTAGGGTATATGTATATGTTGTTCCTTCATGATGTTATGAACAAAATTTTAGGGTTTTGCCTTGTATAGGTTTCGGCCAACCTCAAAGAGGAGGCCTTGGTTACTCCTTGTTGCATAGGAAGACCCCTTGGAATTTAGGGTATACTTATATGTTGTTTTCCCTACATGTTGTGATGACAAGAATTAGGGTTGAACCCCCTATAAAGTTTCGGCCAAATCATGAAGCAAAAAGGGTTTAGGGTTGTATGATTTCCTATGATGTATCCATGTTTAGTAGTGTAGACAAAGTGTTTGTGTAAATGTTTGTGTGAAACCTAAGTTCAAGAACCCTAGTTCCCCTACCCTTGACTTTCGGCCAACCCTAGAAAAATTAGGGTTTAGGGTACATGATTATCCTAGGATGTATTCTAGGCTTAATATGTTGCATGATATGTATGTGAAGGTTAAACTACCCTACGAGACATGATTATGTTTAGTAAGATGATATGTATATGCATGTGATGTCTAAATGAAATGCTTGATTGGAAATCTTAAGGTTCCCTAGCATGTGATATTCGGCCAAGGCATGAACATTAGGGATTGTGAAGGTTAAATTACCCTACGAGACATGATTATGTTTAGTAAGATGATAAGTATATGCATGTGATGTTTAAATGGAATGCTTGATTGGAAATCTTAATGTCCCTAGCATGTGATATTCGGCCAAGGCATGAGCATTAGAGTTGTGAAGGTTGATTACTCCATGATGTATGCTATGCTTAGTATGATACATGATGTATATATATGTGATGCTTGTATGGGATGTTTGATGTCAAAAATCTAAGCTACCCTACCTTTGATTTTCGGCCAAACCCTAGGTTTAGGGTTAGGAAGGGTTAAATTAAACCATGAAGCATGTTATGATATGAATATGATTGATGTGACCAATTTTGTCATATATAAGTATGTTTAAGTGGTTAAAATATGATGTATGTATGAGCATGCTTTATAGCCCATGGGGCACCCTTTATGAATTGCATGTGATATGTATAATAAAATGCTTGAAAGGATACTCCACTAAGTTTGGGATCAAGAGCACCCTTATGTTGTGTGGTGTGTCCCTACGGGATCATGAGCACCCTTGAAGAGTGGTGTGTCCCTTAAGAGTGGATTTGGAGTACTCCTTAGCATATATGTAAAAACATGATAAGTATTTTACTTTGGAAGTTGTGTACCCGACTCGGAAGGGGGTCGTTAAACAAATCCGGGGTGCATGTTAACGTAAGGTCATGGCTCCGGTAGGACGGAAGGGTCCTGGTCTAATGGGTTGGTGGCTCGCTACCCCAATTCATTAGGGAACGCGCAATAGGTAACGCACGATATGTGGTACACAACCGGGCCCAATATGATATGGATGTATTTTTAAGTAATACCTTTATGGAATTGTTTTGAAAACATTCATTGAAAACATTTATTATATGTGAAGGTTATACTTAAGGTACTTTATACTGCATGCTTAGAAACTTGGATGTTTAGTATGCTTTGATGAACTCATGCTTATGATTTATTATGTGTACATGTTGTATGCTTACGTATGGATTTTGCGAGTAGGACAGGATCCTTACTAAGCATTTGTGCTTACTAGTTTATGTGTTGTCTTATGCTGCAGATAAGGGTAAGGAACACTTAAACTAAAGGAAGAGACAGGAGGCTGAAGATGTGTGGGGTGGTGGCTCGGGAAAGAAAGATCTTTATATCTACATTACTATGTTTATGATGATGTTTTCTTCAACAATGAATGCTAGTGATTAGGTTTGATATTGCATGATAATGATTACACTTAGAATTCTCTTATACTTGATTTTGGTTGGTTATGTTGTGAGCTTGAAATAATATGTGAACCTATCATGTTATAGAATAACTATTGATTAAAATATTTCCAATGATGTTCTAATGATTCAAGCATGATATTGGATTGACATGCACTGACTAGCATGCTTAGCACTTAGTCCTTGCATTGTTGTTTGTTTTAATTTTATGCTAGAAGAAAAGAAAATAATTATATGAATGAATGATTGTACGTAACCCCGCCCCGAGAGTAGATATAAGGGCGGGCGTTACAATCTGAGAGGCGTAACCGAGCCTTGATGGACATGGTTAGATCTATGATGAATCATGCAACTCTTCCAAAATCCTTTTGGGGCTATGCGCTTAAGACAGCTGTTTACTTACTAAACAGAGTCCCGACCAAGGTAGTCTCTACTACTCCATATGAGTCGTGGAATAGTAAGAAACCTCATTTATCTCACTTAATGATATGGGGTTGTCCTGCTTATGTAAAGCGGACTGTATCAGACAAATTGGATGCTAAGTCTGATAAATGTCTATTTATTGGATACCCTAAGGAAACGAAGGGTTACCAATTCTATCATCTCTTGGAAGAAAAGGTGTTTGTTTCAAGGCATGCTGCATTTCTAGAAAAAGAATTTCTTTTACAAGAAAACAGTGGGAGTAGCATTGAACTTGAAGAAGTTCAAGAAACTCCAATAGACATTACAGAGACACCTAGTCTAGACCCACAACCAATAACTCATAATGATGAGCTATCAGTTGAACCTAAAACAACACCACTTCTTTGTAGGTCTGATAGGACACGCAATATTCCAGAGAGATATGGATTTCTCATAAGTGAATCGAACGACGTGTTACTCATTAACGATGACGAACCTATCAATTATGAAGATGTTCTGAAAAATTCAGAAAGGGATAAATGGCTTGAAGCCATGAAGTCGGAAATGGATTCCATGTACAAAAATCAAATATGGGACTTGGTTAACCCACCTGAAGGGATTAAGCCCATAGGGTGCAAGTGGGTTTTCAAGAAGAAAATCGACATGGAAGGTAATGTTATTACCTTTAAGGCTAGATTAGTGGCAAAAGGATATCGTCAGAAACAAGGAATTGATTATGACGAAACCTATTCGCCAGTAGCTATGCTTAAATCCATTCGGATGCTCCTGGCCATAGCAGCTCATTATGATTATGAGATATGACAAATGGATGTGAAAACAACTTTCCTTAATGGAAACCTGCTTGAGGATGTATACATGATACAACCTGAAGGTTTCACATCGGTTAATAAAACCAAAGTATGCAAGCTTCGACGATCCATATATGGACTAAAGCAAGCATCCAGGAGCTGGAACATCCGTTTTGTTGAGACAATCAAAGAGTTTGATTTCTCACAAAATCCTGACGAACCTTGTGTGTACAAGAAGGTTAGTGGGAGTGCAATCGTATTCCTAGTGTTATATGTCGATGATATATTACTTATAGGAAACGATATATCAGTCTTACAGTCAGTTAAAATTTGGTTGTCCAAAACTTTCTCCATGAAAGTCCTGGGAGAAGGAACCTATATCCTTGGGATTAGAATCTATAGAGATAGATCAAAACGATTGCTTGGTCTTTCGCAGTCTACATATATAGACCGAGTGCTAGAAAGGTTTAGCATGTCGGAATCCAAGAAAGGTTACCTTCCCATCAGGCAAGGGATCAACCTTTCTAAGTCTATGTGTCCTCGCACAGAAAACGAGAGGATTTGCATGAATAAGATTCCTTATGCATCCGCGATAGGATCTATCATGTATGCTATGTTATGTACTAGGCCCGATGTATCGTATGCTTTGAGCGCCACAAGCAGATACCAGTCTGATCCAAGAATGGATCATTGGGTGGCTGTCAAGACAATCCTCAAGTACTTAAGAAGCACTAAGGATGTGTTCCTAATATATGGAGAAGGTGATATGGTAATACATGGGTATACAGATGCCAGTTTCCAGACAGATAAGGATGACTCCAAATCTCAGTCCGAATACGTATTTATTTTGAATGGAGGTGCAATAAGTTGGAAGAGTTCCAAGCAAAACATCGTAGCGGATTCTACCACGGAAGCGGAATATATTGCAGCTTCGGAAGCAGCAAAGGAAGCAGTCTGGATCAAGAAGTTTGTCTCAGAACTTGGTGTGGTTCCAACCATTGATGAAGCAATACCGGTTTACTGCGACAATAATGGAGCTATTGCACAAGCAAAGGAACCAAGGTCTCATCAGCGATCCAAACATGTGCTTCGCCGCTATATCTGATCAGAGAGATTATAAGTAGGAATGATATACAAATTGAGAAAATTCCCACTGAAAGGAATTTAGTGGATCCTTTAACTAAGGCCTTGCCTCAAGCAAGTTTGAGGGTCTTGTTAGAGCCTGTGGTATTGGGTACCGTAGCGATTGGCATTAGGCCAAGTGGGAGTTTGTTAGTGATATGAGAGAAGTGTCCTAAGGCAATCGCCTTATGATTGTAATCATTTATTTTAATAAATGAATTTTTACTATTTGAGTATACATGTTTGTGTATTTGATTGAGATCTTAAACTCATTTACTGAATGTCCGCAATATAATTCACAGCATGAGAGAATTTATGATGAATTCACAACTAGTGATTATTGTTGATGCAGTCTGGCCATGATTGTTGTTTTGGTGTTGACACCGATTTTAGTTTAGGTGGATGATTATTGATTATGATTAAGTCCTGATCGGGGATCAGGCATGGTGTTGAAAATCCTAGCTTGGAGGGCTAGGTGTTGGAAAATCCTAACCTGGAGGGTTAGGTGGTGAAAAATCCTAGCTTGGAGGGCTAGGTGTGTGAAAAGTCCTAATTCGGATAAGGTGGGTGAAAAGTCCTAGCTTGGAGGGCTAGGTGAAAAGTCCTAACTTGGAGGGTTAGGTGCAAATTCCCATCTTGGAGAGTTAGGTGAAAAAGTCCTGGCTTGGAGGGTCAGGTCCTAGCTTGGAGGGCTAGGTTTGGAAAGTCCTAATCCGGAAGAGTTGGGTGAAAAGTCCTAGCTTGGAGGGATAGGTGAAAAGTCCTAACTTGGAGGGTTAGGTGGAAATTCCCAACTTGGAGGGTTAGGTGAAAAATCCTTAGCTTGGAGGGTTAAGGTGGATGAAACCCTAGCTTGGAGGGCTAGGTTGGAGCCCCTGGATCGGTCTGGTGACCGATCAGGGAGTTGGCACGGTGCTCCTTCGTGGATCGGTCTGGTGACCGATCCAGCGATGACTGATCGGTCTGGTGACCGATCAGGGAGTACGCGTTTCACCCATTGCCTTGCTCCTGATCGGTCTGGTGACCGATCAGGGAGCAAACAGTGAGGTTGAGTTCCCATGCTGAACTTCTCCTGATCGGTCTGGTGACCGATCAGGATCACTGTGCAGATCGTTCTGGAGAACGATCCAGCATCGCAGGTTCCTCTCTATGATCGATCAGGACGGAGCCTGATCGGTCTGGACCCAGCCTGATCGGTCTGGTGACCGATCAGGAGGTTTCCTGATCGGTCCGGTGATCGATCAGGAGGTCTGGACTGCGAAGCTCAGAAATCGCCCGATAAAGGGGTGGATCGGTCGGGTGATCGATCCACAACCTGGGATCGGTCTGGTGATCGATCCAGGAGAGTCCCAAAGAAATCGCGATTTCTAATCAAGCGTTGGGGACCGATCAGGACGGAGCCTGATCGGTCTGGACCCAGCCTGATCGGTCTGGTGACCGATCAGGAGGCTCTCCGATCGGTCCGGTGACCGATCACCTTAATTCAAATTGCACTGTCAGACGCTCTGATCGCGCTTGACCGTATTCGATTCTCTGCTGCTTACATCTGATACTTGATTTACTGTGTGATATGTTGCTCTAACACTCTGATTAAGCTGCAGGTGACAGGGGAGGATTCAAACACTCAAGGAGAAGTCAATGGAGACTTTCCTTGGAGCAGGTTTGTCCGTTTTCCATCTCAGGTTGCAACGGCTGGAGCTGCAGACTGGAGCTACCGACTGGAGCTTGGCTGAGGGGAGCTCAGGAAGTCCAGGGAGGGCTTAGTGGTAGCTGGCGTTGGCAGGGAAGCAGCTGGAGGCTGCAGGAGATGCTGTCACCTCGTGCTGAGTGGAGAAACAAAAGGGCGGAAGAAGGCTTCGTTGAGAGAGAGTTCTAGAGTTTGCGAACGAAGTTCTTGCTGTGCCTTTGTGTTCTCCACATCTGGCTTGTGCGTTCTGAAGTTTTCATCACCTTGAGCAAGCTACTGCAATCGAGAAGCAATCATCCATTACTTGAGCGCTTGAAGGAGAGAACAAGAGGCTTGGAGTGCGACAGCGGGCAGACACGAGGAAGGGTTTCTTGCTTGAGATCGCCGCTGGGTGGAGCTCAGGAAAGCTTGCTGTGTTCTTGTCCTTGCTAAGTGTTTGAGTAAGATCTTCTTGTTGTTTCTTTGTGCTTAAACTTAAATCTGTGATTGAAACGCTGTGGAGAGGTTTCTCCACCGAGAAGGAGGTTGCTTTCTATCCGGTGATAACCGGGGCTTGATCTGCCGACGATCAAGAGATCGCCCACCTTAAGGGCACGCCAAGGAGTAGGGGCAAGTTATCCCCGAACCTTGTAAACCCTCCTTGTTAGCGATCTTGCTAGTTGTGTTTGTTGCCTTCGTTCCCTATTTTCTGCACTGCTTTGTTTCCTTTGTTTCTTCCGCTGTGCTACTGATAAGGTTGAGTGCAGAAATTTGATAAGTGTCAATGGTCAAAGTGATTGGCTATATTCACCCCCCCTCTCTAGCCATCCGGGTTCCAACAAGTGGTATCAGAGCTTGGGGCTCTGTTTTTGCGGATTAACAACCGAGAGCTACATCCATGGCATTGAGGGAAGGCTTCTCCACCACCCGACCTCCATTCTTCGATGGCGCTGACTTCCAATATTGGAGATCGAAGATGGAATATTACTTAAAGATGGACATCAACACTTGGTTTGCGGTGAAGGAGGGATTCACCCCTCCTAAGGATGATGAAGGCAAAGAACTCAAATCGTGGCGGTGGACTGCCAAACAAACTCGGAAGAGTGAAGCCGACGCGAAGGCGGTTGTCACTCTACAATGCGGCATAAACAAAGACCAACTCATCAAGGTTGGTCCTTTCACAAGTGCAAAGGACTTGTGGAACAAACTCATTGAGCTTCACGAGGGCACCCGAGACTCAAGAATCGCAAAGAGGGATTTGTTCCTCAACCAACTTCAAAATCTCTCCATGAAGGAGAATGAATCGGTAAGTGAGCTTCATAGCCGGTTCAAGGAAGTCCTCAATGGGCTTCATTCGATTGATGAAAAGGTCGAGAATCACGACCTTGTGAGGTATGTCTTGAAAGCCTTTCCAAGGAATGCTTTGTGGTCATCCATGGTGGATGCCTACAAAGTTTCCAAGGATCTATCCATTGTAAAGTTAGATGATTTATTTTGTGAGATGAAATTGCATGAAATGGCTAACAAAGGCCCCAAGGAGAAGGGGATTGCCTTAGTTGCAGGGGACCGATCCAACAAGAAGAAGAAGGAGAAGAAGGAGAAGGAAGTCTCTTCATCTTCATCCTCTTCCGAATCCGAGTCCGATTCTGAGGAAGATGGTAGTGGCTCTTCTTCCTCCGAGATGACGAACTTTGTGCGAAGGATGATGAGAAGGCGTCGACGCTTCAAGAGTAGAGGTAACTCTAGTGAAGCTAAACTTGATAAGACTAATGCCTCTTGCTTTGAGTGTGGTAGGAAAGGGCATTTCAAGAATGAGTGCCCGAAACTAAAGAAGAAGGAGGAGAAATCCAAAAAGAAAGAAGAAAAATTCAAGAAGAAGAAGAAAGCTTTGAAGGCCACTTGGGATGAGTCATCCTCAAGCTCATCCGATGAAGAGAAGGAGGAGAAGAGCACAAGGCATGTGACACTCATGGCATTGGGAGATCAAGAGAGCAGTGATGAATCTTCCAACTCATCAAACACGGCTTCATCATCTTCGGATGATGAAGAGGTAACTTCTCCCGAACTTGAAAAGTGTTATAGAGCAATTGCATGTTTAACTAGTATGCTTAAGAAGTCAAAAAATAAGGTTAAAGCTTTGCAATTAGAAATTGATCAATTGAAATTATCTAGGGATGATAACATTGATGATTTGCATGTTGAATTGTTAGAAGATGAAATTAAATCATTGAAACTTGAAGTTGAAAACTTGAAATCCTCTAGGGTTGAGGAAGTAGATGATTTGCATGATGAGTTACTAGTAGAAGAAAACCAATCATTAAAGAGTGAAGTTGAGAGACTCAAGAATATTCTTGGGAAGTTCTCAACTAGCTCTAAGACCCTAGATATGATCTTGAATGCCCAAAGGGCAGTCTACAATAGGGCCGGTATTGGTTACCGTCCCAAAGAACCCTCATTCGTATCCTTGATGTCTAAGACTGATATGAGACAATCTAGGACACCCAAGGGTCAAAAGAAAGTTGTCAAGGCATGGGTGCCTAAGTCTTGTTTAGTCGATGCTTTAGGTCCCAAGGTTTGGGTGCCTAAAACTTCTATTTTTCGAAATGTGTAGGTTATAATTGAGGGGGAGCATCTATCAACTTGGTTCGTTGATAGTGGATGCTCCAAACACATGACCGGGGATAGATCATTGTTTACCACACTTCACAAGAAAAGTAGAGGTAATGTTTCATTTGGTAACAATGGTAGTCTTAAGGTTATAGGAATAGGAGACATTCAAATATCCGAATGTCTTAGAATTTTAAATGTCCTTCTAGTCAAGAGGATGAAATTTAATCTCCTAAGTGTGAGTCAATTGTGTGACACGGGTTACACAATTGATTTCCAACCAAGTCAATGTCTAGTTAGACAACATGACACCTTGGACACGGTACTAGTAGGAACAAGAGTAGACAATATTTATCAAGTTTCATTTAAAAGTGCTACTAATGTTTCTGCTAAGTGTTTCATGTCAAAAGAAGAAGAGTCCACTCTTTGGCACCGGAGGCTAGCACATGTGAACATGAAGAACATCCGGAAGTTGGCCAACAAGGGGTTAGTCCGTGGCTTACCAAGCATCAAGTATGAGAAAGATAAACTTTGTGATGCATGTCAAATGGGTAAGCAAACAAAATCTGCACATAAAGGTAAAAGCGCTGTAAGTACTTCTACTGCATTAGATTTACTTCACATGGATCTATTTGATTGTAGTACTATCATATCATTGAGTGGAAGTAGATATTGCTTTGTGATCATTGATGACTTCACTAGATATACATGGACTTACTTTTTAAAATATAAGGATCAAACCTTAGATGTTTTCATTTCCTTTTATAGGAGGGTAGAAAATGAGAAATCATTAACAATTAAGACAATTAGAAGTGATCATGGAGGTGAATTTCAAAATCAAAGATTTTTAGAATTTTGTCAAGATAGAGGTTATAGACATGAGTTCTTTACTCCTAGAACACCACAACAAAATGGTGTTGTAGAAAGGAAGAACCATGTTCTACAAGAGGCTGCACGAAGCATGCTTAATGAGTACTCACTCCCGAGTTGCTTATGGGCTGAAGCTGTAAATACAACTTGCTATGTGCAAAACCGGGTCCTCATTCATAGGTTTTTAGGAAAGACTCCCCATGAACTTTAGTTTGGGAAACCACCTACGGTTAAACACCTTAGGGTGTTTGGTTGTAAGGTGTTCATTCTAAACACCAAGGATCATCTTGGAAAGTTCATGGCAAAGGCTGATGAAGGGATACTAGTCGGGTACTCCCTCGTTAGCAAAGCCTATCGAGTCTACAACAAGAAGTCTAGACTGGTTGAGGAGTCTTCTGATGTTGTATTTGAAGAAATTCCAAAAGTCAATGGTCAACTAGAAGATGAAGTCCAATTCGAACTTAGGAGACTAAGTTTGAATGAAAGTCCAAATGTTGTTGATGGTGATGAATCCGATGACGGTGAGCCTAGACAATCCATAGATCAGCCGGATCCTGAGGCTGAACTTGTGTCTAGTGAACCCATTCACGAAGCACCACCAACACCAAGGCAAACTAGATTAGCCTCTAGTCATCCCCAAGACCAAATTGTTGGAGACATCCATCATGGGGTTAGGACTAGATCATTCTTCCGGAATGAGGCTAATGAAGTTGCCCTAATTTCCGAAATTGAACCTAGAAAAATTGATGAAGCATTAAATGATCCCGATTGGATCATTGCAATGTAAGATGAACTAGGTCAATTTGAAAGAAGTCAAGTTTGGGACTTAGTCCCTAGACCTAAGAAGACCACCATCATTGGAACCAAATGGGTCTTCAAGAACAAATTGAACCATAAGGGAGAAATCATTAGAAACAAGGCACGCTTGGTAGCCAAGGGCTATAGTCAAGTTGAAGGCCTTGATTATGATGAGACCTATGCTCCCGTGGCACGATTAGAGTCCATTCGATTGATGCTTGCATTTGCAGCACATCGTGGCTTCAAGTTATACCAAATGGATGTCAAATCGGCCTTTCTAAATGTTTTGATTAGAGAAGAGGTCTATGTCGAACAACCTCCGGGGTTTGAGAATTCCGAATTTCCAAACCACGTGTTCAAGCTCAAAAAGGCACTTTATGGCCTCAAACAAGCACCCCGGGCTTGGTATGAGCGGTTGTCGACATTCTTAATTGAGAAGGGCTTCGTTAGAGGCCAAATAGACCCTACACTATTTCTACGAAGAGATGGTGACGATATTTTTATAGCCCAAATATATGTCGATGACATAATTTGTAGCTCAAACAATAAGGGCTATTTAAATGAGTTCATTGGACACATGGAGAGTGAATTTGAAATGAGTCTAGTGGGAGAGTTGACATTCTTCCTTGGACTTGAAATCAAGCAAACTCGCGATGGTATCCATGTGCACCAATCAAAGTATACACAAGAAATGCTTCAAAAATTCAATATGAGTGATTCAAAAGAGGTAACCACTCCCATGGCTACAAACACAAGATTAGACAATGATGAGAGTGGTAAACCCGTTGATTTAACTCAATATCGAAGCATGATAGGTAGTTTGCTATACCTCACAGCTAGTCGACCGGATATTCTATTTGCTGTGGGTATGTGCGCTAGGTATCAAGTGTGTGCCAAGGAATCTCATTTGATCGCTGTTAAGCGAATTTTGAGGTATCTCAAAGGCACAATTGGAGTCGGTCTATGGTACCCCCATACCGAATCATTTGATTTAATTGGCTATACGGATTCTGACTACGCTGGATGTAAGTTGGACCGGAAGAGCACAAGTGGGGGTTGCCAATTCTTAGGTTCGTCCTTAGTAAGTTGGTCAAGTCGGAAGCAACATTGTGTTGTTCTCTCCACGACCGAGGCAGAGTATATTGCTATGGGAGAGAGCATATCACAATTGTTGTGGATGATACATACTTTAGAGGACTATGGTTTGAGTTACAAGGGTGTGCAAGTGTTATGTGATAACATTAGCACAATTAACCTAACCAAGAATCCAGTCCATCATTCTAGGACCAAACACATTGAGGTGCGTCACCACTTCATTAGGGATCATGTAGCTAGGGGAGATATAGTACTCTCGCATGTAGAGTCCAAATCAAACCTAGCTGACATTTTCACTAAACCACTCCCCGAAAATGAATTTAGTTTCCTAAGACGGGAGTTGGGAATGTGTCGCGCTTCATGAATTTTAAAATGCATTCAAACCCTTCATGATTATTTTGAAATTGTTGGGAAACAATTGGGTAACTTTGGGGACATCTCACACAAACTACAAGGTTTAACAAAACGTTTTTGTTTGCTAGATATGGGGTGAGATGTTAGGATCAACTAAATTTCTCAAAATGTCATTGCATCTCTTGAGAAATTAAGTTGACGAAATAATAATCACTTCGGTGACTAAGTATGGGGAAAACCAATGCAAAACATATGTGTATTTGGCTCCATGATCATACTTGGACATTCCGATCAAGGAAACTTGATTGGAACCTTGGATTTGGCACAAATTGCTTGAATGATTGTTGTTTGAGTTTGACTCCACTTGGGTGGAGCAAAGTGATTTGTTCAAACTCTAAGGACCTTTGATCCTTGATTGGGGATCACTTATAGATGAGGGATGGCTTCCAAGATCGATATCATTCACCATATCCCTTTGGAAATCGAGTAATAATCTGAAACTGAAAGTTTCTGATTGAATCTGGGAGTTTCAGGAACCCTGATCGGTCACCCGACCGATTAGGGGTAAGGCTGATCGGTCTCCGGACCGATCTGGCTCCACCCTGTAATGATCGGTCCACAGACCGATCAGAGGGGCTTCAGTGACTTTACAAAATTCTAATCAACCTTACTGAGCCAGCCTGGATCGGTCCCCGGACCGATCTGGCACCCTATGGTGATCGGTCCACAGACCGATCAGGGGGTCACAGGTTTCTCTCCGAACCCTACTGTTCGTGTCCTGATCGGTCAGCCGATCGATCAGGAGCATGCCTGATCGGTCACCCGACCGATCAGGCCCAGTTCAGTCCGATCAGGTCATCACCTGATCATTCTGGGCGCTATCTGATCGAACGGTGATCCATTCAAATGCATTAAAGTCTGGTTGGTGGACCGATCCACCAACCGATTAACTCCTACCAAAACCCCTCCTTGCCGAACCCTAGCGCCGAAACCTCCCACTTGCGCCTCTTCATCCTGAGCGAGAGTGTTCCTGCGTCTCCCTCTTTCTCGTGCATGCGAGTTCTTGTGAAGGTCTCTACGGGCGTTTCCTTGTTCTCTGCAAGTTCTCTACTTGCTCCAAGTTTTCTGCGTCTCTGTCTTGCGCCGAGAGCTTCTCCTGCGCAAGTTCTTCTTCCAGTTTTTGTGATCCTTTCAAACTAACTTCAATGGCACCAAAGTGAGTTTTTGATTTAGTTTCCTTTTTGACTCTGTTCATGGATTATATGTATATGAAGCTAATCATGTTTTGGTATTTGTTCTTGGTGTGTTGTGCCGTGATCCTTGTTTTGGCTGTGACTTTTGGCCGTGACCCTCTTGATCAAATGCTTCACTTTATGATTATCACTCTATCTTGGTTCCTTGATCCAACTGTGTTCTGTTAATCATTGTGTCTTGATCACGTTCTCTGATTGGGTTTAACCTTACCTTGATCATATTTGTCTATTCCAATTTTTAGAAAATCTTCTAAGGGTAAAGAAGCTGCTGAGGGCAGTTCAAGGGGGAAAACCCCTTCTGCATCTGCGCCCTCCAGAAGGCCTCAGCCTTCTTCTAGCTCCCGGTTCCCAAATGCGGCCTGTGAACAGACCTTCCAATCGAGGACCTTCAAATTACTATCCTGCCGATCCATTGATATCCCTTTTCTGACTGAACATTGTCTGTCGGTCATGGAGATAGTCATGTTTTACAACCTGGGTTTCCTTCTTTCCTTGGAACGGACCATCAATTACGACCTAGTCTCAGAGTTCTATAACAATCTTCAGCAGGGACCTCAAGGAGGCTTCGAGTTCACCACTCGAGTCGCCAAGAGGAACCTTGATTTATCTTATGAGATCTTGGCATAATATTTGGGTGGTCGACGATCACCAAATCTGTATTCGATCTACCCTGAGCTTCCTGATCCTTTATTGGCACCTTTTTCAGATGTTACCCCTGACTCCATCTATCAGCATTTCTTTGGTCGTCCTCGCCCCGCTGGGCTTGATGAGTTGGGTCTGATTTCCCTACTTTTGCATCCCTACGACTTGCTCCAGTCGACTACATCCTTTTCAAGATAATCACAAATTACATCTTGCCCATCACCTCAAAGCCTTAGACTGAGATTCGACTCTATCACTGCCTTATGCTCTACGGTATGCACCGCCAGATGGACTTCGACATGATGGAGTGCTCTTCCAGTCCATCCTATCCTATCTTGAGCTGAGCCGTTGCACGGTCTACATACCATTTGGTCATGTCATCACTGACTGGCTTATGTCAGTTGGTATTGATGTCACCAAGGGCAGGACCGTGCCCATGGTCAAGCAGGATTGTCGGCTGGGTCGGCGCGCTTTTGCCAAGTCCGACATTATTATTCGAGAGCGCGATGGGGCCTTGGTATGGAAGGATGGGAGAGGACTTGGTGACCTACCTGGCGGAGCACTACATTTTTAGGCACCACTCGAGGCTGCTGCACTTCATGAGGCTCCTGCTGCTGACGCCAAATATGACTATGAGCCTGACCTAGATCTACGATGGCAGATCTCCGAGCTAGATCAGACCCTCCAGGAGGATATTCATTTGAGGGAGCTGCATCGAGAGGAGACCCGCTCGGACTTCCGTTCCTTTGATCACCGATTGACCGGCATAGAGTCTACTGTCTCTGAGGTCCAGGTATTGTAGCAGACTTGGTACGCAGAGTGGCGCCGCCATACATTTCCAGGGGATGCCCCTTCAGGCAATGCTACACCAGGGTCTGCTGATGCCATGATAGATGATCTCATGCACGATGACGACCCCCCCCACTGACGTTTGTGTTTGGATGACCAGTATCTCTTCTGGTGTTATGCGTATTTGACTGGTTGATTTATGTGACTTTTGGGCTGTATGCCCTATGACTTGACAATTGTGGCCCTGAGCCGCACGTATTTTGCTTTTGATACATCTGTCTTGCATCGTGTGGTTTCTCTGGATGTTTTATGACTTGCTTTTTCTGACTTTGATGCATGTCTATTCTACTTTAGTATGCTTCTTGTTGATGCTATGATGAGTACTATCTGCATATTTGTTACACTACCATGATTCTGCTTATGATGCCATGCTCATATGATACATATGCTTGTTTTGTCATGCCTATATCTTTTTGTCATATGTATTCATATGCTTATCAAAAATCAAATTGTTGTTGGTTTGGGATACCCCTAGGGTTGAGGGGGAGTATGGTTTAAACTTAACAGCCCTTCTAGACCCCTTTTCGGTGTTCGACAAAGGGGGAGAGTATTGGTTGGTTAAGTTTAGGATGATCATGTTGTAGGGGGAGGATCTGGATTCCCCTATGATTCTAAATTTGAAAAACTTAATTGAGAATCCCTAAACTTAAAATCGGGTTGTCAAACAACAAAAAGGGGAGATTGTTGATGCAGTCTGGCCCTGATTGTTATTTTGGTGTTGACACCGATTTTAGTTTAGGTGGATGATTATTGATTATGATTAAGTCCTAATCGGGGATCAGGCATGGTGTTGAAAATCCTAGCTTGGAGGGCTAGGTGTTGGAAAATCCTAACCTGGAGGGTTAGGTGGTGAAAAATCCTAGCTTGGAGGGCTAGGTGTGTGAAAAGTCCTAATTCGGATAAGGTGGGTGAAAAGTCCTAGCTTGGAGGGCTAGGTGAAAAGTCCTAACTTAGAGGGTTAGGTGCAAATTCTCATCTTGGAGAGTTAGGTGAAAAAGTCCTGGCTTGGAGGGTCAGGTCCTAGCTTGGAGGGCTAGGTTTGGAAAGTCCTAATCCGGAAGAGTTGGGTGAAAAGTCCTAGCTTGGAGGGCTAGGTGAAAAGTCCTAACTTGGAGGGTTAGGTGCAAATTCCCAACTTAGAGGGTTAGGTGAAAAATCCTTAGCTTGGAGGGCTAAGGTGGATGAAACCCTAGCTTGGAGGGCTAGGTTGGAGCCCCTGGATCGGTCTGGTGACCGATCAGGGAGTTGGTACGGTGCTCCTTCGTGGATCCGTCTGGTGACCGATCCAGCGATGACTGATCGGTCTGGTGACCGATCAGGGAGTACGCGTTTCACCCATTGCCTTGCTCCTGGGTGGAGCTCAGGAAAGCTTGCTGTGTTCTTGTCCTTGCTAAGTGTTTGAGTAAGATCCTTCTTGTTGTTTCTTTGTGCTTAAACATAAATCTGTGATTGAAACGCTGTGGAGAGGTTTCTCCACCGAGAAGGAGGTTGCTTTCTATCCGGTGATAACCGGGGCTTGATCTGCCGACGATCAAAGGATCGCCCACCTTAAGGGAACGCCAAGGAGTAGGGGCAAGTTATCCCCGAACCTTGAAAACCCTCCTTGTTAGCGATCTTGCTAGTTGTGTTTGTTGCCTTCGTTTTCTGTTTTCTGAACTGCTTTGTTTCCTTTGTTTCTTCCGCTGTGCTACTGATATGGTTGAGTGCAGAAATTTGATAAGTGTCAAAGGTCAAAGTGATTGGCTATATTCACCCCCCTCTCTAGCCATCCGGGTTCCAACAATTATCTCTACATGTGTAATTGTGAAGTATTGAAATTGTCCCTAGTCGATGAATTGATAAATACGGACACTATCAATTCTGTTGAGACTAGCATGGGTTATTCTCTAATCAGCTGATTCTCACTGGCTGGTGACATTGAGATGTCCGGAGATAAACATGAATGCTAGTTAAAGGAACTAGTTCATTGGAGTGACTGGTTGAAAAACTTCATATGGTAGTCTACATATAGATATGTCTGTGAAGTTCTTACTGCAGCTTAAGTGCGATGTTCCTTTGACTTGCGGTGTTCAAGTCATCTTGGTCATGGAGACTTATACTTTGACATCTTAAGCAAGCATCTCCAAGGAGGTGTGGACCCAGGATGATTGGGTATAAGACGAAGTGCCCGAAAATGTTTGACAGCCTACAAAGGATTCACCACTCCTTGCGAGGAGATGTATACCCGAGGCCTATCGTCGGATTGTTACTCGAAGCCTCTGGCCAGAGCATGACATTTTCAGAGTATGAATCTCTTAAATACATTAGAGTAATTAGAATCCGTAGGACGAGAAAATGTTACTTGGGCTAGGTGTGACGTAGTCAGCCTAGTGGGGACTAACACACATAGACCATGTCCTGAACCAAGTGGGTATAAGATGGTGAAGGGAATGGGGCACGATTAATCATTATAGTTGCTGAAGGGTTTCAGAATTGTTTCTGAGGTCAACCGTTGATTTTTCGATTAATTGGGGATCATGATGTACTACTAGGTGCCACTCATGATCGTTCTATAATTGATTAATTATAGACGGCTAATATAAATCGAAAGCCTATTTAGTCACACACACTACGAGTAATCCGAGGGATTTTAAACGAGTTGAAAATTGGATTTTCCAATCAAGAGAGATTAGGTTTGGTTGAGTCAAACGATAAGTCGAATCTGAATTTTTCATAGACGCATCGGAAGCGTAAAATGGCTAAGTCTTTTGAAGACTTAATAGATGAATTAAATAAGTTTAATTCATTGGGGCGTGGCTTGGATGGGCCGGCCAAAGAGGGCCTCCATCCTCTTTGCTTGGCCGGCCACAACAAAGGGAGAGAACCAAGTTTCTGGATCAATAAACCAAGTGTGGTTTGTTTTATAATAAACCAAGGTTTGGTTTATTTCTTCATGGAAATTAAAATGAACCATGGATTGATTTATTTTATAAAATCAATCATGGATTGATTTACCATGATAAGGAAATTTATTCCATAGGAGAGAAGAGACTTGATTGATTTTTATCATGAATTAAAATATGATTTTAACCATGATATAAAATCAAACTTGGCATGATGGAATAAGTTATTCCATATTTGAGATGCTTGATGGTTGAGAGGCTACTATATAAAGGACCTAAGATAAGGCTTGATAAATAATCGAAGAGATGAAGGCATAGACTCTCTCCCTCTCTTTCTCTCCTTCTCTTCTCCCCTTCTTGCTGTGCGCCAACCAGCCCCAGAAGGAGCACCAGCCGGCCGCCCCTGCCTTTTCCCTGCCGACCACCACCTGCTGCCGGAGAAGGAAGCTCCGGCCATCTCTTGGCTGGAAGAAGGTGCTGCCGGAATTAGAGTTTGCTGCAAGGATCTTTTTGCCGCAAGCCTGTTCTTTTGCTTCGCCGGAATTTTGATTCCGGCCATCCTTTTGTGGTTAGTCTTCCGACTTCTCTCTTGGTTTTTCTTGTCGCGTTCTCGGAGAATCTAGTAGTTCTCGAGAACACGAAACTCGTGGCTTTGCGAAGTCATCCCGAAGATACTCGGCGTGGACGCGAATAGAGGCGGAGCTTCCAAGGGACGCTTACGGTTGGATCTCGTCCCTTCCTTCGAGTTACGCGAGGTAATACACAAATTAGTTTACGTTTCTGTGAAATTTTAAATATATGATCATGTCTACACAAGATAAAATTGCATTCTTAGATATGTGGTTAAATAATTTGAGAAATTATTTATGCTAAACCTTCCGCTGCACGTAATTAATTTTAAAATTACCAACCCGCATCCTTGTGAACATGCACCCGGCCCTAACACACCCCCCCTCTCTAGCCATCCATGTTCCAACAAGTGGTATCAGAGCTTGGGGCTCTGTACAAGCGGCTTAACATCTGAGAGTCAACGACAATGGCCTTGAGAGAAGGTTTTAGCACCACCTGACCTCCCTTCTTCGATGGAGCAGATTTTCAATATTGGACATCGAAGATGGAGTACTATCTAAAGATGGACATCAACACATGGTTCGCTGTGAAGGAGAGTTTTTCCCCTCCAAAGGATGATGAAGGAAAAGAATTGGAATCTTGGCGTTGGTCGGCTAAGCAAACCCGGAAAAGTGAAGCCGATGCAAAGCCTGTGGTGACTTTGCAATGTGAACAAAGATCAACTGATCATTGGTCCCTTTACAAGTGCAAAAGATTTGTGGAATAAGCTCATTGAACTCCATGAGGGCACCCAGACTCAAGAATCGCCAAGTGGGATTTGTTCCTCAACCAACTACAAAACCTCTCCATGAAGGAGAGTGAAACAGTGAGTGAACTACATAGTCGGTTCAAGGAAGTCCTCAATGGTCTCCACTCTATTGATGAAAAGGTCGAGAACCGCAACTTTGTGAGGTATGTGTTGAAAGCTTTTCCAAGGAACGCTTTGTGGTCATCCATGGTGGATGCCTACAAAGTTTCTAAGGATTTATCAATTGTAAAGTTAGATGATTTATTTTGTGAAATGGAGCTTCATGAAATGGCTAACAAAGGCCCCATGGTGAAGGGGATTGCCTTACTTGCATGGGAAAAGACCAACAAGAAGAAGAAGGAGAAGAAGAAGGAGAAGGAAGTCTCTTCATCTTCATCCGAATCCGAGTCCGAATCGGAGGAGGATTGCATCGGGTCTTCTTCCTCTGAGATGGCCAATTTTGTTAGAAGGATGATAAGGAGGAGTCGGCGCTTCAAGGGTAAAGATAACCCTAGTGAAGTTAAGATTGATAAGTCTAATATTACTTGCTATGAGTGTAGCAAGAAAGGGCACTTCAAGAAGGAATGCCCAAAGCTCAAGAAGAAGGAGGATAAATCCAAGAAGAAGAAGAAGGCCTTGAAGGCCACATGGGATGAATCCTCCTCAAGTTCATCCGATGAGGAGAAGGAGGAGAAGAGTACTCGCCATGTAGCACTCATGGCCCTTGAAGATCAAGAAAGCAGTGATGAATCGAGTGACTCATCAAACCCGGCTTCATCATCTTCGGATGATGAAGAGGTAATTACTCCCGAACTCGATAAATGCTATAGAACAATTGCATGCTTAACCGATTTATTGAAAAAGTCAAAAAATAAGGTTAAGTCATTGAAAATTAAAGTTGAACAGTTGAAATCCTCTAAGGATGAGGATATTGACGATTTACATGTAGAGATGCTAGAAGATGAGAACCAATCATTGAAGAGTGAAGTTGAGAGACTCAAGAGTGTTCTTGACAAATTCTCAACAAGCTCAAAGACTCTAGATATGATTTTGAATGCCCAAAGGGCAGTCTACAATAGGGCCGGTATTGGTTACCGACCCAAAGAACCATCATTTGTGTCCTTAATGTCTAGGACTGATGTTAGACAATTTAAGACTCCTAGGGTTCAAAGAAAAGTAGTCAAGGCATGGGTGCCTAAGTCTTGCTTTGTAGGTGCTTTAGGTCCCAAGATTTGGGTACCTAAATCTTCTATTTTTTGAATTGTGTAGGTTGTGATTGAGGGGGAGCATCTATCAACTTGGTTCGTTGATAGTGGGTGCTCCAAACACATGTCCAATGATAGATCCTTATTCACCACCTTTCAAAGAAAAAGTAGAGGTAATGTTTCCTTTGGTAACAATGGTAGTCTTAAGGTCATAGGAATAGGAGACATTCAAATATCTGAATGTCTTAGGATTAAGAATGTCCTTCTAGTCAAGGGGATGACATTTAACCTCTAAGTGTCAGTCAATTGTGTGATGCGGGTTACAGAATTGATTTCCAATCAAGTCAATGTCTAGTTAGATAACATGACAACTTTGACACGGTACTAGTAGGCACAAGAGTAGATAACATTTACCAAGTTTTCTTTAAAAGTGCTACTAATGCTTTTGCTAAGTGTTTCATGTCAAGAGAAGATGAATCCACCCTTTGGCACTGGAGACTAGCACACGTGAACATGAAGAATATTCAGAAGTTGGCCAACAAGAGATTAGTTCGTGGCACCAAACATCAAGTATGAAAAGGACAATCTTTGTGATGCATGTCAAATGGGTAAGCAAATAAAATCTGCACATAAAGGTAAAAGCACTGTAAGTACATCTACCGCTTTAGATTTACTCCACATGGACTTGTTTGATTGTAGCACTATTATATCCTTGAATGGTAGTTGATATTGTTTTGTAGCCTCTACTTATACTCTGCAAGGGACTGATAACATGATCTTCTATGTGTCACCACACACTATGTTATCTACAATGCAAAGTATCAGACAGTTTTGTACATACTAATAAAAACATGCAACAGTGTTGTTGTGATTCTCTTTCAAAATGTAGATGTTCATAGAAAAAGATAAGTCTTTTAGTATACATCCTAACAGGTGGCACGACCAGGGCATGGTCCTGCTTGGGTGCCACGGCCTGGCTATGCCACCTTTGGCTAAAATGGTATGGGCTATGCCATTTGGCATGGCCCAGCCGTGGTCATTGCTGGAAGAATGGGCACGAGTCGTGCCATGGGGCACGGTAGTATCTGGGAATGCTACACGAGTCATGCTAGGGGGCACAACCATAGTCTCTTCTTGTCCTCCAGCTCCATTTTACTCTCGCTCCCTGAAAGTGAAAATAGGAGATAAGCATATCTCCAAACTAGAAGCAGAAAATATACTGATAAAAGCTAAGCAAGGGGTATAATATCATAAATAAGAGTCAATAAAAGATAGTGAATGAGCATGAAAATAAGGATACAAAGATATCAAATATACGTTCATCATTATTAGAACCCTATCCTTGCTCATTAACACAACCTCATCTGTATCTATGACGTTTTCCACATTGACTTCTATTGCTATTGAAGCTTTCATCTTTCTTAGTTTATTAAATGTAGTCTTAAGGAGTTATTGAGTAATCTCTTCATATATCTTCTTCATTTCTTCATGGGCTTGTAATGAACCCAAGAACTACTTTATCATTATGGCTTATAGAACTTTGGTCTCTTTGATAATGGTTGTAATACTACCAAATCTAAAATCCAATGATCGAAGAATTTTCTCAATGATAATTACTTCTATTAGAATCTCACCATTTCTATTTAGTTTGATTTGAAATGGTAGAGACACTAGAAAAATAACGGATACCAACTCACCTTCATTCATATGAAGAGCATTAAACTGACCTAACATTTAAAGGTGTACCTTTTCACATTTTCTTCTCCTTGATGCGAGGCTTGGAGCTTTTCCCATGCTTACTTGGCTAAAGTAGCTCTTGAGATTTTCTCAAAATCATCTTCATCTAAATCTTGATAAATCAGAAAGAGAGTCTTCTTGTCTCTCTTTCTTAAATCTCTCAGACTATCTTTTTATGCTGGAGATACCATCGAGTCATCATGCAACACATCATAGTATTTCTCCATAACCTCCCAAACATCATAAGCTCCAAGGAGCACCTTTATCTTGTTACTCCAATTAACATAATTACTCACCTTGAGCACCTGGACTTATAAGGGAACCATACTTTCATTAGCCATAGCTGGTACCACATAGTTGGAAGAAAAATTTATGGAAGACAAATTGCACTTACATAGAAGAGGAAAACATGCAAATGTGAACTTCAAGTTAATTCCATTAATACAAACTAACATATTTATAGGCTTATTACATAACTCAAATAACCACACTAACTCTACATTCTCACTAACTCCATTAACAAAATACATTGAATTAGACCTCTCGTGCGTGACTAAGTGACACCTCCTATGCACAACTAAGTGCACTTTCAGGTGCACAAATCACTTCCGAGTGCCCCGTCCACTCAATTAGGCACGAGAGGTGAGTACCTTATCATTATCGTGTGTGTGTGCATGCGCGTATTTCGCTCGCTGCGACGTGTATCCGCAACTGAGTGGTCGGAGCGCCCGAAAATGATTCAGGCTCCCCGAGTGCATTCACTCAGGGCACCTAGATCACTTTTGGGTGTTGGGTGTGTGGGTCGATGGCGTCGATAGAGGGGAATGTTTGAGTCATTCATTTGTTCAACTATGTAATAGAGTCATTAGTAGCACAATGGAATAATAAAAATAAACACGACAAATCAATATACACACAGGTTTTATTTACTTGGTTCCCAACCCCCTAGGGCCAATATGTCCAAGGCCTATGTACTCGGCGTGAGTCCTCTAATGGTCTCCTTTTCGGTTTTTTCGGAGGCGGAGAAAACCCGTCTTACAGTTTGATTTTACAAGCACAAATAAATGAAATTAAGTACAACTTATAAATAAAAACAACCCAACTTAAATGAAGATTCAGCCAATTCAGAAGTCCAAAGTGCAGTGCACTTCCTCTTGCAGACTCCTTGGTTGTAGAGCTTTGACTTAGCGATTTTGCTTCACAGTGAATGAGTAGTAGTATAAAGAATTTGATACTATTGTTGTTGCCGGAAGCACCAAAGTCAAACCTATGTTTTGATAATAGCAAAGGGTTCAGAAGTTAAGGTGGTGTTGTGATCTAACAAGCTTACTAAGTGTGCAGGAAAGTCCTAGTTAATCTGGGCAAGAAGTACTGGTCAAGGACTGGGCACGAAGTCCTGGTCGAGGACTGGGCACTAAGACCTGGCAAAGGGCTGGGCACCGAAGACCTGACTGGAAGTTGGGCAATAAGACCTGGTGAGTGAAGCTGGGCACTAAGACCTGGTCGAGGACTGGGCACCGAAGACCTGGTGAGTGAAGCTAGGCACGAAGACCTGATCGCGGATTGGGCACGAAGACCTGGTGAGTAAAGCTGGGCAAAAGTCCAACCGGAGGAGCCGGTTGGCAAAAAGGTAAATTCTCCCGAGAGGAGTAGGTGAGGACGCGTTCCCCGTAGGAGGGAACATTAGGTGTCGGTTCGACCTAGAGTTCCATTTGGGAGACCCAAAGTCAGAACCAAGACATCTTAGACTGTAAATAATGTCTAACATATATTGTATGTTTGCTTCTTGTGTTTTGGAACTAACCCTGGTTGCAAGAAACGAAGGGACTGTATTTCTGCAACTCAGGCGCCTCATTGGAAGGAGGCGCCTCACTGGGCTAGGCGCCTGTAAGGAGACATGCGCCCCAGTGCAAGGCCAAATCGAGACCATCGAAGCAAACTGCCATGAAAGCCATTGGACCAAGTCATACTAGGCGCCTGTGTCCATACAGGCGCCCCAGACAGCTCAGGCGCCGCAGTGAAGGGGATAAGCACTGACCGAGCCTGCGGATTGGAGTTCATGCTGGAGAGGCCACGTGTAGGTGCCCCTTCAACACAGGCGCCCTAGAGTCGACTATAAAAGGGGGTTCACCCCCAAGGCTTGAAGAAATCTCGCTCACATCGATCCCAACACTTTCGTTCAAGCGCTACGCTCCGACAAGCTTTGACCTTGCAATTCAAGCGCCGCCGACGACCCGCTGCTCCGAACTTTCATCCACCTCGGGCGTCGGTAACATTTAAATTACAAAAAGTGTTGTACTTTCAATTTCAATTCTATATTAGTACTCGAACCTGTAAAAGATCTTTACGAATATAGAATTGCCCAAAGTAAACGGTCAAGGACCGTGGGCCTTGGAGTAGGAGCCGACCGCGACTCCGAACCAAGTAAAAAGAACTTGTGTTAGCGATTGTTTTCTTGTTTTCCGCTGCGTAATCGCTCTACTTATCCGAAAAATTTTAACATCGATATTCACCCCCCTTTTATCGATTTACTCCTATCCAACAAGTGGTATCAGAGCGGGTGGCTTAAACTTGGTGCAACCACCAGTTTGAGAAGTTTTTTCGGATTACGCATTTTTTTTAATTCTTTTCGCTCGAATTTTCTCGTTAATCGAGGTTGGTGCAACACCACTCGATCTTTTCATCATTATAAATTTCGTCCCGCACTACTAATCAAGACTCAGTCTTGGAATAAGTTTTTGAGTTTTTTTCTTTTTCAGTAAATCCTAATGGCCATGCAAGAGGGATACAGCACTGCCAGACCTCCTCTTTTCAGTGGAGAAGACTTCTCCTACTGGAAAAGCAGGATGGAAGTCCACCTAAAAACTTAGGTAGACATATGGATAATCATCCAGTCCGGGTTGGAAATTCCCAAGAACACAGAAGGAGTGGCGCAACATTATACTGAATGGGATGCCTTGCTAAAGAAGAAAATCGAGGCCGATGTAAAGGCAACCCAGACTTTGCAATGCGGCTTAACCAAGGAGGAACTGAACCGGGTGGGAGCCTTCAACAGCGCAAAAGAACTTTGGAACAAGCTGATCGAGCTGCACGAAGGCACTTCCGACACGAGGATCAGCAAAAGAGATCTATTGCTGAACAGACTCTACACAATCAAGATGAACGAAGGAGAATCAGCAACACAGCTCCACACCAGAATCCAGGAGCTGATGAATGGGCTGCATATGATAGGTCACAAGGTCGAGAACCGTGACCTAATTAGGTATACACTAAACACGTTCCCAAGGAACACACTGTGTACATCCATGGTAGATGCCTACAAGGTTTCCAGCGACCTTTCTAAAATTAAATTAGATGAACTTTTTTCTGAATTAGAACTGCACGAACAGACTAACACTACCTTGATAGAGAAAGGTATAGCTTTTGTTGCAGGAAAATCTCAAGGAAAAGCCCCCAAGAAGAAGCCTCACTAGCACTCGAGTCTGACTCAGACTCGGATTCAAAAGATAGTGAAGGGGATCGACCCAAGCTGGTTCGGCTAGCTCGACATTATTACAAGGAACTCAAGTACCAAACAAACAAAAAGAAATCAATCCGAAGAAAGGAAGATCCAGTAGAACCTTCAACAACCTCAAAGAGCAAGACTAATATCACCTGCTACGAATTCAACAAAAAGGGACATTTCAAGTCAGAGTGCCCCAATTTGAAAGAAACAAAGAAGGTGCGAAGAAAGAAGGCTCTCCAAGCCACTTGGGATGAATCCTCTTCCGAAGAAGAAGAAGAAGTCCCGCACACAAATCTACTCGCCCTAACCGCTTCAGAAGACGTCGACACCGGATCAGAATCGGAACTAGATGACGGAAGGCTCACAATCTCGGAGAACGGGTAAATCACGGTAAAAGGTTATTCTGAATATGAACTATCTAAATTAATCTCTTACTTGTCTCGCAACTTAGGAAAATCCAAAATCCGGGTTGAGTCCCTCCGACAGGAAGTAAAACACCTGAAAGAGGAAGCCGACTCGAGGTCCTTGAACGAGCAAATTCAAGAAGGAAATTCCACTCAAGTTCAAAAGCTCAAAAAGAGAATTCCACCTTGAAAACTCAAGTCAAGGAGCTCAGAGTGGCCTTAGAACGATTCTCATCGGGTTCCAGGGGTCTTGACATAATCCTTGGAAAGCAGAAGTCCGTTCTTAACCGATCTGGATTAGGGTATCAAACTAAGTCTAGGCAACGCTCTTATTATGCTGTATTGAACCAACCTAGAACCCAAGTCCAAGCATGGGTCCTCAAGCTCTGTTTGAACAAACAAGCTAGACCAAACCAGTATTGGATTCCCAAGGACAAGATTCACATCTTGCCTAATCATTATCGAGGCTATAGTCCAGGGGGAGCCAATATAAAAACCATATTTATAATTAGCTAATTTTTTTTAAGTTGCATGCTTGATTGTTTATTTTTTTTTTTTGTAATTTTTAATAATCATGCTTAGATTTTGGACTAGTTAGTTCAAGGACAAAACAATTTATTTGAAACTTGAACAACCTAGTATTGGGTGGAGGTGAGATGATAGTACGTTAAGGAAGCCCCTCTAATAAGGTCAAGTATACTCTACTTGGTCTGTTTAGTCTGGTGGAACTAGCCGAAGCTACCGATCCAAGACCCAAACTAGTTAGACTAGAATTTCTCAAAAAGTAATTTTGAAAATGAAATTTCGTTAAAAGACTTTATCAAGGAAAGGGTTGATGATCCAATAAGACTACGACCAAAGAAGGCCTTGTGCCTCGCCAAGACCTGGAAGCCAATTTTCGAAATTCAAATTCAATTTACTCTTTGTCAAATTTGAATCTAACACAAATTTCAATTAATCTTAGATTCAACCACTTTTCAAAATCAATAAACTTAACTTTATAAAATTTTCAAATTAATCAGATGTCTTCAAAACTAACCATATTTTTTTTTAAATCTTTAATTTTTGAATATTTATCTCACAAAACCCATAAGGTTAACATGTTTGATCATGTAGAACTGGGTGAGATATCTAGGACCTAAGAGTATAAGTCACTATCCTTTTAAATGAAACTCAAAGTGCTTTCAAAAGTTATTCAAAATTATCTCTAGTTCTTTTCAAATTAATTCAGTTTACTATTCCCTACTTTTTCAACTCTAACATTTTTGAATTTCATGTTGAATATCACAATAAACTCATTTTAAATAGAATCTAGGGCTTGTTTGATTTAGTTATTGATTAGTCAAACACAGTCACCTGAGTCAAACCTGGTCAACACAGTCAACCCTGGTCAACACAGTCAACCCTGGTCAATGGTTAAACTGGTTAACGGTCAAACCAAGGTCAGCTCGGGCACCCGAGACATTACAGGCGCCTGAAGCTTTAACGTCGACCGAGGCAGTCATACTGCCAAAAGTTGGCTGACACCTGACTAGGGCGCCCGAGAGGCTCTCAGGCGCCTCAATGCTCACGGGCGCCCGGGATCCCTCACGGGCACCCGGGTAACCCTATATAAGACCCTCAATCCCTCTTCATCTCCCATACCAAACGAACTCTTCCCTCATTTCTCTTCTTCCCAAGGCGCCCGAAAGTCCTTCTCGTGCTCTCAAACGCCCCGCTTCAACAATGCCTCCCCGGTACCATTTTAATTATGCATTTATAATTAATTTTTTGATTATCTCGCTTATTAAATGTAAAATTTCTCTTATTCGTTTAGAAAACGTCGTGTTACTCAACCTAACCCCGTGGCCGAGCCCAGCCCTGATCCTAAGTTCCCTAACTTAGAATTATTTAATAAATTTGTCATGCTCCGAGACCCTGGAGCCGCTGAACCAATATAAAATCGGACAGCACCTCCCCTGTCAAGCGGACAATTTACACATACATACAATATCCAAACAACTCACACAATATATATTTGGCCTCAAGCCTCAAAATCAAGACATAACATAACCATAACACCAAGTAAACCATATCTGACTGTGGACCGGTCCGACTTACGATGAAACAACCAATACAAAAACCCCTTAGCGCACACAATAACACTCACAAGACATATACAAATAGCTAAAAAAAATATGAAACAAAAGCCTTTCCATGTATAAAACAAAACCATGTCATCGCGATGGGTAGGGACTGGCTGCTGGGCTCTTCTAGCGACATCAAGGATCTCAACCTGAAATAAAAACATAGGCAACGTTGTGAGTCCTAACGAACTCAGCAGATACCTAAACAGATATGCATAGTAAGTTATACTAACAATAAGAGTCACGCTGATACAGTCTCACATGAACAATAGAACAGGGTATACACTGAAGATACTGAATTAAGGTACATACCAAAATCCATCTATCCTGCAGAGGGGTGAAATAAATCCCTATGGAGCAAGTATAACACATAATCCAATGTAAACAGGTCTCCAATATATGCATGTCAATCAAGTACAGAAATCAAATGCAGCAAGCAATGCACGATGCAAAATATGTACATGGTGCAATGATATGTGTCACCCCTGACACCAGTCAGATCATCGCCCACCTGTCATAAATGAATGTCCGAGTGGGTAGACCTATGACAACTGTACGCACCTGCTATCACTGCTCCTGAGTGACCGAGTGGACAGGATGCTGGCGGAGGACACCCTCCTACCCCAAGCAATGGGGGAGTCTCGCTCTCATCTTTTCATGTCTCAGGACGAGAAGGGATCCCTGGCTGGATACCATGCCCAAAACCACCCTCCAAATAGTGGCCGAACGGAGCAATACAGGGCAAATGCACACACTCTATGGTAGCCACTACCCTGAGTGGATGTGTGTGCATATCCTCATGTAACCGGCGATGGGCTCAGACTACATAGGAGCCGATGATCGTCAGCATACAACAATGCAAGGATGGTGCATGACACTAATACATACAACATCCACCAAGTCCTCATCTATCACCTCAGTGTGCTAGGTATAGGTCTGAATCCTTTATCATGGGATACAAGTAACATACTAGGTATACTGAAAAAAAGTTACTACTGATCCATCAATGTAAAAATTCAAGAGGATATATCATTACATCTATGCACATATATACACATGGCAACCATTGAGACTGTATGGAACTAAAGGGAGATCATCTCAAGAATAAGCAACTAATGTCAAGTAAAGGTATACTAAGGCAGAGATAAACTATAAACTTACTGTTATCTATAACAAACCATGCATAACAATATGACAATATCAAAAGAGATAAGTCAGAGGTACCCACCTCAAAAGAGATGCTCGTATCAGAAAGAACCTCCCGTCCGATAATCAGCAACGATAAACTCAATCAATGCCATGTTTCAAAGGCATAATATTTAGCTAGAATAATATATAATTTATAGCTAAACAAGTTATTTCATTTTATTAGGATTCAACCTAATTGTCATGATTCTTATTAATTAGTCATAATTAAATGATTAACCCTTAATTATCCCAATCAACCGCTAATTGATTTAATTAGGTTTAACATGATAACAATCCCATCAAGGCAAGAGTCACAAAGGCTCTCGATATAGCTCCACAAGGTTCTCCAAATCATAACCTAATCGATAATTTCATAATCATAGCTCACAACCTCAAATCCACAAAAACTAAAAAAATCCACAAGGAGACATAGAACAGAATTTGCTCTAACCCTGGAACCCAATCACAAAGTTCACGGTAAAGAATACCCAGCCAAAACCATACCAACAGCGGATGCAGACCAAATCAAAACAACCATCTAGAAACCAAATTCCCATCCAAACACACTCACGACACACAACAGTACTCACGACAACCCACAAATTCAACACCCCATTCATCTAATCCAACACAATAGAGATGCTTCTCAATACACCTCATGAAGGAACCCAAGGAAAAATGACCACCTCAAGTGAAAACTTACAGCAAACAACAATCAACTAAACCCACGGCACAGCTTCAAGATAGGGCAAATTTCCCAAAGTCAACAACTCCAATCAAGCGCTACACAGTGCAAGTCATAAGCTCTAAAGGCTAACCTAAATACTAATCCAATTCAATAGCATCCACAACACCAAAACCCAAATTTGAATCAAGCTCAACAGAACCCACGGCAAGAAACCAAATAGAAACACTATTGAGTTAACCCTTAATTCCAATTCAAATCCATTCACACCACACGCGGCAAGACCATCCAAACATTCCCAGAACAAAACTAAATAACTCCTTACGCACACTAACATCCATTCAAACCAAGTTGCACTTGAAACCTCATATCCGAATAGAAATCATCTAAAAATCATACTGGAAATCCAACACCAATTTTAGTATGCTCAAATCACGGCATCATGGAAAACAAACCAAGAATTGAATTCTCAGATCCGAAACCGATCCAAAACAAAGGAAGATACCAGTCATCTAAAACAGAAGACGAACAACCACCATAATTCCCACATTCCAAATTCTTACCTGAATGATGAAGAATCTCTGTTAATCGAAGCAGAGCTGGGGAAGAAGCACCACTCCGGCTGTGACTTCCCCCTCAGCTTATTTAGATCCAACGATCCCAGTAGAGAAACATATTAACCATTCCAAACCTCGAAGAATCCCCAAGGAAAGGCTACAAACAAAAATGAATTTAGGGTTGGCACGAACCCTCAAGCTTAGGGCGATCCAAAAAAAATGTGAAGCTTCTTAAACTCGATGACAGTCTCACCTTTTCCATTGCATCTCGCTGAGGAGCGGAGGACCAACATCTAGTGGAATATACGGAGTGATCCCTTGGCATCGACGTGAGCACAGGGACAGGATCAAGCCCAAGGTCAATGAGTTCATCCTAGCTAGGGCACACCAAGTAGAGAAAAGAGTGGGGCGCTCAACTGCGGCAAGGGTTCGCGGAGGAGAGAAGAGAAAGAATCGGGCGTTGTGGCTAGGTCTCGTGAGAAGATGGAGAAGAAAGGATTGGGTGAATCGGGCTTTGGTTGCGGGTGAAGGAAAGGGAGGAGGAAGGCGTCGGGCCTTGGCTGCGAGTTTGGGCACGCAGAATGGGAGAAGAGGAGTGTTTATAAGGGGGAGACTTTTTGCAGAAAAGCCCCTCAATTCTCCAGAATCCAAACATTACTCTTAGGGTAAGGTTTTAATAGTTTACCCCTCTAAATTTATATAATACACCTCAAGTCTTTAAGGTTAAATAGTTTATCAGCTTAACCCATTATCTGTAGGTAAATTTACAGAAGCTAACTTATTTGAGGTTTTCTTTCATGAAACCCTTGATAAGTTTTAAGTTTTTACTATAAAGCCCCTTGGGCTCCTCCCGTAGGGTCGAAAACCCTAGACTCTATCTGGAGAAATCCCAAAAATTTTTCTGGTTCAGATTTTCAAATCACCTATATTTTACATTCTCCCCCACTAATAAAAATTTGGTCCCCAAATTTCACCATTCCTCATACGGCACACACTAGCATCAAAACATGTTTGTACTCATGAGTAACCACTTCGGCTGATACCCTATGATTACACTATCACGGAGCAACTTGAGTTATTAATCCAAGGTTATCATCTGATAACCAGATACACCCGAACAATCATTCAATCATCACAACTATCCAGGGCACTCAATCCTAAGATCACTGGTGCCATGTCTATACTTCGATCCTCAATCGTAAAACGTAAATTCCATAAATATCACCCAACTATCCACAAGTCAATAACATCCTCCCAAACATCACATTATATATATATATATACATCCTCCAAAAAACCATCAGAAGATAACATATAATTTATAGATTGTGCCAATATGTCGTACCATATGCTGCTATCAATAACAGACTCCCTAAATAATCAACCACCAAAAGATCATTTATCCACCCAATGATCCATCAAAAAGCTACAAATCCGGTAGGTCCATGCTTAGAGGTTCGATTTGGTGCTTCCGGCACCAACAGTCTCCGCCTTTTTGATTATGGCAACCCAGTTCAAAGTGAATTCTAAACAAGTTTTAATAGGCAAATAAAATTACATTTAAACTCTCCCACTTAATCAGTTATCTCCCCCTAGATCATTTAACATTTGTGATTATCAAGGAGATGATATTTTTCAAAATAGACTTAGTCTTTTTCAAATATGAAAAAAAGTTTAGAGACTAAGTTATGTTTCCTTTTGAAAAAAACTGCAAAAATACTTAGTTAACTTAAGCTTTTTGAAAGAATACTTTTGATAATTTTTGTTTACTTTTTGAAAAGCTTATGTTAAAACATTCTTTTCATAAATGTTAAAAAGTTAAGTGTTTTTTCAAAAACTAAGAAGATAGACTAAGTAGTTTTTCAAAATGCTGAGTCATTTTAAAAATAGATTCTAAGCATTAAAAAAAGCATAGTTTTCGAAAACATTAAAAATAACTTAGTTTTCAAAAACACTAAAAACTCAATTTTCGAAGAGCGATTTTCGAAGAGCGAAAAGACCAGTATAAGAGCACACTTTTCTTTAAACTACTTTTCTTTCTCTCCCCTTTGCCATATATCAAAATCATGCATGTAATATGAGGTTATGAATGAAAAATAATAGCTAAGTGTATCTGCGTGTGTAATTTCAAGCAACACAATAAGTCTATGTAAAATATCTAAGTCTAGGCTAAGTCTAAGTCATGTCTAGACACCTTCATTTTGAGTCCAAGCATGAAAGAAAAAATTTAAAAATAATTTTAAATATTCAAAAAAAAATAAAGTCAATTCCTTTTAGGCACCTGTCTAACCTTTTAGCTACTTACTAACTGTAATAAACAACAGTTTTCACTTGGGTTAGTCAAGTCAATTGTATTTTATAAATTAGCTCAGTTAGCCAGAATACTTGACTTGATTAATTTGAATTACATTTATAATGCCCCCAACTTGTGTTGATTCACTGATTTTGAAGCATCTAAGTCTAGGGCAATAGTTCTAAGCATCTTAACCCAGTCTAGGTTGTCAATCAAGTTAACCATAATGTGCTTGTGAGATGTTGACATCTAAATCTATGGGAGCATACATACTAGGGTTAAGCCTAAGCTAAGTCCATGTCGAAGAACGACCCTAATTTTGAAGGGGGTAGTTTTAAAGTCAAAGTAAAACTAAGTATCAAAAAAATGCAACAAATTTTGAAAACAAAGTTTTGAAATTTGAAATAAAGTTTTTAAAATCAGAATCAGACTTAGAATCTTAAAGAATCTTGACGTTTAAAATCAAATCAAGATCAAACATTTGAAGTCCTACTCTACTAAACACATTCCAAGCTGCCTTCTTAATGAATTGAACTCAAACTCAGGTAGGAATTTAGTAAAAAAATCTGCTAGGTTAGATTTGGACTCTATATATTGAAGGACAATTTCACCCCTAGCTACCTGGTCCCTAACAAAGTGATATTTCACTTCTATATGTTTAGTCCTAGAATGGTGGATTGAGGTTTTTTTGTAAGGTTTATAGAACTGATATTATCAATAAAGACCTTAGTTTAGGTATAGTTTTTGTAACACCCAATAATTTTCATGATTTATTAGGAATTTTTCTGAATTTTCTGGCAATTTTTGGAAATAAAAATAAAAAGAAAAAGAAAAGGGTCGGGAAGAGGTTTGATCTCGCGATCACGCGGCAAGCCAATCCTTAAACGGGCTCGGCTAACCAAGCACAGAAAAGGATGGATCGAAATTATGTTATAGGTAAGTAAGTCCTTTTCATGAAGAGGTGTTTCAACTTCCGCTTAAGTTGCATTAAATCCCCTTTAGGTTAGGGGGAGTCGGCGGAAAACAGGGGGAAGGGGGCTACGAAAACAGGGAGAAAACAAAGGTTTTCTTCCTCCTTCTTCTTCCTCTTGAGTAGAGAACCTACGACTTCTTCCCTAGGGCCAAGGAGTGAAGTTTCTCGCAAGGAAGAGAAAAGGAGTCCTACGCTAGGATTTTTCTACATACTAGTGAGTTTTCATCAAGCAAAGGGGGGGGGGGGTAAGTAGATCACTCACCTGCAATAGAAGTAGTTTCGTTATGTAGTTTCTCGTTGTAGAACCTTGATTTTGTGATCTAAGTACATGCTTTAAAACTATTTTAATAGTGTGTTTTAAGTTTCTCAAGAAAACATGTTTCTTATCATAGAACTTGAATTTGAGTGAGTTTTGAATGTATGATCTAAGCATGATAAGACCAAGTTCTTGAAAAGTCCCAAAAATGAGTTTTGGGGATAAGGGCACGCAAAGTGTTCGATGAAAGTTCAAAGTGAGAAGGATAAGAGTTTTGTAGTGCAAAAACTTATGCAAAAAGAAAGATAGCTTGATAAGTATAAGCATTATGAGTAAGAAAGTATTTTACTTTTGTAAAGTAACATGTACCGGGCAAATGAGAGGCCCACAGAAAGTTAGAGAGAAGCTCTAGTAGGGTGCGGTGGCTAGCTACCCCGAAACCTATTAGGGATGCGCGCATTGGTACATTGATACCAGGTACAATGTCAAGGCCTAGAAAGTTGATTATTATTTTGAAGTATATGAGTATATGTAAGTGTTTCAATTTTCTTAAGTGCATGTTTTGTTACGTATGTTAACATGGTTATGTTACAAGCATGTTAAAGAGCAAGGGCAAAGAAGTTAGTGTTTTAAGGTATGGAAATGTATATGTATCAAGTCTCAAAAGAAATCATAAGCATGTTAAGTTTGCAAGTGTTTTGATGCAAGTAAATGTTTTCAAGCATGTTTGAGCATGATAAGTATATGAAAGTTCCCATGTGCAAATAGTTTCAAGTGCATGTATTTTGAAACAAGCATCCTTTGAAAAGAGCATGTTTACCATTGATCGCATGGTTTTGTGAGTTAGGATTTACTTACTAAGCAAACTGTTTATTTGTTGCATTTCCTTCTATTGCAGATAAAGGTAAAGAAAAAGGATAAGCTAAGGAGGCGAACAGGGCTTGCATTGATGTTCAGTGGCGGCGGCCGTGGGAGAGATTCTTGGGTTAAGTCTTATAGAAACTGGTGGTTAGTGTTTTGGAGTGGTAGAACGTAATGATCTTGGTTAAACTTTGCATAGAGACAAAGTTAAGTACAATCTCTAGTATAGATTTCATATGTTTTGATAGTTTATTAAATTCCGCAAAGATCCTAATTGCAAGTAAATGGATTTGTTTTGGGTTGCTAAGATGTTTATAAAACTAGTATAGAGTATAGATTTGGTGTTATTTATCTATATGCTTTGGAAGAGTATGAATTATGGACCCTTGAAAGGAGTTCCCAGGTCTAAAATTGCAGTTTTCAGGCGTGCCAGTCGACTGGTTTAGAAACCAGTCGGCTGCCCTATCGAACAGAACCCTTCTGTTCGATGCACCAGTCGACTGCCCTGAAGCCAGTCGACTGGTGCCGTGAACAGAACCTTATGTTCGATGCACCAGTCGACTGCCAAGAGGTTAGTCGATTGGTGCCGCGCACAGAAAGTTTCTGTGGCTGACACCAGTCGACTGTCCTTCTAGCAGTCGACTGGTGCCATTGGAAAAAAAATGAAAAAAAAAATTTAGAGCAAGTTAAGGGAAGTCAAGTAGTTGTAACCTAAGGCTAAGGATAAGGTAAAGTCAAGGTTAAGTAAAAGTGACATCCACTTCAAGGAAGAGAAGGCGGGTCGTCACAGAGTGGTATCACAGCAAGTTCCCACCCTTCCGCCACACTAACATCAAGCATCAATCCTGCCGCCTGCCAAGTAAGGAGTTCATATGTTGTAGTTTTGCATGCTTTTCATTATTGACTGCTATTATCAGTAAGTGTATGATGATAAGGAAGTATGTTAGTATTATTATATGCTAGTATGTGCATGATCAGTATATGCTATCTAATATGAATATGATGATAGTATGATGATGAGTATGATGACATGACATATGTCATATGAGTATGATGATATGAGTAGAATGATAGTGAAGTAATGAAATGCCCTTATTGATGAAATGCCCTTATTGAAGTAATGTCATGTCTCTCTATGAGTATGATGATAAGTAATGTCATTATCCTCTTTATGATATATAGTAAGAGAATGATAAGTGGACGTCCTAGAAAGGCCCAAAATAGGAGCGAGCTCCTAGAGGGCAAGAGGGTAATGTCATTATCCTCTTTATGATATATAGTAAGAGAATGACAAGAGGGCGTCCTAGAAAGACCCAAAATGAGGAGTGAGCTTCTAAAGGGCAAGAGGCAGAGTCAGTACTACCACCAAATCTCTTAGAGGTGGTGGCGCAGTTATGGAGATAGTTAGCAGAACAACAAGTTATTGCCACCATGATGACTAACTAGCAGACTGCTCCCATTACCCCGCCGGTGGAGAATATGTAGTGGCACCAGTTGTGACCGAAAACCCATCGATTAGGACTTCTCAGGCACAAGCATACCATGGGATGCTCAAGTATGGTTCAAAACTTAGGAAAGCATAGTAGAGCTATTAGACTGGCTTGAGGTAGAGAAGATAAAGTTTGCCTTACCGGAGATGCTAGAATGTAGTGGGAGAGAGTCAAGGCCAAGAGAAATGTCAGCCAGATGGCATGAGCTGACTTCGAGACTGAGTTCTTCGAAGAATACTTTTACATGCGAGTAACCAACAAGCACTATGATAAATTCACGGAGTTCAAACAAGGAGAACCATCCGTGGATGAAGTAGTGAAGAAGTTCAACCGGCTAGCTCTTCTGTGCCTAGAGCTAGCTAGCATTGAAAGAGAGAGAGTCAGGCTAAGGCTCAAGATGTTAAGGCCTGTCATAGCGTTAAATGTGGCCAGCAGTGTTAAGAGGCTGTAAACCTCTGAAGAACTGATAAGTAGTGCTTTGATCACTGAGCTCTACTTAAACAGTACAAAGGCCGCCAGAAATGTTGAACGATGAAGTCTAATGACCCTACCGCAGACTGGAGAGGTCAATAAAGGAAGCAGTACGGACTTCTAGGGCTAAGAGTTGTACCATTCGGATTTCCAACCGAGAACTCTATGTGATTTAGTAGTCCTTGAATGAAGGATTACGTATCATTTAGGGATGGATTTCTTGAGCAGTAAGTGCCTCTATTGAATGTCGCAAAGGAAGAAAGTTCACACAGAACAGAACTCATCGAGTTGTCGAGACCAAAGAGAAAAAAAAAGTTCTAACCTAAAGCTCACAAGATGTTAGATAATGAATGTTCTGGTTATTTAGCACATATAGTAGATGCAAGGCGAGGAGAAGAGTTAAAGAAAGAAGAAGTACGGGTAGTTTGTGACTATCCGGAGGTGTTTCCTAAAGAGTTACCAGGACTCCCTCCCAATCGAGAAATTGAATTTGAAATTTAGTTGGTTCCAGGAACCAACCCAATTTCCAAAGCACCTTATCGCATGGCACCAGCAGAACTGAAAGAGCTGCAAGAACAGTTACAAGAGCTGCTCGACAAGGGTTTCATCCGCCCTAGTCATTCACCCTAGGGAGCTCCTGTGTTGTTCGTCAAGAAGAAAGATGGATCCATACGAATGTGCATAGATTATCGAGCCTTGAATAAGGTAACCATCAAGAACAGATATCCCTTGCCAAGGATAGACGATTTATTCGATCAGTTGAAGGGAGCCACGGTGTTCTCCAAAATAGATCTGCGATCAAGTTACCATCAACTCAAAGTGAAGGGAGTGATGTGCCAAGGACTGCTTTCAGTACAAGATATGGGCACTACGAGTTTGTGGTCATGCCCTTTGGAGTGACAAACGCCCCTGCGACATTTATGGATCTAATGAATCGAGTGTTCAAGAATTTTCTTGACAAGTTCGTCATTGTCTTCATTGATGATATCCTAGTGAATTCAAAGACTCAGGAAGAACATGACGAACACCTGAAGATAGTGTTGCAGACCTTACATCAGAGGGAGTTGTACGCCAAATTCTCAAAGTGTGAGTTTTGGCTTGACCAGGTGGCCTTTCTAGGACACATCATTTCCAAAGAAGGCATTATGGTAGACCCAGCCAAGATTGTAGCAGTTAGTAACTGGAGTCGACCAACGAATGCTAGTGAGATCAGAAGTTTCCTGGGTTTAGCAGGGTACTACAGAAGGTTTGTAAGGGACTTTTCAATGATAGCTTCTCCACTTACAGCCCTTACCAGAAAGAATAAGAAGTATGAGTGGACTGAAGACTGTGAGCAGAGTTTCCTTGAGTTGAAGAAGAGACTGACAAGCGCTCCTATTCTTACAGTACCCGAAGGTGATAAGAGCTTTGATATATACAGTGATGCATCAAAGCTAGGACTTGGAGCCGTACTTATGCAAGAAGGCAAAGTCATAGCTTATGCTTCTAGGCAACTCAAGGATTATGAAAAGAATTACCCCACTCATGATCTGGAGTTGGCAGCTATAGTCTTCGCTCTAAAAATATGAAGACATTACTTGTATGGAGTGCAGTGCAAGATTTATATAGATCACCAGAGTCTAAAATATTTCTTCACTCAGAAAGACCTCAATATGAGACAGCGAAGGTGGCTTGAGTTAGTGAAGGATTATGACTGTGAGATCCTTTACCACCCTGGTAAGGCAAATAAAGTAGCAGATGCACTAAGTAGAAATACTTGTGCCACTTTGATGTCCTTATCATCATTATCACCACCATTACAGAAGGAAATAGTAGATTATGGAGTTGAGATTATTTATGAGCAGTTAGCTCAATTGACACTAGAGTCAACCTTGCTTGAAGATATACAGAAAAAGCAAGCTGAGGATTCTGATATCCAAAGGATCAAGCAAGAGATACAAGAAGGAGAAAGTAAAGAGTTTAGAGTATCTGATAGTGGGATACTCTATTATGGTGACCGTTTATGTGTCCCCAATAGTGAAGAGCTGAGAAAGAAGATTCTTGAAGAAGCCCATAGAACTCCCTACTCAATGCACCCTAGTTCCACTAAGATGTACCAGTACTTGAAAAGAAGATTTTGGTGGTATGGAATGAAAAGAGACATAGCTAAGTATGTCAGCACCTACCTAACATGTCAGAGAGTTAAAGCAGAACACCAGAGACCAGGAGGTGTCCTACAACCCATTCAGATTCCAGAGTGGAAATGGGAAGACATAGCCATGGATTTCATAGTTGGTCTACCAAAGACAACTAATGGCTATGACGCTATTTGGGTAATAGTAGACAGATTGACCAAGTCTGCCCACTTCTTGGCAATCAAAGTGTCTTATTTGATTGAAAGATTAGCCCAGCTATATGTACAGGAAGTGATCCGATTACACGGGGTCCCGAAGATCATTATCTCTGATAGATATGGTCGTTTCACTTCACACTTTTGGGAGTACGTACAGACAGCGCTAGGCACCAAATTGAAGTTTAGCACAGCTTTCCATCCCCAGACTGATGGACGGACAGAGAGAGTGAATCAAATTCTAGAAGATATGCTCAAAGCTTGTGCATTAGATTTCAAAGGCAGTTGGTGCAAATATTTATGGTTAGCTGAGTTTGCCTACAACAATAGCTACCAAGCTACTATTGGTATAGCACCCTATGAAGCTCTTTATGGTAGGAAGTGTAGATCTCCTCTCTGTTGGTATGAAGGTAGTGAGAAGAAAGAAATGGGGTCTCAGACTGACCTTATAGATGATACCACAGAAGCTATAAAGAGCATCCGCCAGAGAATAGAAGCTGCTCAGAGTAGGCAGAAGAGTTATGCCGATGTACGCCGTAGACCGTTAGAGTTTGAAGTTGGGGATACAGTTTTCCTCAAGGTAGCTCCTATGAAGGGTATAATGAGATTCGGCAAGAAAGGCAAGCTAAGTCCTTGATACATAGGACCCTACCTAGTGACGAAAAGAGTTGGAAAAGTAGCTTATGAGTTAGAGCTACCTCCAGAGATGTCAACAATACACAATGTGTTCCATGTCTCAATGCTAAAGAAGCATATACCAGATGCCAACCAAGTGATTGAGCCATAGATGGTACAAGTTCAAGAGGATCTCAGTTATAAAAGTCAACCTATTAAGATAATAGATCGAGCAGATAAGAAGCTGAGGAACAAAGTGGTACCACTAGTAAAAGTCTTATGGCTGAATCAGAAGTATGAAGAGGCAACCTGGGAATCAGAAGATAACATGAGGCAAAGGTATCCAGAGCTGTTCTAAGTTCGAGGATGAACTTTTTATAAGGTAGGGAGGATTGTAACACCCAATAATTTTCATGAATTATTAGGAATTTTTCTGAATTTTATAGCATTTTTTGGAAATAAAAATAAAAAGAAAAAGAAAAGGGTCGGGCGGAGGTTTGATCTCGTGACCACGGGGCAAGCCAGTCCTTAAGCGGGCTCGGCTAGCCAGAAGGTTGGGGGTATCAAGCACAAAAAAGGATGGATCGAAATTATGTTATAGATAAGTAAGTCTGTTTCATGAAGAGATGTTTCAACTTCCGCTTAAGTTGCGTTAAATCCCCTTTTAGGGATTGTGGTCGGCGGAAAACAGAGGGAAAGGGGGCTGCGAAAACAGGGAGAAAATAAGGGTTTTCTTCATCCTTCTTCTTCCTCTTATGTAGAGAACCTACGGCTTCTTCCCTAGGGCCAAGGAGTGAAGTTCCTCGTAAGGAAGAGGAAAGGAGTCCTACGCTAGGATTTTATATATACTCAGTGAGTTTTCTTCAAGCAAAAGGGGGTAAGTAGATCACTCACCTACAATAGAAGTAGTTTCGTTAAGTAGTGTCTTGTTGTAGAACCTTGATTTTGTGATTTAAGTGCATGCTCTAAAACTATTTTAATAGTGTGTTTTAAGTTTCTCAAGAAAACATGTTTCTTATCATAGAACTTGAATTCGAGTAGGTTTTGTATGTGTGATCTAAGCATGATAAGACCAAGTTCTCGAAAAGTCCCAAAAAATGAGTTTTGGGGATAAGGCACACAAAGTGTTTGATGAAAGTTCAAAGTAAGAAGGATAAAAGTTTTGTAGTGCAAAAATTTATGCAAAAAGAAAGATAGCTTGATAAGTATACATTATGAGTAAGAAAGTATTTCACTTTTGTAAAGTGATATGTACCGGGCAAATGAGAGGCCCACAGAAAGTTAGAAAGGAGCTCTAATAGGGTGCGGTGGCTAGCTACCCCGAAACCTATTAGGGATGCGCGCATTGGTACATTGATACCAGGTACAATGTCAAGGCCTAGAAAGTTGATTATTATTTTGAAGTATATGAGTATATGTAAGTGTTTCAATTTTCTTAAGTGCATGTTTTGTTACGTATGTTAACATGGTTATGTTACAAGCATGTTAAAGAGCAAGAGCAAAGAAGTTAGTGTTTTAAAGTATGGAAATGTGTATGTATCAAGTCTCAAAAGAAATCATAAGCATGTTAAGTTTGCAAGTGTTTTGATGCAAGTAAATGTTTTCAAGCATGTTTGAGAATGATAAGTGTATGAAAGTTCCCATGTGCAAATAGTTTCAAGTGCATGTATTTTGGAACAAGCATCCTTTGAAAAGAGCATGTTTACCATTGATCGCATGGTTTTGTGAGTTAGGATTTACTTACTAAGCAAATTGCTTATTAGTTGCATTTCCTTCTATTGCAGATAAAGGTAAAGAAAAAGCATAAGCTAAAGAGGCGTACAGGACTTGCATTGATGTTCAGTGGCGGCGGCCGTGGGAGAGATTCTTGGGTTAAGTCTTATAGAAACTGGTGGTTAGTGTTTTGGAGTGGTAGAACGTAATGATCTTGGTTAAACTTTGCATAGAGACAAAGTTAAGTACAAACTCTTGTATTGATTTCATATGTTTTGATGGTTTATTAAATTCCGCAAAGATCCTAATTGCAAGTAAATGGATTTGTTTTGGGTTGCTAAGATGTTTATAAAACTAGTATAGAGTATAGATTTGCAGTTATTTATCTATATGCTTTGGAAGGGTATGAATTATGGACCCTTGAAAGGTTTTCTCAGATCTGAGACTGCAGCTTTCAGGCGTGCCAGTCGGCTGTTTCAGATACCAGTCGACTGCCATATCGAACAGAACCTTCTGTTCGATGCACCAGTCGACTGCCAATAAGCCAGTCGACTGGTGCCGCGCACAGAAAGTTTCTGTGGCCGATACCAGTCGACTGGCCTTCTAGCAGTCGACTGGTGTCATTGAAAAGAAAGTGTTGTAGGGCAGATGGTTAGTGCTTCAGTTCTACAATTAAGAGGTCTAGGGGTTTAATCCTTGCAAAGCAAATAAAATGAAAGTTGTTTTATTTTAAAAATAAAAAAGAAAAAAAATTCAGAGCAAGTTAAGGGATTCAAGTAGTTGTAACCAAAGGCTAAGGATAAGGTAAAGTTGAGGTTAAGTAAAAGTGACGTACGCTTTAGTGGTAGAGAAGTGGGGTCGTCACACTCAGGTCGTATTTTACCAAGGACTAGTTGAATGAATGTTTAACTCGAGCTTGAAGGTTATTTGTCGTTTGATGTTTTGGGTTTTCTAATAAAATGAGGGTTTTTGCGATAAGAGGTAAAACAACAACTTGAAACGAAATAGGCTGAGCTTAGTTAAAGCATGTACTGAATTAGGAAGTTGCAAAAACTGAACTTAACCTAGTTAACACTAAGCAATTAAATTCAAACTCTTGAATTGAAACTTATGAACTAATTACAGGGAATTAATTATAGGAAACTAAATTGCAAGATAATGAAAACTAAATTGAAACATTGCTTAAAACTTGACTTAAAGTGTAGAGGAACAAAGTAGAACAATGTGAAGAAATACATGTTTAAAACCAAAATAATCCTAATTAGAACATCAAATCAGTTTATATCCAAAACTTCCCTTTGCCATCACACAAAGGTTGAGCTATGAATCCCCTAGCTCAAAAACCAACAAAAGAAGTCTTCCTTGGATCAATTTGCTGTGAGTTACCTTCCTGATCGGTCAACCGACCGATCAGGTCCTTTTCCGATCGGTCTCGGGACCGATCAGAGACACCTCTGTCCGGTCACCGTGATCGGCCAGTAGCTGACCGCTGAACTCCTCTTGATGCGCTGATTCGCGATCTAGCCAAAAACCTTCAGAACTGCGTCGGAGAACCCCTCCTAACAATCCTTTAGCTTCGGTAGATGAAAACCCGCGATCAAGTGAAGCAATCGGTGGAATGGAGCTCAGGCGAAACCTTCCCCTTTGCTCCTCACAGCTGCGAGAATAGTTAGCAAACAAAACCTGAAATCTTACCTCCGCGATCGGAAATCTTGAAGACAAAACTAGATCTAATGTTGGTCGCGCGATCTAAGGAAGAAAACGAGGAGCAAAACAATGAAGAAGAAAATAACCGGAAGAAAACTGGAAGAACAGAAATGCTACGACACGCGACGACCCTTCAGCGTGGAGAAGTTTCTGATTTAAATTCCCATTTGAAAATATGGACGTCTGTGATTGTTCCGATCTCATCCAACAATCGGATCTTCTCATATCCAAACCAAACTTCCCAGATCTTAATCTGTGGCTCTGATCTACTCCTCTTTAGCTTGGATCAATCAGATCTGTGACAGATGGCTCAGATCTTCCTCTCTTTTGAATGGATGGTCTAGATCCTCTTGAGCTTGATCCAACGGTCAGATTGCTTCTGATTTGGATGAAATTTTCATATCTTGATCCATGGACTTGATTAGGTCTATGTTGAGCTTGGATTGATCAGAAGTTGACAGATGGCTCAGATCTAGCCATTTCTTGATTGGACGACGCATATTAATCCAAGGCTTAATCGTCTTGATCCGGATCCAATTCTGGCTCCAGTTTGGTCCAATCTGATCTAGGTCCATAGTCATTTGAAGCCTACAAAATTAGATTCAAAATTAATGCCATAATATCTCAAATATGGAAAGAATATATCCAAAGCCAAAATAGAAAGAATTCATGAAACCTTATGTAAATGCAAACTTAAGCATATAAAAGTGGATCAAAATATGGATTTGAGAGCCTAAATTTATCAACAAAATGGTAAATATCAGGCGCCTGTATCCATACAAGCACCTAGCCCAGTGAGGCGCCTCCTTCCAATGAGGCGCCTGAGCTGCAGAAACACAGTCCCTTCGTTTCCTGTAACCAGGGTTAGTTCCAAAACCCAAGAAGCAAATATATATGATATGTTAGTCATTATTTACAGCCTAAGTTGTCTTGGATCTGACTTTGGGTCTCCCAAATGGAACCCTAGGTTGAACCGACGCCTAATGTTCCCTCCTACGGGGAACGCATCCTCACCTACACCTCTTGTGAGAATTTACCTTTATGCCAACCGGCTCCTCCGGTTGGACTTTTGCCCAACCTCACTCACCAAGTCTTCGGTGCCCAGTCCTCGACCAGGTCTTAGTGCCAACCTTCACTCACCAGGTCTTCGGTGCCCAATCCTTGACCAGGTCTTAGTGCCCAGCTTCACTCACCAGGTCTTATTGCCCAACTTTACGTCAAGACTTAGTTGCCCAGCCCACTGCCAGGACATAGTGCCTAGTGTACCTAGGACTTTCCAGCACACTTAATCATCTTGTTAGATCACAACCAAATCTTAACTTCTGAACCCGTTGCCATCATCAAAACATCAGTTCAACTTTAGTGCTTCCGGCACCAACAATCTCCCCCTTTTTGATTTATGGCAACACGGTTCAAAAAGTTAAGTTAAACAACATATTATAGCAATCTAACAACACTAACAAAAAGAAATTTATCTCCCCCTGAAATTCTCATTCTCCCCCTGAAATTTTTAATGTCACGCGGGTTTTGTAAACTTTCTAAGTACTAAGTGTTTCGCAAAAATCTTTAAGTTATTGACAAAGTATTTTTCAGAAATTGTACTCAAGAACACTTGGGAAATTTTTGAAAAGCTTTTGTAATCCTATTTTTTTGAAAATTTACATAGGCAAAATAAGTTTTGAAAGCTGATTTTCCTTACAAAAGTTTCAATTTTGAGATCTTGGAAAAAATTTCCCAAATTAGAAAATTTTGCTTAAAAACATTTTCACAAAAAGAATTTGTTTACTAAGAGAAATTTACTTAGCATATTTGCCAACAATTTTTTGAAAAGTAATTTAGCTCAGGTAAATTTGTTTACTAAAAAATTTCCTTAGAAATATTTTTCAAAAATACACTAAGAAATTTTGAAGCCTTTTCGAGATATTTTGAGAGCACTTAGAACCACTTTTTAAATGTTTAACGCACTTGAAAAATACTTAGAAAAATTTTAAAAACCTTTTTAAGTACTTTTAAAAACTTTTTAGAAAAAAAATTTGAAATACTAAAAACAATTTAAGAATCTTTGAAGTATTTAAAAACTGAGAAGTACTTAAAAACTGAGCACTTATAATTTTCTATTTTACTTTTTGAAAAAGAGATAGAAAATTTTGAAATTTCGAAAAATTTGAAAAAAAAAAAAATTCCCTCTTTTTGTTTCTCTCCCCATTTGCCATATTTAAAAAAATTGATACTAATTACAGCTAGTAAATTAGAGCTAGTTAAGAAATTGAAATTCTGTATTGAACCTACTCTAGTGAAAAAAAAACTGGACCAAACTAAATTAAATCGATCTTGTTCGGGTCCTGTCTAACCCAGTTAGCTACTTACTAACTGTCATAAACAGTAGCTTTCGCAAGGGTTAGTCAAGTTAAGTGATCTGATCAAGTTAGATTTTCTAAGCTTGACACTTAACCTGATTGTTGTTCAACTTGTATTTATTGCCACAATTACTGCAGATGCACTAACTTAAAGCATCTTGAATCAAGGTATAGACCTAAGCATCTCAACCCAGTCTTGGTTATCAATCAAAAGTACTCTAAGGTGCTAGTGAGATGCTGACTTCTAGATCTATAGGTGCATGCAGTTCTAGGGTTAGGGCCTAAGCTAATTCCTTTTGCGAAAAAGCCCTAGTTTTGAAGGGGGGAGTTTTTGAAAGAATACTAAGTCGGAAACTCATTTTAAATTTCAAAAACTTGATAAAATGATAAATTTGCTAACTTTCAAAAAATAATTTTCAAGAAAAAACATTAAGAGAAATAGGAAAAGTTTTTAAGAAAACAATATAAATCAGTCCTATTCTTCTAAGCACAACCCTAACTGCCTTCTTAGTGAGCCAAACTCAGACTCAGGTAAGGGTTTGGTAAAGATATCAGCTAAGTTGGATTTTGAATCCACATGTTTAAGTACTATTTCACCCCTGGCTACATGATCCCTTACAAAATGATGTTTGACTTCTATATATTTTGTTCAGGAATGTTGAATTGGGTTTTTAGTCAAGTTGATTTAACTAATGTTATCAATATAGACTTGGGTTTGGGTGTAGTCAAGCTGGAAGTCCTTAAGAGTGTGCATCATCCACAAGAGTTGTGCTACACATTCTCCTATGGCAACATATTCTGCTTCTGTTGTGGACAGTGCTACGCAGTGTTGCTTTCTACTACACCAGCTGATTAGGCTATGTCCTAATAGTTGGCAACTTCCACTTGTACTTTTTCTATCTAATTTACACCCAGCATAGTCAGAGTCAGAATATCCTGATAATTCAAAAGTGGAAGTCCTAGGATACCAAATCCCTACATTTAGGGTACCCTTAATGTACCTAAGTACTCGTTTTAGAGCTGCTAAGTGGGATTCCTTTGCACAAGTTTGGTACCTAGCACACATTCCTATAGAAAATAGGATATCAGGTCTGCTAGCGGTCAAGTAAAGTAGGCTACCAATCATACTTTGGTATAGCTTAAGATCAACAGGCTTACCTTCAGGGTCATTATCTATTTTGTCATTTGTAGCCATAGCGGTACTTAAGCTTTTGGAGTTATCCATTTTAAATTTCTTTATTAATTCTTTAGCATACTTGAATTGGTGAACATAATTACCATCTCTAGTTTGTTTAATTTGCAATCCTAAGAAAAAGTTGAGCTTACCTACCAATCTCATTTCGAACTCACTTTCCATTATTTTTACAAATTTTTTTAAAAAGTTAGAATTGGTGGATCCAAAAATTATATCATCGACATAAATTTGAGCAATAAAAATATCATTTTCTAAGGTTTTAACAAAAAGGGTGGAGTCAATTTGACCTTGGTTAAACCCCTTAGAAATTATATAAGTTGATAAGCGTTCATACCATGCCCTAGGTGCTTGTTTCAACCCATAAAGTGTTTTTCTAAGTTTAAAGACATACTCAGGTTTTTCTAGGTCCTCAAATCCTGGGGGTTGTCCTACATAAACTTCTTCTTTGATAAACCCATTTAAAAAGACAGACTTAACATCCATTTGGTATAGCTTGAACCCTCTATGGGTTGCAAAGGCTAACAACATTCTAATTGACTCAAGTCTGGCTACTGGGGCATAGCTTTCATCATAGTCTAACCCTTCAACCTAACTAAACCCTTTAGCAACTAAGCGGGCTTTATTTCTAACTATTTCTCCTTGATCATTTAATTTGTTTTTGAACGCCCACTTAGTATCTATAACAGCTTTCCCCTCAGGTTTAGGTACTAGTTCCCAGACTTGGTTTCTTTCAAATTAGACTAACTCCTCTTGCATAGCTATGATCTAATCAGGGTCAGGTAGGGCTTCCTCTATAGTCTTAGGTTCAATTTTTGAAATTAATGCGATCTGACTAAGATTTCTATAGGAAGACCTAGTTCTAACTCCTAAGGTTGGATCACCCATAATTTGATCAGAAGGGTGACTGAGTCTTGGTTTCTTGGTTTTTCTAGTACTAGGTTCAGCCTCAGGTTCGGCTGGACAGTTCGGTTCAATGTTTGGTTCAACTACTTGGGTCGGTTCAGTTATGTAACGACCCGGCCCATTTGGCGGCCCATTTACCAGCCCATTTACCGGCCCTCACGACCGTCGTACCGTCGACCGTCGACCATGCCGTTACCAATACTAGGTCTTCCCACTTCCTAGGCAGTGGATTTTTGCCTTCCCAGGATTCGAACCCTAGACCCAGGCTTAAATATAGTTCTTTATGAATCCTGAATACCAATTGAGCTATAGCTCAATTGGTATTCAGGATTCATAAAGAACTAGATTTAAGCCTGGGTCTAGGGTTCGAATCCTGGGAAGGCAAAAATCCACTGCCCAGGAAGTGGGAAGACCTAGTATTGGTAACAGTCGTGAGGGCCGGTAAATGGGCTGCCAAATGGGTCGCCGAATGGGCCGGGTCATTACAATAAAAAGGCGCCTTTTTATTGTAATGACCCGGCCCATTCGGCGGCCCATTTGGCGGCCCATTTACCGGCCCTCACGACCGTTGTACCGTCAACCGTCGACCGTCGATAGTGTCGTTACCATACTAGGTCTTCCCACTTCCTGGGCAGTGGATTTTTGCCATCCCAGGATTCGAACCCTAGACCCAGGCTTAAATCTAGTTCTTTATGAATCCTGAATACCCTGGGTCTAGGGTTCGAATCCTGGGAAGGTAAAAATCCACTGCCCAGGAAGTGGGAAGACCTAGTATGGTAACGACACGGTCGACGGTACGACGGTCTTGAGGGCCGGTAAATGGGCCGCCAAATAGGCCGCCGAATGGGCCGGGTCGTTACAAGTTATTGGTTTAGTTGAGACCTCAGTAGTTGGTTCAAGAGTTAGTTCATTTAAGGTTCAACCAGTGGTTCAATTGATGGTTCAATTGTTGGTTCACTATCTTCCTGATCACTATTTGATTGATTCAAGTCTTGATTATCAGTTTTTGGTTCAATTTTCTCATCGAAAATTAAGTTAGTAGTTTTTTCAATTTTGTGAGTGTGTTCATTGTAAACCCTATAGGCCCTGCTAGTTGTTGAATATCCTAAGAAGATCCCTGGAGTTGATTTGGATTGAAACTTACCTAGGGAGTCCTTAGTGTTTAGGATATAGACTTTGCTCCCAAAGACTCTTAGGTAATGTAGGTTAGGCAATCTATAATAATATAGTTCATAGGGGGTTTTATTATGTCTTTTGTTAATTAGAACCCTATTTTGAATGTAGCATGTTGTACTTATCGCTTCTGCCCAAAATTGATTAACTAGGTTAAATTCATTCAACATGGTTCTAGCGGCTTCCTAAAGGGTTCTATTTTTCCTTTCCACTATCCCATTTTGTTGGGGGGTTATAGGACAGGAAAACTCATGGATATACCCATTTATTTTGTAAAATTCTTCAAACCTTTGATTTTCAAATTCTCCCCCGTGATCACTTCTATGTCTTTTGATTTTAGTATCATTTTGGTTTTCAATCATTTTACATAGGTCAATAAATAAGTTCAAGGTTTCATCATTGGTTTTTAGGAACCTAACCCAGGTAAACCTAGAGTAATCATTGATAATTACTAAGCAGTACCGATTCCCGCTTAGTGACTAGGCTCCATGTGAATCAAATAGGTCAAGGTGCAGGAGCTCAAGTGTGGTTTGGGTTAAGTCTGATTGAATTGATTTGTGGTTTAACTTAGTTTGTTTGCCTTGGTTACATGAGTTACATATTGTGTTTTCAAAATTCTTAATTTTTGGTACACCTTTAATTAAACCAAGTTGGGTAATTTTAGAAATTAGTTTAACATGAGTGTGACCTAATCTCCTATGCCAGAGGTTGGATTCTTCTAATTGAGTCAAGAAGCATTTTGGTACTAAAGGTAAATTAATAGTATAAACGTTATTTTTCCTAGTACTCTTAAGCAAGACTTCTGAGTCTTGAAGGTTTCTAATCAGGCAGTCAGAGTTGGTAAATGTAACTACGTAGCTAGTATCACATAGTTGACTTATGCTAAGTAAATTGAACTTGAAATTTTCAACCAAGAGTACTTTCTTAATCACAAAATCAGATTTGAGTTCAATGTTACCTGACTCAATGACTTTGAGTGTAGCATTGTTGCCAAATGCTACTGAGCCTAGGTTCTTGAATTGATTTTGGTGAATTTCAATTTGTTTCCAGTCATGTGTCTGGAGCATCCACTATCCAACATCCATTGGTCCAAATCTTTATGTTCCTACACATAAAGTATTTATTGATTTGGATCCAATTAGAGTTAGGGATAGCTTAAAATTGATTTTTACAACCTAGTCCGTCTCACCCAGTCTAGTGTTATTAATCACGTTAACCTTATGGGTTTTGTGAGACAGGTTTTAAAAAATAAAGATTTTAATTTTGAAAGGCATGGTTAATTTTGAAGACATTAATTTTGAAAAATTTATAAAGTTTAAGTTTATTTTGAAAAAAAATATGTTGAATCTAAGATTAATTGAAATTTGTGTTAGATTCAAATTTAACAAGTAGTAAAGTGAATTTGATTTTCAGTAATTGGCTTCTAGGACTTGGCGAGGCACTAGACCTTCTTTGGTCGTAGCCTTATTGGAGCAACAACCCTTTCCTTGACAAAGCCTTTTATTTAAAATTCATCTTCAAGTTACTTCTTGAAAGATTTTGTTCTAACTAGGTTGGGTCTTGGATCGGTAGCTTCGGCTAGTTCCACTAGACTAAACAGACCAAGTAGAATATACTTGACCTTATTAGAAAGGCTTTCCTAACGTACTATCATCTCACCTCCACCCAATACTATGTTGTTCAAATTTCAATTGAATTTTTTGTCCTTAGTCTAACCAATCCTAAATCTATGCATGATAATTAAAATTGCAAAAGGAAATAAACAAGCAAGCAAGCAAATAAAAAATTATCTAATTATAAATATGGCTTTTATATTGGCTCCTCCTGGACTATAGCCTCTATATGGGTTAGGCAAGATGTGAATCTTGTCCTTGGGGATCTAATACTGGTTTGGTCCAGCTTGTTTACATAAATATAACTTGGGGACCCATGCTTGGACTTGGGTTCTAGATTGGTTCAACACAGAATAATATGCACGTTGTCTCGACTTAGTTCGATATCCGAATCCGGATCAGTTAAGAATGAACTTCTGCTTTCCAAGGATCATGTCAAGACCCTTGGAACCCGAAGATAATCGTTCTAAGGCTACTCTGAGCTCCTTGACTTGAGTTTCAAGGAAGAATTCTCTTCCTCAAGTTTATTAACTTGAGTTGAGTTTCCTTCTTGAATTTGCTAGGTCAAGGACCTCGAGTAGGCTTCCTCTTTCAGGCGTTTTACTTCCTGTCGGAGGGACTCGGCCCGGATCTTGGATTTTGCTAAGTTACGAGACAAATAAGAAATTAACTTTGACAATTCATATTCAGAGTAACATCATACCGTGATTTGCCCGTTCTCCAAGATTGTAAGTCTTCCGTCGTCTGGTTCCGACTCTGATCCGGAGTTGACGTCTTCCGAGGCAGTTAGGGCGAGGAGATTTGTGTGTGGTACTTCTTCTTCTTCTTCGGAAGAGGATTCATCCTAGGTGGCTTGGAGAGCCTTCTTTCTTCGTGGCTTTTTGGTTTCCTTCAGGTTGGGGCATTCTGACTTGAAATGTTCCTTTTTGTTGCACTCGTAGCAGGTAACGTTGGTCTTGCTCTTCGAGCTTGTTGAAGGTTCTGATGGATCTTCCTTTCTTCGGCTTGCTTTCTTCTTGTTCGTTTGGTGCTTTAGTTCTTTGTAGTAGTCCCGAGATAGCTGAACCAACTTGGGTCGATCCCCTTCACTATCTTCTGAATCCAAGTTTGAGTCAAACTCGGGTGTTGGTTGAGTCTTTTTCTTGGGAGCTTTCCCTTGAGATTTACCTGCAACAAAAGCTATACCTTTCTCAATCAAGGTAGTGTTAGTCTGTTCGTGCAGTTCTAGTTCAGAAAAGAGTTCATCTAATTTGATTTCAAATAAGTTCCTTGAAACTTTGTAGGCATCTACCATAGACGCCCACAGTGAGTTTCTCGGAAAAGAGTTTAGTGTATACCTTATCAGGTCACGGTTTTCATCCTTGTGACCTATCGTGTGCAACCCGCTCATCAGCTCCTGAATTCTAGCGTGGAGTTGGGCCGCAGTCTCACCGTCATGCATCTTGATTGTATAGAGTCTGTTCAGCAACAGATCTCTTTTACTGATCCTGGTGTCGGAAGTGCCTTCGTGCAGCTCGATCAGCTTGTTCCAAAGCTCCTTCACGCTGTTGAAGGGTCCCACCCGGTTCAGCTCCTCCTCGGTTAAGCTGCATTGCAAAGTTTGGGTTGCCTTTGCATTGGCCTCGATTTTCTTCTTTAGTGAGGCGTCCCACCCGGTATAATGTTGCACCACACCTTACACATTCTTGGAAATTTCCAGCCCGGACTAGATGATTATCCACATGTTCATCTGAGTTTTCAGGTGGACTTCCATCCTACTTTTCCAGTAGGAGAAGTCTTCTCCACTAAAAAGAGGAGGTCTGGCAGTGTTGTACCCCTCTTGCATGGCCATTGAATTTTTCTGAAAAAAAATTACAAAAAGAACTTGCCCCAAGACTAGGTCTTGGATTAGCAGTGCGGGAAAAAATAATAATAACGGAAAATGATCGAGTGGTGTTGCACCAACCTCGATTCATGAGAAAATTCAAGCGAAAAAAATAAAAAATTCATAAATCCGAAAAAAAATTCCCAAACTGGCGGTTGCACCAAGTTTGAGCCACCCGCTCTGATACCACTTGTTGGATCAGAGTAAATCGATAGAGGAGGGTGAATATCGATCAAAAATTTTTTGTACAATAAAGAGAAATACGCAGCGGAAATTGTAAAGCAAAGTCGCTAACATGATTTGTTTTACTTGGTTCAGAGTTGTGGTCAGCTCCTACTCCAAGGACCACGGTCCTTGACCGTTTACGTTGGGAAATTCTATATTCGTAGAAATGATTACAGTTTCGAGTACAAATATAGAATCGAAAAAGAGAATTACAACACTTAAGAAATGATAGCTTTTACCGATGACCGGAGTGGATGGAATTTCGGAGCAGTGGGTTATTGTCAGCGCTTGAATGGCGAGTTCGGAGCTTGTCGGGGCATAGCGCTTGAGCGAAAGTGTTGAAAGTGAGATTTGCAAGTTCTGCTCAAGTCTTGGAGGTGAACCCCCTTTTATAGTCATCTCCTGGGCGCCTGTGTTGAAGGGGGCACCTACATGTGGCCTCTCCTGCACGAACTTTAATCCGCAGGCTCGGTCAGCGCTTATCCCCTTCATTGAGGCGCCTGAGCTGACTTGGCACCTGTGTTAACACAAGCGCCTAGCTTGACTTTGTCCAATGCTTTCGTGGCAGTTTGCTTCGATGGTCCTGGTTTGGCCTTGCACTGGGGCGCCTGTATCCATACAGGTGCTTAGCCCAGTGAGGTGCCTCCTGTTGGTATGGCTTGGCGGTTTCCAAGACAACCACGTGGTTGTATCTGAGAGACGTCTCTATGTCCACGGATTAAAAATTTAATCTGAATAGAGACCCGTCCCTATAACGACCGATTCGTCGTCGTGTTAATTAGTCCAAGTCACAACTTAGCCACAAAAGGTTTTGTAACTTTCCGGATTAACTAACCGCCGAAAAGATGACGATTTGGATCTCCAATTTTTGTGTTTATCTTCGGGGTCCAATTAATTATTATTATCTAAGATTTCAAATCAAAATAATATTTTAACACACATGAAATGACAAGGCAAAGCATAATGGCACAATCAAAGCATAGCGTAAGTAAATTGGAGCTCGGGAGAAATATACCTCGTCGTTTACCTCGCAGTCTTCTATCTTATGACCCTGCCCTCTTGGACGTCATGTGGGCAATGATCTCCCATGATGTGGAGTCACCAAGGCACGCATATCAATCCTTCTTCTTTCTTCCTTCCCTTTGCGCCAAGTGACAAAACCCTAGGGTTAGGGTTTTGCTTCACCACCGGCGACCCTTGAAGAAGATGATGGTGAGTTCAAGAGGATGAGCTCCTCTCCTTCACCACAGCCTACACCAACCTCTATAACTTCTTCCTATCTCACGGCAGCAACACCACAAGGAAGAAAAGTTCTCCCTCAACCTCTCCTTTTCCGGCGACAATCACCAAAAGGAGAAGCTCCATTTTCGGCTCGCCACCCTCTTCTCTTCTCTTCTTCCACGCACCACAAAGGAGAAGACAACTTCCCCTTGTCTTGAGGATGTCCGCAGCAGAGAAGTAGAGAAAAAGATTGGGAGAAGAAGAGTAATGAAGCCTCTCTTCTCCTCCACCGCCGGCGTCGAACTCCACCGCATGCACCGTCGGTTTCTCCTCCTTCTCTTCTTGTCGTGCGCTACCAAGGGACCAAGAAGGATCCTCCCTTGTCGATTGCAACCTTGAAGGAGGGAAGAAACCAAGAGAAGAGGGGAAGAGGCGATCCTCTTCTTCTCTTTGTCGCCGGCGCACAAGGGTTTAGAGGAGAGGAGGTTAATTGGTCTTGAGAGAGAGAGAGAGTTGGAGGTTTATATAGGGGTTTAGTTAGTTTAATTGGAAAAAATTTTCAATTAAATATGGATTGATTATATAGAAATTTATATAGAATAATTTCTTAATTAATCCAATGATTAATTCTTTAATTATTCCATCCAAATATTTATATAGAATAATTCCATAATTATTCTATGATTAATTCCTTAATTAATTTCAAAATTAATAATTAAATTAATCCCAAATTAATTCCTTAATTAATCCGGCCTTTTATCATAACTCTAATGTGGCTTTATTGGGCAAAGATAGGGACCATGAGGAGGAGTTGGTTCTTGGCCCTCTAATGGATCCAAACCCGATTCATTAAATGGAGATCCATTCCACTAAAGGGTCTCATTGTACTTCCTCACCATCCCCCATATTTTCATATGGGCTCCACTTATTACGAGTCGTCTATCTCCCCATATTTAAGATATTGTATGCCCGATAATTAATTCAATTTACTGATAATTTAATTAATTATCTTCTTGATCCTTGATTAGTACCACTCAACCTTTTCGATATGCCTGACCATAGTCCACTTGCAAGATTTGACATGGCGATCCTTTTAAGCTCACCAAGGGGGCATCATCACCCTGACTCACTAGGACACAGATTCCGTCAATAATCAACGTCACATCATATTATTAATATTATTTCTTAACTTACCGGGTATATCGATCTAACAGAATAGATCTCGCCCATGGGTAAATCAAAGAAACAATAGTTAATAATATATGCCCGTCATTATTTCGGGAATCAGAGATCGTACTCCATAATAGCATCTGAGGTTAATCCAATTTACTAAGTCAGTACAAAAATTGGATGACCTCTCTTTTGGTCCTACTCAATGTATACAAAGTACACTAGTGTAATCATATGGTTAAGATAAACCACACCTGATTACACTACAACCATTCTGATTGGTTTATCCAACTCCATCTCGGTTGTGAGTCTTTTTCTTATGCTTCAGTAAGGAACCTGATAACATGATCTTCTGTGAGACACCACACACCATGCTATCTACAATGCCAAGCATTAGACATTTAGTGCACATACTAATACAAACATAAACGTGCACTGTGTGACTTCTAATTCTCTTTAAAATATAGATGTATCCTTAAAACAAAAATCAAAGTTTTCAGTATACATCCTAACAATCTCCCACTTATACTCAAAGACTTTACTGTTCTCAAAATGTCATATATCTGACCTTTAGATCTGTCACAAGCCTGAAGCTCTCGCTTCCAAGGCTTTAGTGAGATGATCTACCTATATCATTCTCCGATCCAAACCAGGCAACAATAGCTATTCCTGTTTTGGGTGGTACTTGCGCTCTATGTGTTTACTTGCCTTATGGACTCGTGATTCCTTCGAGTTTACAACTGCACCATTTTAATCACATCACACGTGATACTACTGAGCAAACCAGAAATCACATCGAAGTCCATCTTGAGGTTTATGAACCCTGTAGCTCTACTGGCTGCCACACAGGCGTCCAGAGTATCCAGCCTACACCGTAGGGTCCATTACGCAGACGCTACGCAACACTCTACTTTACAATGGTTCTTCCTCCTAAAAGTAAAACACAAACCCCAAGGAATATTCCTATATGCCCCTATCTAGATTGAAATTCTGTATCCATATAACCTACAGGAAATTGGTCTGCCCGGTATACATGCTTTTACCATATTCCAATTTCCTTAACCTAGGTTACTCTGATATCTGTTACCTATGCCCACAGCACAACAGATATCTGGGCTCATTTCTAGCATACAAGAGACTTTCTCTAGCTGATGCTAGAGGAACCGGCATTACCTACTCTATTACCTTTGATAATCCAAACATATCTCTTAGATAGAATTGCTCTAAAACTGAAAAGTACAAAACTTTCTTTTAGAGGTATCCATGCTAGAATGAGCTAGGACAATGTCTTATATAAAGCTTGAGATAAGAACATCATCCTTGTCTGGAGGTCCCTTAGATCTTTGATCCCAAGGATGTGTCTCCCTTTTCTCAAGTCCTTCATAATTGTGCGGACAACCATACCCTTACGTCTGACAATATTTCGTCATTGTTGCCAACTAACAAAAATTATCTACGTATAGTACAATAATACCACTATGTTTCTGTCACACGATATCATCCGTCCTTTGAACAAATCCATATAACCGGATTTATCTTTTCAAAGCGGATGATCCTTGTCATAGGTCTTAGGGATCCAGCTCATGTTTACTTAGGACCCAGTCCATCGACTCTCCAAATGCATGAGATCTTTTAGGTTGAGCAACAACCCTCCCACTGCAACAAGGTACCCTATGTATATCTTTGGTGACACGAGGTGCAGTGTCCTGTCGTATAACCTTTAGTACAGTTGGTACTAAGATTGGAATGTCCCTCTACTTAATTTACTCAGAGTAACTCTACACCTGGGTTTGTGGTTTATTACATAGTCCTTTCTCAAGAATCAGTTATTCGTCCCAACGAATGTCCTCTGATCCTTAGGACTATTAAACCACCTTATTGTTCCCTTAGGATGTCCTACGAATATATGCACTAGATTCCAACTTGTCAGTGTCTCTTTACTACTCATAATTTGAACATGGCTTAGACTAAATCTTTGCTTAGTCCATATTTCTATGGTCTAAAGAGACTACTGATATAGGCAGAATCAAGCATAGAAACCTTCGTATCCAGGGCATACCCCTTTGAACAAATTGGCTTATCTCAGAGATGCTTATCATCTTCTTAGCCTAATAGCTTAAGAGACCTTCTTCCTTCCATACATTGCACTATCCTGTTGGGGCACATCAGGTGCAAAGTGTTGGATCGAATCCCAATATCTGATAAGTGATTCCTACAGCTATCCATAGAAGTAAATATTAATCCCTTTGTTCATAAAATAAACAAGGTACCTCTATTCTGAATAGGCTAAGGACCTATACTTATCATGATGAACCAATTCCTACATGTTTTTGGCTCTATGCCCCTAGGCTTAGAACAAGCCTCTTTGGTTTTGTTACTTCCCTAGTAGTAGTCAAAAGATCCTAAGGAAGACAAGTCTTCTATCAACCAATTAACCCTAAGGCCTTTTGGTTAATCACTTTTAAATCCTACTAGAGTTTAACAAAGCCAACTTTAGAGACAAAACATGTGTTTGGTTTCACTTGGAAGGAGCCTTTCTCTTACATTAGTTACGATGATAAACTATTATTTGCATTTATAGGATCCTTTCGGTTTCATATACTAATTGTCTATCTGTGTACTTCAATAGACATTCCTTCTATTCCTCTTTTAACAAATAAAAGCAATAGAAAATATCATTATTCTAGAAACTGAACTAAGTTCTTTCCCAAAAAAAATTAAGTACATAAAGACAATCTATAAAACCAAAACTATATCAACTTATGAAATAGTGAAAACTCCCACTGCAGAAGTCATCTCCATAGCCATCCATGTAGTCAGCAGTATCCTTCTCAGCTAGCCGTCGGGTTTCCTAGAACCTCTACACAAAAAATGCAGACATGATTAGTGGCATCCGTATCTACCCACCAGGTACCGGTAGATATCACCGCTAAACATGTTACAACGACACAAGAAGAAAATATACCTCCGATACTACTCTGACAGCGAGGATAATCTGTCTTCCAATGTCCTGACTGCTTGCATACAAAGCACTTGCCTTTCGGCTTCTTTATGCGTCCCTGAGGTGCTTGTAATCCTGCTACTTTCTTTGCCTCAGTATGGTTCTCCTTCTTCTTCCCTTTCGGTTTAGAAGTAGGAACTACCTGAGCAATGAAAGCCTGTGAACTCTGAAGTGAAACTGCCTCTGCTGCCTCGAGTTCTGTCAGAAGTTCTGCCAACGAATATGAATGCTTGTCCATATTGTAGCTTAGACGAAACTTCTCAAAACTCCCTGGTAGAGATTGAAGAATAAGATCGACTTGGGTTTCCCCATCAATCTGTGCTCCAAGAATTTCTATCTCCTTCAGCCAAGCCATCATCTTGAGGGCATGTTCCCTCACGGGCATCCCCTCAACCAAGATGGTAGTAGTCAAGTTCTTCATTACCGTCTGCCTAGTGAGTCGATTACTTTGACCAAAGAGTTTATCAAGTTCTGATATTTTATCACTGGTAATGGAAAAAAGCCTGATTTTGAGGACCTTCGGTCGTCTCGTCTGCTTCTAACCATTTCCTTAAATATTCGAACTCTTCTTCGGTATTAATCTCGTTAGGCTTTTCAGTACAGAACTCAGCAAGATCACACTTAGGTTCCTCGGCAGTAGTGACAAAATCCATATTCAATTCCCAATCCATTTTATCACTAGGGGCATTTAATTGGATTTCATTTTGAATTAGGTCTTATGGGTCTAAGTCCATTTCAAATAACACCTGAGAATCATAACAATCACACACTTTAGAATTTTAAAATAAATTGACACCTCAAAACAATTTATTTACAAATTCTACCAACACCTTAAACACCGAGAATTTCGTATGTCACGATGGTGTGGACGTATACGAACTCTATATTTGTGAGAGGAGGTTTTACCCATTAATTTTACTATTTGTCATCCTATCCTTTTGACAAGTAAAATTAATAGTTGGTCCTCTTCAGCCCTACAGAATAATAGCAGTGACTCCGATGGAGAGGATACTATTATTTGTATCTAAGTGTTTACCACCACACGACACCAAGAAAAATTATTTCTGGTTATGTGTCTTCCGATGGGGAAGTACACACGCACATTAATAATTTCCTACAGTATTTTCTGACCTAGTGATCCACAGAACAAGCCCATCCGATGGGGTGGAAGGCACTCAGAGCCGACGTGCAGACTTGTTCGTATCACTTGTCAGATTGTAGTGGAGGCCATGGGACCCTTAGGGTCCCTCTCCCACATAGTTATTTGCGTTGAGGTTTTTACATGCATCCACACAACAAGCGCACACAATCCAAAATAATAGAACAACGAAAAATCCTAGATTTTCCAACTATTATGGCCTTGGTCTTCCAATGTGCCTCCAGTCGTGTCGTCACCTAGTCCACTCAATCCTATCCATGCGCATGCCACCATGAAGGAGTCCCCGAGCTAAGATGACTAGCTAACTATTTTACATCCATTGATTCTATACTCCTCGAAGGAGTGTACATGTTATCTAGATCAAAAAGTAAATAGAAAGCTTGGATAAACAAGTGTCATATTTAATTACAAAAATTAAATAGCTTATCTAGCCTCGTCAACACCAAGTATTCAAATAATTACATCAAACACATCCAATCACATACACAACATAATTTTCCATAATAGTTGGAATCTAGTGCCTGCAACACAAAGTTAGCCTATGCACATCCAAAATATTATCTAGTAAAATAACGTATATGACAATGTGCAGAAAAAATAACCGAATCCTAAACACACAAACCCCCAGAAAACACAGCTCTAATACCAATTGTTGGTATGGCTTGGCGGTTTCCAAGACAACCACATGGTCGTATCTGAGAGACGTCTCTATGTCCACAGATTAAAAATTTAATCCGAATAGAGATCCGTCCCTATAACGACCGATTCGTCGTTGTGTTAATTAGTCCAAGTCACAACTTAGCCACAAAGGCTTTGTAACTTTCCAGATTAACTAACCACGGAAAAGACAATGATTTGGATCGTCGATTTTTGTGTTTATCTTCGAGGTCCAGTTAATTATTATTATCTAAGATTTCAAATCAAAATAATAATTTAACACACATGAAATGATAAGGCAAAGCATAATGGCACAATCAAGGCATAGCGTAAGTAAATTGGAGCTCGGGAGAAATATACCTCGCCGTTTACCTCGCAGTCTTCTATCTTATGACCCTGCCCTCTTGGACGTCGTGTGGGCGATGATCTCCCAAGATGTGGAGTCACCAAGGCATGCATATCAATCCTTCTTCTTTCTTCCTTCCCTTTGCGCCAAGTGACAAAACCCTAGGGTTAGGGTTTTGCTTCACCACCAGCGACCCTTGAAGAAGATGATGTGAGTTCAAGAGGATGAGCTCCTCTCCTTCACCACAGCCCACGCCAACCTCTATAACTTCTTCCTATCTCATGGCAGCAACACCACAAGGAAGAAAAGCTCTCCCTCAACCTCTCCTTTTCCGGCGACAATCACCAAAAGGAGAAGCTCCACTTCCGGTCCGCCACCCTCTTCTCTTCTCTTCTTTCGTGCACCATAAAGGAGAAGACAGCTTCCCCTTGTCTTGTGGATGTCCACAGCAGAGAAGTAGAGAAAAGATATGGAGAAGAAGAGTAATGAAGCCTCTTTTCTCCTCCACCGCTGGCGCTGAACCGCCCGGTTTCTCCTCCTTCTCTTCTTGCCGTGCGCTACCAAGGGACCAAGAAGGATCCTCCCTTGTCGATAGCAACGTTGAAGGAGGGAAGAAACCAAGAGAAGAGGGGAAGAGGTGATCCTCTTCTTCTCTTTGTCGCCGGCGCACAAGGGTTTAGAGGAGAGGAGGTTAATTGATCTTGAGAGAGAGAGAGTTGGAGGTTTATATAGGGGTTTAGTTAGTTTAATTGGAAAAAAAAATTTCCAATTAAATATGGATTGATTATATAAAAATTTATATAGAATAATTCCTTAATTAATTCAATGATTAATTCTATTAATTATTCCATCCAAATTTTTATATAGAATAATTCCATAATTATTCTATGATTAATTCCTTAATTAATTCGAAATTAATAATTAAATTAATCCCAAATTAATTCCTTAATTAATCCGACCATTTATCATGACTCTAATGGGGCTTTATTGGGCTAAGATAGGGACCATGAGGAGGAGTTGGTTCTTGGTCCTCTAATGGATCCAAACCCGATCGATTAAATGGAGATCCATTCCACTAAAGGATCCCATTGTACTTCCTCACCAACCCCCATATATTCATATGGGCTCCACCTATTACGAGTCGTCCATCTCCCCGTGATTAAGATATCGTATACCCGATAATTAATTCAATTTACTGATAATTAAATTAATTCTCTTCTAGCTCCTTGATTAGTACCACTCAACCTTTTCGACATGCTGGACCATAGTCCACTTGCAAGATTTGACATGACGATCCTTTTGAGCTCACCAAGGGGGCATCATCACCCTGACTCACTAGGACACGGATTCCATCAATAATCAACGGCATATCATATTATTAATATTATTTCCCAACTTACCGGGTCTATCGATCTAACAGAATAGATCTCGCCCATGGGTAAATCAAAGAAACAATAGTTAATAATAATGCCCGCCATTATTTCGGGATTCAGATATCGTACTCCATAATAGCATCTGAGGTCTAATCCCATTTACTAGGTTAGTACAAAAATTGGATGACCTCTCTTTGGTCCTACTCAATGTATACAAAGTACACTAGTGTAATCCTATGGTTAAGATAAACCACACCTGATTACACTACAACCATTCCAATTGGTTTGTCCAACTCCATCTCAGTTGTGAGCCTCTTTCTTATGCTTCGGTAAGGAACCTGATAACATGATTTTCTGTGCGACACCACACACCATGCTATCTACCATGCCAAGCATTATACATTTAGTGCACATACTAATACAAACATAAACGTGCACTGCGTGACTTCTAATTCTCTTTAAAATGTAGATGTATCTTTAAACCAAAAATCAAAGTTTTCAATATACATCCTAACACCTACTTCCAATGAGGCGCCTGAGCTGTAGAAACACAGTCCCTTCATTTCCTGCAACTAGGGTTAGTTCCAAAACACAAGAAGCAAATATATATGATATGTTAGACATTATTTACAGCCTAAGCTGTCTTGGTTCTGACTCTGAGTCTCCCAAATGGAACCCTAGGTCGAACCGACGCCTAATGTTCCCTCCTACGGGGAACACATCCTCACCTACTCCTCTCGGGAGAATTTACCTTTTTGCCAACCGGCACCTCCGGTTGGACTTTTGCCCAGCTTCACTCACCAGGTCTTCGGTGCCCAGTCCTCGACCTGGTCTTAGTGCCCAGCTTCACTCACCAGGTCTTAGTGCCCAACTTCACTCACCAGGTCTTATTGCCCAACTTTACGTCAGGACTTAGTTGCCCAGCCCGCGGCCAGGACTTAGTGCCTAGTGTACCTAGGACTTTCCTGCACACTTAATCAGCTTGTTAGATCACAACCAAATCTTAACTTCTGAACTCTTTGCCATCATCAAAACATAGGTTCGACTTTGGTGCTTCTGGCACCAATAGAAAATGTACAAATAATAAGGTGGAGACCATATATTAATAAGTGGTTGGTGCGGTAGTTCAATAATAACCCTTTAGTGGAGCGGGTTATTATTAATGGGTCGGGTTGAGGATTCGTTAGGAGACCAAAACCAACTCATCCTCATGGTCCCTATTGTAGCCTATATATAGCCTCATAAGCCTTGAAACCAAAGAACCTAAGCCTTGCTTTTTCTTCCACCCTCTCTCTCTCCCCTAGGGTTGGCATAGGCAAGAAGCAAGGTGGAGGTGGCGGCATGGGTTTAGGGAAGGGAGAAGATTCTTTCTTCCTCTCTTCTTCTCTTCTCTTCTCTTCTTGGCCTTTCTCTTCTCTCTTCTTTGGCGTGTGGTAACAAAGAGTTTGGGTGTGGCTTGGTCGACGCAAGCAAGAAGAGGAGAGATCACCTTCTTCTTTGGTCGGCGCAAGCAATAAGAGGAGAAAGCATCTCTTCTCTTGGTTGGCGCAAGCAAGAAGAGGAGGAAGATTTTTGGTGGCTTTGTTTCTTGGAAGATCGTCGCCCACATGACGTCCAAGAAGAGGATAGGAATACGATAGAAGATGAAGAGGTAAAACAAGAGGTATAACTTGTTTTCATTCTATGTTTTAATTGTATTCATATTGTTTACATGGACCCCGAAGATAAACACAATAACCGACGATCCATAATTCATCATCTATTCCACGGCTAATCGATAAAGGAGTTAGATTACTTGATCAACAAGTTTGTTCAAGCGATCACTCAATCGAATAGCACTATGATGAAGTAAGTAGTTCGGAAAGTTTTCTTTCCATCCAAATTAGTTCTAATTAATAGAATTTCAATCCGGGAGTATGGAGAGGAATCCCTTGCAACCGAAACCACCAACAGTAAATTATACAAACAACCCTTGACTAAAAATGAAAAGGAGGCGTTTCATTGTCGGAGCAGCATTTTGTCGATCTCGGACTATTTTGGCACAACAAACTTGAGCACAGATAGTGTACGAACTGATGATGAATGCTGGAGCTTGAACCCTTATATATAAGCACTTAGGCGCTCGAGTGCCCATAGGGGTGCCTCTATGTCAGCGATCCAGCCACGTCATGATACGGCAAAATTTTATCCTTCTCGGGTGCCTGAGTCCTCTGGGGTGTCTGAGTGCTGACGTGGTGCATTGAATCAGCAGCTGCCAATTCAACCTTGTCCCGCTGAGTTTTTCGCATTAGGGCGCCCGAGACCTCTCGGCCACCTCGGAAGCTGCTGATGTCCAATATCTTCAACTACAACATAAGGTTAGTCCAAAATACAAATAACATGTAAAATATATAAAATGAAATGCATGTTTGACAGTCGGAGCTGTCCGATCCTGACTATGGATTTTAAAATGAAATCCTAGATCGGACCGACACCTACTATTCCCTCTTCCAGGGAACGCATCCTCACCTACTCTACTCTGGAGAAGTTACCTTTTGCCAACTGGCACCTTTAGTTGAACTTTTGCTCGGCCTCTGAAGCTTCCAGATCTCGAGACATCCGTACCTCAACCCATCCCTATTTCTGTCAGTTGTCCTCGCTCGGCTAAGACTTATGCTCAATCTTCCAGATCAGGTCTTCGGTGCCCGACCCCCAGTCAGGTCTTCAGTGCCCAACCCTCGGCCAGGACTTCTTTCTCAACCCTACAGGTCAAGGCTTCGTGCCTAGGTAAACTAGGACTTTCCTGCACATTTAGTAAACCATTTTAGATCATAAAATATACTTAACTTTGAACCCTTTGTTATTATCAAAAATCAAGTTCGATCTGGTACTTCCGACACCAATAACATGATCTTGGTGCAAAAATAGAGCATTGGAGCGAGTTTAGGAAAGAATTTAGTAAAGTGTGGTCATGTCTTACTTTACCAAGGCCTCAATTAACATCACCGTGTCTCTTCTGGATTGTACTATGGACTAATTTTCAAATGACAATAATTTTTTGTTTGGTTGGAGTTATGAGCCATTCCAGATACTAAAATATAGATAACTTAAAGATTTACAACTTTAATTTAGACTTCAACCGGAGAAAACTATGTTTACCAATGCTAAAAGGCATAGTCATGCCTCTGTATGACCATGTCGTATCCTCTGCCCAGACTGTTAAATAAAAATGCGGTACAAAAAATTTTAGGAAATTTCTTGAAACAAAATTAGGGTTATGGGATTTAAGAATAAAGTTTTAGTGGTTAAAGGATTAACAACCAACTTTGGAGAGGGCCTAAAATGGAAAATAACTTAAGTTAAGGGTTGATTTAGGATTAGCCAAAAGTGAAGGGCTTGATTGCAAAAATGCCACCTTACAAGGGTGACATCTCTACTTCTCTTCCCTGGATTCACTGAAATCAAATCCTTCCTCTTCCTTTCGGTGAGCTCCGGTCATGGCTCTCCCTCTCTCGCTCTCTCTCCCTCACGCGCGATTCAACGCTAGAGACCAAGGTCTCCCTCTCCGGTCGACGGCTTCAGACAAGGCTGCTAGGGCTAGGGCTAGCGAAGGTCGGCTTTGAGACGTGACCTTGGAGGCGAAGGTGGATGAATCGCGGAACTCATTGCATACTCCGGTCGTGCACCTCATCTTCCGGCCATAGGTATGTCAGATTATGGATACCTCCTCTTGTTCTTCTCTTCCTATCTTTTGCTCTTGTCTGAATCTTGGGATTCATCTTCGGTGCGATTTCCAGGTTTGGTTCATCATCGATCTCTGGCCAGGGAAAAAAACGGATCTAAGCTAAGGATCAGGGATCAGTGGTGCGGGATCAAGGTGTTGGGTATGGCTTGGCGGGTTTCCTAAGCGAAAACTTGGTCATCCTTGAGAGACTTCACCATGTCTACGGATTAAAAAATTTAATCCGAATGGAGACCCGTCTCCCAATGACCATCTCATCATCATATCGTTCGGTATGAATTACAACTTGGCCAATCACAAAGATCGTGCCTTGTAATTCTCCTAACTGAACGACCACGGAAGAGACGACGAGTGGTTCACTGGTTTTTATGTTTATGATCGGGGTCCAATTAATTAATTATTAACCATGATTCAAAATCAAAATAAATAATTAATACACATAAAATGATGAGGCAAAACAAAAGAACAAAAGGAGCCAAAGGAAGAGAGTTATACCTTCCCTTACCTTACGATCTTCTATCGTATGACCCTCCCCTCTTGGACGTCGTGTGGGCGACGATCTACCAAGAACCGTGGTCACCAAGTTGATCCCTTCTCCTTGCGCCAACCAATCCCTAACCAAAGGGATGTCGCCGGCCACTCCAAGGAAGAAGATAATCCAAACACAAACCCCTTTTATGTTCTCCATCCGAAAGCCACTGAATGTTTCTCAGCCTTCATGCTCACGCAGGAATTAATCAACTCACAGTGGATTAATTATCCTCTCATATACGCTGCTCCAACGTCCAGAGGCAAAAGGTGTGCGTGTCTCCTCTACCAAGGTAGGTGAAGCAGCAAAAGGTCGCGTGAGCATCCTTCTTACTCCCATGCGTGTCTTCTCCACCGAATAGCAGGTGAAGCACCAGAAGGTCGCATGAGCAACCTTCTTGCTCCCATGCATGTCTTCTCTACCGAACAGCAGCTCCTTAGAGGCAGGAAACCATTTCTCCACTGAAGCACGAAGCTTGCATGAGCCACCTTCCTACTCATAGGCTTTTCTCTAATTCCTTGCATGTGCAGAGAGCTTGGATGTAACGCCCGCCCTTATATCTACTCTCGGGGCGGGGTTACGTAACAATCAATCATAAAATTTTTTCTTCTTCTAGCATAAAATTAAAAACAAACAATGCAAGGACTAAGTACTGAGCATGCTTGTTTAAAACTACCAAGTGATATTTACAAGTGCTAAGCATATTAGTCAGTGCATGCCAATCAGATATCATGCTTTAATGATTAGAACATGGTAGGTTCACAAGTAGTTCAACTCATCATATAAGAGTAATCCAAGTGTAATTTCTAATATTCAAAAGTACCAACTCTAATCACTAGCATTTATTATTGAAGAAAACATTATCATAGGCATAATAATGTAGATATAAAAATCTTTCTTTCCCGAGCCACCACCCCACACATCTTCAGCCCTCCTGCCTCTTCCTTAGTTTAAGTGTCCCTTACCCTTATCTGCAGCATAAGACAACACATAAACTAGTAAGCACAAATGCTTAGTAAGGATCCTGTCCTACTCGCAAAATCCATACGAAGAATACAACATGTACACATAAGGAATCATAAGCATGAGTTTATCATAGCATACTAAACATCAAAGTTTCTAAGCAAGCAGTATAAAGTATCTTAAGCATACCCTTCACATATAATAAATGTTTTCAAAACAATTCCATAAAGGTACTACTTAAAAATAATACTTCAACATCATATAGGGCCCAGTTGTGTACCACATAATGCGTGTTCCCTAATGAATTGGGGTAGCGAGCCACCAATCCCATTAGAGCAGGACCCTTCCGTCCTACCGGAGCCATGACCTTAAGTTAACATGCACCCTGGATTTGTTTAACGACCCCCTTCCGAGTCGGGTACACAACTTACAAAGTAAAATACTTATCATGTCTTTACATATATGCTAAGGAGTACTCCAAATTCACTTCTCAAGGGACACACCACTCTTCAAGGGTGCTTATGATCCCATAGGGACACACCACACAACATAAGGGGTGTTCTTGATCCCATACTTAGTGGAGTATCCTTTCAAGCATTTTAACATACACATCACATGAAATCTCATAAGGGTGCCCCATGGGCTATAAGACATGCTCATACATACATCATATTTCAACCACTTAAACATACTTTATATATGACAAGATTGGTCACATAAATCATATTCATGTCATAGGAAGTGGTAGCATGCTTCATGGGTTAATTGAGTTCTTCTTAACCCTAAACCTAAGGTTTGGCCGAAAGTCAAGGGTAGAGGTAGCTTAGGTTTTTGACATCAAACATCCCATACAAATATCACATATATATACATCATGTATCATACTAAGCATAGCATACATCATGGGGTAATCAACCTTCACAACCCTAATGTTCCATGCCCTGGCCGAATATCACATGCTAGAGAACATTAAGATTTCCAATCAAACATTTCATTTAAACATCACATGCATATACATATCATCTTACTAAACATAATCATGTCTCGTAGGGTAGATTAACCTTCACAAACCCTAATACTTCCATGTTGGCCGAATGGTGTAGGGTAAGGGAATTAGGGTTTTTTTGACATCAAACTTTCTCACAAGCATTTACACAAACACCTCACATACATATCATGCAACATATTAAGCCTAGAATACATCCTAGTATAATCATGCACCCTAAACCCTAATTCTTCTAGGGTTGGCCGAAAGTCAAGGGTCGGGGAAACTAGGGTTCTTGAAATCAAACATTCACACAAACATTTACACAAACACTTTGTCTACACTACTAAGCATGGATACATCATAGGAAATCATACAATCCTAAACCCTAGTTTTTCCATCCATGGCCGAAACCTTGTAGGGTGTTCAACCCTAATTTTTGTCATCACAACATGTAAGGAAAACAACATATAAGTATACCCTAAGTTCCAAGGGGTTTCCTTATGTATCAAGGAGTAACCAAGGCTTTCCCCTAAGGGGTGGCCGAAACCTACATAAGGGCAAAACCTTAGGGTTTTGTTCATAACATTTTGAAGGGAAACAACATATACATATACCCTAAGTTCCAAGGGGTCTTCTCATGCATCAAGGAGTAGCCAAGGCCTCCTCCTTGGGGTTGGCCGAAACTCTCACAAGGGATACACCCATTTTCGAAAAACAAGAGAACAAAGAATCATGTAACAACAATTACACTGCAGGCGTGGGGAAACTTACATCCTTTCGCTTGAATTTCACCTTCTCTAAATCTTTAGGGTACCCTTGGTTGAAGGAAGGGTGAGAGTTTCCTTTACTAGAACTTCTCTAGAACTCTTGGCCCTAGTAGAGGGCAAGATCCTTGGATGGGTCTTCTTCCTTCCAATTCCCTAGGGTTAGAACCCTAGGGTGTATTTCGAAAATTGAAAAGGGAGAAGAGGGACTCTAGGTTTCGGAAATTGGAGTGGGGAAGAAGAAGAAGAAATGAAACTTCTTTCCCCCTCTCTTATTTATACTCTTCTCATGAAGGGACATGTCTCTTCACTTCCCTAGCTTTAACTAGCACGTTTCTCATTCTCTCGACATGAAATACTCCTTGGTGCAATGGTTAAGACATGGTTAGTGCAACTAGGAGGTTCAAGGTTCGATCCTTGCTTCCTCCTTTCTACACTTTCTTTTTATCATATTTTGCACTAATCCATATCAAAGCCCATTAAGCCAAGCCCATCATGACATTTCATAATAATGTTTCATGAATTCTTCATATTTCATATGGGAAAATTTTGGGGTGTTACAATCCCCCATACCTTATAAAAAGTTCGTCCCGAACTTAAAGCAGTTCCGGATACTTTAATCGCATTGCCTCCTCTCGTTCCCAAGTGACTTCCTCGAATTGCTCGTTCCGCCACAGAACCTTTACTAAGGGCACTTCCTTGTTCCTTAGCTTTTTGACTTCCCGATCTAGGATCTGAATAGGTCGGCGTTCGGAACTTAGGTTCTCTTGGTCTTGTACGGGTTGGGGCTCTATCATTTGCTTCACATCAGAGGTATATTTCCTGAGCATTGATACATGGAAGACATTGTGGATAGCCGACATTTCTGGCGGTAGTTCCAGTTCGTAGGCCACTTTGCCTACCCATCTCAGGATCTGACACGGTCCCACATATCTCGGACTCAGCTTCCCTCTCTTCCCGAATCTCATCACCCCTTTCATAGGGGCTACTTTAAGGAATACTGAATCCCCAACCTCAAACTCTAGTGGTCTGCGTCGCTTATCAGCGTAGCTTTTCTGCCGGCTCTGAGCAGTCTCTATCCTCTGGCGGATATTCTTGATAGCCTGAGTGGTTTCATCTATAATATCAGTCTGAAGCCCCATCTCCTTCTTTTCACCACTCTCCAGCCAGCATATAGGAGATCGGCATTTCCTTCCGTATAGCGCTTCGTACGGTGCCATCCCGATAGTAGCCTGATAACTGTTGTTATAAACAAACTCTGCCAGGCTCAGGTATCGACACCAGCTTCCCTTGAAGTCCAAGGCACAAGCTCGTAACATATCCTCTAATATTTGATTCACTCTTTCAGTTTGCCCATCAGTCTGGGGGTGAAAGGCCGTACTGAATTTCAGCTTCGTGCCAAGAGCCTTCTGCACGTGTTCCCAAAAATCTGAAGTAAATCGACCATCCCGATCAGAGATAATGGTCTTGGGAACCCCGTGTAGTCGGACAATTTCCTTGACATACAGTTGAGCCAACTGCTCTACTGAGTGGGTCATCCTGATAGCCAGAAAATGGGCAGACTTGGTTAGCCTGTCCACAATAACCCATATACCATCATATCCATTCGTCGTTCTAGGCAGCCCAGAGATGAAATCCATAGAGATGTCTTCCCATTTCCACTCGGGGATCGGCAGAGGTTGCAGAACTCCTCCAGGCCTCTGGTGTTCTGCTTTGACCTTCTGGCAGGTTAAACACATACTGATATAGTGGGCTACATCTCGTTTCATACCGGACCACCAAAACTTACTCTTCAGATCTTGATACATCTTGGTAGACCCAGGATGCATCGCATAAGGTGTTTCGTGAGCTTCCTCAAGGATTCTTGTCCGTAAATCGGAGTCGTCGGGAATACATAATCGATCCCGAAGATATAAGACTCCGCTATCCGAAATCCGAAATCCATCGTCCTTGCCTTCGAGAACCTCTTGCTTGATTCTCTTAAGACTTGGATCATGATTCTGCTTTTCCAGAATATCGTCGAATAATGTCGGTGCAATCATCAGGGTGGACAACTGCCCTGATATGATTTCAATCCCGTAACTCGTAATTTCTTCCCTTAAGGGTTGTGACAAAGCTGATAAAGACATCAAAGCAGCACATGATTTTCTACTGAGTGCATCGGCTACCTTGTTGGCTTTCCCCGGATGGTACAGGATCTCACAGTCATAATCCTTGACCAATTCAAGCCATCTGCGCTGTCTCATATTCAAATCTTTCTGGGTGAAGAAATATCGCAGACTCTGGTGATCTGTATAAACTTTACACTGAGTTCCATATAGGTAGTGCCTCCATATTCTGAGTGCAAAGACCACCGCTGCTAGTTCTAAGTCATGGGTAGTATAATTCCTTTCATGTTCCTTGAGTTGCCTAGAGGCATAGGCAATCACCTTCCCATTCTGCATAAGTACAGCTCTGAGTCCCAGTAGTAAAGCTCTTCTCACATTCATCGGTCCATACATATTTCTTATCTTTCTTAGTAAGAGCTGTCATAGGAGCGGCAATCCGAGAGAATCCCTCTACGAATTTTCTGTAATAGCCTGCTAGCCCGAGGAAACTTCTGATTTCGCTGGCATTCTTGGGTCTGGTCCAGTTACTCACAGCTTCGATTTTAATTGGGTCCACCATTACTCCTTCCTTGGAGATAACATGTCCCAAGAATGATACTTGGTCGAGCCAGAACTCGCATTTGGAAAATTTGGCATATAGTTGTTCCTTCTGAAGGATCTGTAGTACTTTACTCAGGTGTTCAGCATGTTCTTCGGGAGTTCTCGAATATATAAGGATATCGTCGATAAAGACGATCACAAATCTGTCGAGGAATGTCGTGAATACCCGATTCATAAAGTCCATAAACATAGCTGGAGCATTGGTAACTCCAAATGGCATAACTATGAACTCATAATGTCCGTATCTGGTTCGGAAGGCCGTCTTCGGTATATCCTCCTTTTTCACCCTGACTTGGTGATAACCAGATCTCAGGTCAATTTTAGAGAAAACCGTGGCTCCCTTCAGTTGATCGAACAGGTCATCTATCCTGGGTAGAGGGTACCTATTCTTGACAGTCACGTTGTTCAGTGCCCGATAATCGATACACATTCGCATCGACCCATCCTTCTTTTTCACGAATAGTACGGGAGCTCCCCAGGGAGAATGACTAGGGCGGATGAGTCCCTTGTCGAGCAGCTCCTGTAACTGTCCCTGTAACTCTTTTAATTCTGTGGGCGCCATACGGTACGGTGCTTTAGAAATGGGGTTAGTACCAGGAATCAATTCAATTGCAAATTCTATATCTCTTTCAGGTGCTAACCCTGGTAATTCATCGGGAAATACCTCTGGGTAATTGCATACTACTTTGACATCTTCTAGCTTCGGGCCCTCAGTAGGACTGGTATCAACCACATGAGCTAGAAACCCAGAGCATCCATTTTCTAACATCTTCCTTGCTTTCAGAGCCGATAAGAATTTGCTTGTCCTCTTCTTCGGCTCTCCGATAATTTCAAATTGAATTCCCTCCTCAGGTCGGAAGGTAACCTTTTGTTTACGGCACTCGATAGAGGCGCCGTATTTGTTCAAGAAATCCATGCCCAATATCACATCATAGTCTGGCATATCAAGCACTATCAGGTCGCAGTAGAGTTCCCTATCTGCGATTCTGATCGGTGCGGCACGTAGCATTTGGGTAGAGGGCATCACCTCACCCGAGGGCAGTGTTGTCAGAAATTTGCAGTCTAATTCTTGCAGTGACATATCATTTCTTTTGGCATATTGCATAGAGATAAACGAATGTGTTGCCCCAGTGTCAAATAAAGCAGTAGCATACTGACTGTAAATAAATATCTGACCTATGACAACGGTAGAGGCAGTCGCCACGTCTTCTTTCGTAAGAGAGAAAACCCTGGCGTTTGTCGTGGCAGGCGGGGCCTCTAATCTCCCCTGGCATATATGAGTGCCATCTATAGCTGCCTGCATCTGGTGTAACTGGGGATGAGCACCTTTGTATTGGGCATGCTGCGGCTGAGGTGCTTTGGCTGCAGTAGGACACTCTCTGGCCATATGTCCTTCTTTTCCGTAGGTATAGCATCTCCTGGCGCCCAAGAGGCATGTCCCGAGGTGCATCTTCCCACAAGTGGCACATGTGGGATATTTAGGCTTCTTGCCTGCTGTACCACTGGCAGATTTATCCCATGGCTTCCTCCTTCCGTTGTAGTTCTTTTTCCAGTGGGGGTTACTATTCTGAGGTTTCTGACCTCCCGACTGACTCTGACTCTTGCTGGCGGTCAGTGGTTGGCTCTGCTGGTTAATATTCTTTAGATAATGCTCGGTAATAAGGGCGCTGCTGAACAGCTCCTCTGCAGTCTAGGGCCTATTAACGCCGTCGGCTACATTCAGAGCTATCTCGGGCCTGAGCATCTTGAGCATTAATCTGACCCTTTCTTTCTCTGTACTGACCAGCTCCGGACATAATCGTGCCAGTCGGTTGAATTGCTTAACGGCATCGTTGACTGAGAGATTTGCCTGCCGGAATTCAGTGAACTCATCAAAGTGCCTGTTTGTGACTCGCATATTAAAGAATTCCTCCAGAAATTCGGACTCGAAGTCCTTCCACTTCATCTGGTCCACTGACCTTCTAGCTTTTACCCGTTCCCACCACATCCTGGCGTCGCCAGTGAGGCAGAACGAGACACATTTAATTTTCTCGTGCTCGGGCCAGTCTAATAATTCCACTATGCTCTCAACTGTCTTGAGCCAGGCCTGGGCGTCCCAGGGCTCGCAGGTGCTGGAGAACTTTTCCGGCTTCAGTCTCTGCCACTGAATCAGATAGGCCTCCTGTCGGACTCCTCTGGTCGGAGTGTCCGGGGGTGCCTGTGCAGTTGGGGGCTCAGTAGGTATCTTACTCTGACTTCCCTGCGGGGTTGCAGTGTTCGCCTGCTGGGTCATCAGAGTATTTATGATCTGCTGCTGTTCAGTGACCTGACGCTGCAGATCTGTGATCACTTGCATCATATTAGATGGGGGTGCGGTCTCATCACCCCGATTGCTACGTCTTCTAACCATATCTATCGTACAGGTGATAAATAAACTAATGTGAGAATTAACACTACTATCATTAGTTATGCAAGCGTAAATCATCTCTCTATAATCATTATTGTACATGAAACAAAGTAAAGCGAGGTTAGGATCTCTTACTTGGAAGCGGCAGGATGAAGCTTGATGCGTGTGTGGCGAGGGGAAATCTGCTCTGATACCAACCTGTAACGCCCGCCCTTATATCTACTCTCGGGGCGGGGTTACGTAACAATCAATCATAAATTTTTTTTTTCTTCTAGCATAAAATTAAAAACAAACAATGCAAGGACTAAGTACTGAGCATGCTTGTTTAAAACTACCAAGTGATATTTACAAGTGCTAAGCATATTAGTCAGTGCATGCCAATCAGATATCATGCTTTAATGATTAGAACATGGTAGGTTCACAAGTAGTTCAACTCATCATATAAGAGTAATCCAAGTATAATTTCTAATATTCAAAAGTACCAACTCTAATCACTAGCATTTATTATTGAAGAAAACATTATCATAGGCATAGTAATGTAGATATAAAAATCTTTCTTTCCCGAGCCACCACCCCACACATCTTCAGCCCTCCTGCCTCTTCCTTTAGTTTAAGTGTCCCTTACCCTTATCTGCAGCATAAGACAACACATAAACTAGTAAGCACAAATGCTTAGTAAGGATCCTGTCCTACTCGCAAAATCCATACGAAGAATACAACATGTACACATAAGGAATCATAAGCATGAGTTTATCATAGCATACTAAACATCAAAGTTTCTAAGCAAGCAGTATAAAGTATCTTAAGCATACCCTTCACATATAATAAATATTTTCAAAACAATTCCATAAAGGTATTACTTAAAAATAATACTTCAACATCATATAGGGCCCAGTTGTGTACCACATAATGCGCGTTCCCTAATGAATTGGGGTAGCGAGCCACCAATCCCATTAGAGCAGGACCCTTCCGTCCTACCGGAGCCATGACCTTAAGTTATCATGCACCCCGGATTTGTTTAACGACCCCCTTCCGAGTCGGGTACACAACTTACAAAGTAAAATACTTATCATGTCTTTACATATATGCTAAGGAGTACTCCAAATTCACTTCTCAAGGGACACACCACTCTTCAAGGGTGCTCATGATCCCATAGGGACACACCACACAACATAAGGGGTGTTCTTGATCCCATACTTAGTGGAGTATCCTTTCAAGCATTTTAACATACACATCACATGAAATCTCATAAGGGTGCCCCATGGGCTATAAGACATGCTCATACATACATCATATTTCAACCACTTAAACATACTTTATATATGACAAGATTGGTCACATAAATCATATTCATGTCATAGGAAGTGGTAGCATGCTTCATGGGTTAATTGAGTTCTTCTTAACCCTAAACCTAAGGTTTGGCCGAAAGTCAAGGGTAGAGGTAGCTTAGGTTTTTGACATCAAACATCCCATACAAATATCACATATATATACATCATGTATCATACTAAGCATAGCATACATCATGGGGTAATCAACCTTCACAACCCTAATGTTCCATGCCCTGGCCGAATATCACATGCTAGAGAACATTAAGATTTCCAATCAAACATTCCATTTAAACATCACATGCATATACATATCATCTTACTAAACATAATCATGTCTCGTAGGGTAGTTTAACCTTCACAAACCCTAATACTTCCATGTTGGCCGAATGGTGTAGGGTAAGGGAATTAGGGTTTTTTTGACATCAAACTTTCTCACAAGCATTTACACAAACACCTCACATACATATCATGCAACATATTAAGCCTAGAATACATCCTAGGATAATCATGCACCCTAAACCCTAATTCTTCTAGGGTTGGCCGAAAGTCAAGGGTCGGGGAAACTAGGGTTCTTGAAATCAAACATTCACACAAACATTTACACAAACACTTTGTCTACACTACTAAGCATGGATACATCATAGGAAATCATACAATCCTAAACCCTAGTTTTTCCATCCATGGCCGAAACCTTGTAGGGTGTTCAACCCTAATTTTTGTCATCACAACATGTAAGGAAAACAACATATAAGTATACCCTAAGTTCCAAGGGGTTTCCTTATGTATCAAGGAGTAACCAAGGCTTTCCCCTAAGGGGTGACCGAAACCTACATAAGGGCAAAACCTTAGGGTTTTGTTCATAACATTTTGAAGGGAAACAACATATACATATACCCTAAGTTCCAAGGGGTCTTCTCATGCATCAAGGAGTAGCCAAGGCCTCCTCCTTGGGGTTGGCCGAAACTCTCACAAGGGATACACCCATTTTCGAAAAACAAGAGAACAAAGAATCATGTAACAACAATTACACTGCAGGCGAGGGGAAACTTACATCCTTTAGCTTGAATTTCACCTTCTCTAAATCTTTAGGGTACTCTTGGTTGAAGGAAGGGTGAGAGTTTCCTTTACTAGAACTTCTCTAGAACTCTTGGCCCTAGTAGAGGGCAAGATCCTTGGATGGGTCTTCTTCCTTCCAATTCCCTAGGGTTAGAACCCTAGGGTGTATTTCGAAAATTGAAAAGGGAGAAGAGGGACTCTAGGTTTCGGAAATTGGAGTGGGGAAGAAGAAGAAGAAATGAAACTTCTTTCCCCCTCTCTTATTTATACTCTTCTCATGAAGGGACATGTCTCTTCACTTCCCTAGCTTTAACTAGCACGTTTCTCATTCTCTCGACATGAAATACTCCTTGGTGCAATGGTTAAGACATGGTTAGTGCAACTAGGAGGTTCAAGGTTCGATCCTTGCTTCCTCCTTTCTACACTTTCTTTTTATCACATTTTGCACTAATCCATATCAAAGCCCATTAAGCCAAGCCCATCATGACATTTCATAATAATGTTTCATGAATTCTTCATATTTCATATGGGAAAATTTTGGGGTGTTACATTGGAGACTTGTTGCCTTCTCTAATCAGAATAATTGCTTGGCAATTTTCTATTCAGCCGAAGGTTGCATGCCCTTGGAGAAATCTGCAGTCGACGTTGAGAAAGGGAGAGAGAGTGGAGGAGAGGAAAACTAGGGTTTTCTAGTGTTTCAATTGGATTAATTGGTTTCATGTCATATGGGGTATATATAGGGCTACGATAGGGACCATGAGGAGGAGTTGGATCTTGGTCTGCTAATGGATCCAAACCTAATCTATTTGTTGGGATGTATACTAAAAGTCTTTCCTTTTGGTTAGGATACATCTATATTTTAAAGAGAATCAGAAAATCACACAGTGCATATTTATATTAGTATGTGCACTAAACGTCTGATGCTTGGCGTTGTATATAACATGATGCGTGGTATCGCACAGAAGATCATGTTATCAGGTTCCTTACCGAAGCATAAGAAAGAGGCTCACAACCGAAATGGAGTTTGACAAACCATCGGGATGGTTATAGTGTAATCAGGTGTGGTTTATCCTAACCATAGGATCACACTAGTGTACTTTGTGTACATTGAGTAGGACCAAAAGAGAGGTCATCCAATTATTGAACTGACTTAGTAAATTGGATTAGACCTCAGATAATATTATGGAGTACGATCTCTTAATCCCGAAATAATGGCAGACATATATTATTAATCATTATCTCTTTGATTTAGCAATAGGCGAAATCTATTCTATTAGATCGATAGGCCCGGTAAGTTGGGAAATAATATTAATAATATGATGTGTCGTTGATTATTGACGGAATCCATGTCCTGGTGAGTCAGGGTAATGATGCCCCCTTGGTGAGCTCAAAAGGATCGTCATGTCAAATCTTGCAAGTGGACCATGGTCCGGCATGTCGAAAAGGTTGAGTGGTACGAATCAAGGATCAAGAAGATAATTAATTTAATTATCAGTAAATTAAATTAATTATCAGGCATATGATATCTTAAACATGGGGAGATGGACAACTCGTAATAGGTGGAGCTCATATGAAAATATGGGGGTTGGTGAGGAAGTACAATGGGATCCTTTAGTGGAATGGATCACCATTAATGGATCGGGTTTGGATTCATTAGCGGGCCAAGAACCAACTCCTCCTCATGGTCCCTATCTTAGCCCAATAAATACCCCATAGGAGTCATGATACAAGGCCAGTTATTTAAGAAATTAATCTTTGATTAATTAAAGGAATAACCTTTGATTATTTAAGGAATTAATCTTAGATAATTAAGTTATTGATTTCGGATCAATTAAGGAATTAATCTCGTAGTAATTAAGGAATTAATCTCTGGTTAATTAAGGAGTTACTCCCTATAAATATTAGAATTTTTGATCATCCAACAACACAAGCCAAAAAACCCTTCTCTCCTTCTCTCCTTCTCTCCTAGGTTGCGGCAAACCCCTTGAAGTCGGCGGGAAGAAACAAGAAGAAGGAGAAGGCTCTTCCATTGTCTCCTTCGTTTTCTTCTTCCTAGCATCTCCCCTTTGGCCGGAGCAACCCTTGGGATTGTTGGAACCGGCAGATCAAAGGTGAAACACCATCTACCGGTGGTGTTTTGTTGTCGCAACAAGAGAATGAAGGAAGTAGGGTTTGAGTTGGGTTTTCTCCTTCCTTCTCCTATTCCATTGCTTCTTCTCAGGTGGCGAAAGACTCCTTGTAGCAAGGAGTGAATCTCGGCCAAGAGAGGAAGAGGTCGGTGGCTGGACAGCAAGGTTCTGAACCTTGTTTGGCGTCGGCGAGCTTGGATAGGTGGAGAAGAAAGGTTGCGGGTTGGTAAGGAAGAAGAAGGAGTTTTGACTTGGCTTCTTCTTCCATCCTCTTCATCTTCCAATCCTCTCATCCCTAGGATCTCTTGTGGTCGGAGTCCCTTGGAGAGGGGTGGTTCCTGGTGGCGCAAAAGTGAAGGTGAAGAGGTGGTGGTCGGCGCAAGCAACCCTAGGTGGCTAGGGTTTGTGTTGGTGATTGGAAGTAGCTTGAAGAAGAGAGATTAATTCAAGGGCCTTGATGACTCCGCGACTTGGAAGATCATCACCCACACAACGTCCAAGTGGGGAGGGTCATAAGATAGAAGACTGCGAGGTAAACGGCGTGGTATATTTCTCCCGGGCTCAGTTTTCTTTATGTTATGTTTTATTTGTGCCACTTTGCTTTGCCTTGTCATTTTATGTATGTTAGTTTGTTATTTTGATATGATATCATAGTTAATAATAAACTAACTGGACCCCGAAGATAAACACAAAAATCGGCGATCTAAATCGTCGTCTTTTTCGTGGTTAATTAATTCGGAAAGTTACAATGCCTTAACCTCGGTTTTGGCTAAGTTGTGACTTGGATTAATTAACACGACGATGAATCGGTCGTTAGAAGGACGGGTCTCTATTCGGATTAAATTTTTAATCCATAGCCATAGAGAGGTCTTTCAGATACGACCCCGTGGTTATCTTGGAAACCGCCAAGCCATACCAACACCATTAATGAAGATCCATTCCACTAAAGGATCATCAATGAATTTCCTCACCAACCCCCATATTTACATTTGAGCTCCACGTATTATGAGTCATCCATCCCCCCGTGTTTAAGATATCAACTGTCCATCGTTTAATTTAAATTAATGATAATTTTAATTAATCGACATCTGGCTCCTTGACTAGTACCACTCAACCTTATCATCATGTTTAATCAAAATCCACCTGTAGGGTTTAACATGATGAACCTTATGAGCTCATCAAGGGGCATCATCATCCCGACTCACCAGGACACGCATTTCGTCAATAATCAATGACACACCATATAATTAATATTATTTCCTAAGTTACCTAGCCTATCGATTTAACAGAATATATCTCGCCCATTGGTAAATCAAAAAAATAAATATTAATAATATGTGCCCGTTATTATATCGGGATTCAGGGATTGTACTCCATAATAAATCCGAGGTCTAATCCAATTATCAAGTCAGTACAATTGGATGACCTCTGGTTTTGGTCCTGCTAATGCACACAAAGCATATTAGTGTAATTCTATGGTCAAAACAAACCACACCTAATTACACTATAATCATCCCAATGATTTGTCCAATCTCTATATCGGTTGTGAGCCTCTTGCTTACACTATGCAAGAAACTGATAACATGATCATTCGTGTATCACCACACACCATGTTATCTACAGTGGACAGTATGGGACTTTTATGCATATACTAATGTAAACATGCATCTAGTGTTGTTGTGATTCTCTTTCAAAATGTGGATGACCATACGTAAAAGGCAAGGCTTTTAGTATACATCCTAACAATCTCCCACTTATACTCAAAGACTTTGATGTTCTTAAAATGTTATACATCTGACTCCCTGATCCTTCACATGCCTAAAGCTCTCGCTATCAAGGCCTCAGTGAAAAGATCTCCCAGGTTGTCCTCTGATGTAATCTAGGCAACAACAGCTTTTCCTCTCCTGGGTGGTACTTGTGCTCTATGTGTTTACGTACTTTATGGGCTCGTGATTCTTTCGAGTTTGCAACTGCACCATTATTATCACATCATAATGTGATAGCTTTGAGCAAACCAGGAATCACATCGAAGTCCATCTTGAGGTTCCTGAACCATGTAGCTTTCTTGGCTGTCTAAGAGACTGCCATCCATCCAGCTTCCATGGTGGAGTCCATCACGCAGCCGCTGTGTGACACTCCTCCAATCTATGGTTCTACCTCCTAAAGTAAACACAAAACCCCGAGAAATACTTATATTTGCCCCTATCAAACTGGAAATATGTATCCATATAACCCACAAGAGATTGGTCTGCCCGGTAAACCATCATATAGTCCTTAGTCCTTCTCAGGCTCTAATATATGCTTTTACCACAATCCAATTTCCTTGACTTGGGTTACTCCAATATCTGCTAACCATACCCATGGCACAATAGATATCTGGTCTCGATTTTAGCATACATGAGGCTTCTTATAGCCGACGCTAAAAGAACCACCATTACCTGCTCCATCTCCTTTGATAATCTAAACATATCTCCTTAGATAGAGTAGCTCCACAGCTAAAGAGTACAAAACCTTTCTTGGAGGTTTCCATGCTAAAACGAGTTAAGACAGTGTCTCTGTATGAAACATGGGATAAGCACAACATCCTTCTCTGATGATCCCTTAGAACTTTGATCGCCAAGGATGTGTCCTGCTTCTCCTAAGTCCTTCATATCAACTGTTTGGACAACCATACCCTTACGTCTGATAATACTTTGTTATTGTTGCTAACTAACGAAATATTATCTACGTATAGTACAAGAATACCACTACGTTTCTGTCACATTTCTTATATACACAAATCTCATCCGTCCTTTAAACAAATCCATATGACCGGATTATTTATTCAAAGCGGATGTTCCTTGTCATAGGTCTAGGGATCATGATTCATGGTCGCTAGGGACTAAGTTCGAAGACTCTCCCAAGAACATGAATGCTTCAGGTTGACTAACAACCCTCCCACTACGACGAGGCACCACCTGTGTATCTTCTGTGACACGCGGTGCAGTGACTTGTGGTATATCTTCTTGTACAGTTGGTACTAAGGTCAGAATATCCCCTCTTAATTCTTCAAGAACTAGTCTACTCATGGGCTTGTGGTTCATTACATAGTCTTCTTCTAAGAATTTGGTATTCGTGGCAACGATTACCCTCTGATCCTTAGGACTATAGAACCACATTTCGTTCCTCTAGGATAGCCTACGAACAAGCGTACAAGATTCCAATCTTATCAGTATCCCCTCTCAGCACATGTGCTGAGCTATCCCATGTTCGAATATGTCTTAGACTTGGCTTTCACCCAGTCCACCTTCTACGGGAGTAGAAGTCACTGACCTAGATGGTATCAAGTATGTACGCTGCCGTTTCCATAGCATATCCCCAGAATGAATTTGGCAACTCGGAGCAGCTCATCATTGTCCTAACCTCTCCATAAGAGCTCTTTTCCTTCGCTCTGCTACACCGTTCTGTTGGGGCGTACCGGGTGCAGTCAATTGGGATTGAATCCCAGTCTCTGATAAGTAAGTCCTAAACTCTCCCAAGAGGTACCCACCACCACGATCCGATCGTAGTGTCTTGATACTTTTACCTTGATGTTTCTCTATATCAGTCTTGAATTCTTTGAACTAATCAAATATTCAGACTTGCGGCCATCAAGTAAACGTATCCATACCTTTGAATATTCGTCTCATGAAGTATTCAATGCTACCTCTTTCCTAGATAGGCATGGGACCACATAAATCAGAATGACCAATTCTATCATATCTTTGGCTCTATACCCCTCGACCTTGAAAGGCCTCTTGGTCATCTTACCTTCCAAGCAAGACTCAAAGGTTGGGAAGTCTCCCACCACCAATGTACCCGAGGGCCCATTGGCTATCGACCTTTGAATCCTACTAAGGTCAGTACGACCAAGCCTTAGATGCCAAAGATATGTTTGGTTCATCTTGGAAGGAACCTTTCTCTTATTTTGATTAGATGATGAGCTATTAACTATTTGCATCATGGGAGACTTTGGTTCTAATTGCTTATCCATGTTCCTAAACAGATAATCTTTCTATTCCACTTTTCATAACAAAAGGCAATAGAATATCCATTATTTCAGAAACTGAACCAAAGTTCTTTTTAAAAATTAGATACATAAAAGCAATTTTCTTAAAACCAAAAATTTATTTTTCTAAATAAAAATAAATAACTCCCACTGCAATAGTATCCACCTCCGTAGCATATCCCATGTAGACAGTAATCTCTTCCTCAGCTAGTCGTTGGGCTTCCTGGAACCCCTGCAAAGAATTGCAGACATGTTTAGTGACATCCGTATCTACACACCAGGTACCGGTTGATAACACCGCTAAACATGTTACAACGATAAAAGAAAAAGATATACCTTTCTCTTGACAACGGAGACAGCTCGCCTTCCAATGTCCAGTCTGCTGGCTCGTGAAGCACTTGCCTTTCGGCTTCTTCACACCAGCCTAAGGTCCCGGCGATCCAGCTGTCTTCTTGTACCCACCTTGTTTCTTCTTATTCCTGTCTTTCGGCACAGGAGTAGAAACCTTCTAAGTGACCAAGGCCTGTGAACTCTGACGAAAGAGCCCCTTGCCACCTGGAGTTCTCCTAGCAGTTCCCCAAACATATACCCATGGTAATTCATGTTATAGTTGTGCTGGAACTGCTCAAAATGCCAAGGCAGAGACTGGAGTATAATGTCGACCTGGGTTTCCCCGTCGATTTGTGCTCCCAGTACCTCAATCTCATTGAGGTGAGCCATCATTTTCAGGACATGATCCCTCATAGTGTCCCTGTTGGGACCGGGTGCATATTGACATGGATACGGGTTCGTAATTCTAAAATTTATTACGTGCAGCGGATGATTAAGCATAAATAATTTCTCAAATTATTTAACCACACATCTAAGCATGCAACCTTATATTGTGTAGACATGATCATATATTAAAATTTTGCAGAAAGTAAACCAATTTACTTAATACCTCGCGTAACTCGAAGGAAGGGACGAGATCCAACCGTAAGTGTCCCTTCGAAGCTCCGCCTCTATTCGCGTCCACGCCGAGTTTTCTTCGGGATGACTTCGCAAAGCCACGAGTTTCGTGCCGACAAGAACTACTAGATTCTCCAAAAGCACGACAAGAATACCAAGAGAGAGATGGGAAGACTAACCACCAAACGAAGAACGGAATCAAGATTCCGGGAGGAAGGAAGGAGTTGCGCCCGCTTCTTCTTCTTCTTCGGCAGCTGCTTGGTGGATGAAGCTCACGGCAACAAAGGGGTCCTCCTTTTAGGGCCAGCGACACTAGAGGAGGGAGAGGGAGAGAAGGAGAGAGAGAGAGGGCTTATTTCTAGATCTCTTAGATTAATCTCCAAGCCTTGCCTTGGTTCCTTTATATAGTAGCCTCTCAATCGCCAAGTCTCCTTTTTATGGAATAAATTTTCATAAGAAATTTATCATATAAATTTTTCTATGAATTATTCCATCATGCCAAGTTTTTTTCATAATTTAATTTATAATAAAAACAACCATGTCTCCCCTTTTATTATGGAATAAATTTTCACAAGAAATTTTTATATAAATTTTTCTTATCATGGAAAAATCAATTCATAATTGATTTTATAAAATAAAATAAACAATTCAAAGTTTATTTTAATTTCCATGAAAATAATAAACCAAACTTCGGTTTATAAAATTTTATATATATTATCCATAATTTTATAAAACAAACTGTTGGTGCAAGTTGCATCAATGATATTCCTCTTTAGGTGTTTTAATGTTTGACAATACACTTAAGTTAGTAATACAATAAATAAACAAAGGGGAGCAAAAGTGAAGTAACCAAAGATGAAGAAAAGTCCTAGTTAAACTAGGCATCGAAGTCCCTAAGACCTAGCGAAGGGCTGCTAGGCACCTAGTGAAGGACTACTAGGCATACAAGACCTAGCGAAGGGCTGCTAGGCACCTAGCGAAGGGTTGCTAGGCATAGAAGACCTAGCGAAGGGCTGCTAGGCACCTGGCGAAGGACTGCTAGGTTATCAAGTCTTGGTCAAGGGACTAAGCAACTTAGCTGAGTGATGACTAAGGACAGGAGTAGAGACGGGTCAGGGTTTGGGCGTCTCGAGGTCCGGAGGTATCGGAAGCTAAGTAAAAGTCCACCCGAAGGGCTGGGTGGCAACCGTCACTTGAAAGGAGTAGGTGAAGGGCGAGTTCTCGGGGATAGGAACTCGTGCCGGTTCGACCTAGGGTTTCGTGCAAATTCGAAGTCCGAACCAAGCCCTTAAGCTTAATATTATATGCATATATGCTTTATGTTTGTGTATCTTGCAGGTAACAAGAATCGGAGACAAAGCAAGCAGAAGAACCAGCCTTGCAGTCTTAATGCAGGGTGCTCCCCAGTGTTGGGGGCGCCCTCATGCACCAGGGCGCCCTCATGCACCAAGGCGCCCTCATGCACTAGGCGCCCTGGTCAACACTGTTTCACTGTTGCGAGTCCGAAGCACAGGCTAAGCGCTCAAGAGGGCGCTCGGGATGTTCGGGGCGCCCTGGTCAAAGGTCTTATCACCTGCAACGAAGTAGGCGCAAGGATAAGAGTTGACCGAGTCTTCCGGGGCGCCCCCAGCGTCCGGGGCGCCCCCAGGATGCCTATATAAGGGGCTTCGACCCCTCTGCTTGAGAAACGACTTCCAAGTACTATTCTGATCATTTCGACCGACGACAACGTGCTAGAAACGAGGCTCTACGACCGGGAGGCTCCAGGAGGAGGTGTGCGGCACTTCGGAGGTCCAGATCAGCCGAGCTTCAAACTTTGTCTCGTTGGTTTGCTTTTTAATTACTGTACTTAAATTTCTATATTATTGCTTGTAATACTGCACTGTAAGTCGGGTTTCTCCGCCTCCGGAATGTCCGGAAAGGAGACCAATAGTGGACGGGCGTTCCCGTGCATAGGCCTTGGATGTACTGACCATGGGGGGTCGGGAACCAAGTAAAAATCCGCTGTGTCACTGTCTTGTTTTTCATTCTATTTATTTTCCGCTGCGCTACTAATATTTTAAGTCTAGAACGAACGAGTTTCCCACGAGGTTTCCACGAAAGGTTTTCACGATCGATATTCACCCCCCCTCTATCGACGGCACCGGTCCTACAATTGGTATCAGAGCCGAGCCGCTCTTCACCGGACTAACCGCCGACGGAGCAACGACGCCAGGAGTTGAGGGGGAGCTCAGGGGTGAATCAGGTATTTTTAGTTTAAAATGTCCAGTTTTAAATTGCATATTATTTGTTTCACGTGCAGGGAGAGAGGGCACTACAAAAATCAGTGCCCTACTCGTAAGATTCGGTCTACATCACCGGCGACACAGGGGGTACCAGCACCAGAGGTCCGGAAAAATAAAGATCACGTACGATGCTTCAAATGCGAGAAGTATGGACACTACAAAAACAAGTGTCCGGCGAAGGTACGTAAGATTTACATTCCAAAAGTTTTACAATTTCCTGCACTGTCTGTAGATAATTCAGTTAATTTTTATGATAAATTAAATTTACTGCATAGTAGATTAAATATTTTGCATGAAAAATTGGAAAATACGGATATGATTAAAATATCCAAAATTAACTATTTAATTATTAATACCAATTCAATAATTGCTAAAATTAATTCTGATATTAAATCCAAAATAAACTCTGACAATTCTACAGATAATTCTAGTTCTAAATCTGAAATTAATCCCGAATTCGAATTTGAAAATCCTAAGGATAAATTCGAATTCAAACTTGAAAATCATGAGGATAAATCTGAATTCAAAAATCTTAATGATAATTCTAATTCTTTAGATAATTACAAATTCAAATTTGAAAATCCATTGTACAAATCTGAATCTGAATCTGAAAATCTTAAGGATAATCAAGAAATTAATTCTGAAAATCTTAAAGATAATCCAGAAATTAATTCTGAATATCTCGAAAATATTGAAGATATATCTGAGGATAACTCTGAGGATAATTCTGAAAATAAAAATCTCCTAGATAATAAGTTAATCATAGATAATATTGAATATTGTTATGAAACTTTAACTAGTGGCCCAATTTACTCCACCTATTGTAAGGATATTGAAAAATCAAATCTTAAAGAGGATATGGAACTATCTAAGATAAAGGCCATAATCAATAAAAATTATAAAAATTCAAATAAATTAAAATTATTAGAAAAACTTGAAAAGAAAGATAAAAATGAAGAAGAAATTTTTGAAATAATGAAAATGATGAATTTAAACCCACAATTATTAATTAATTATGATAGCCTAAAAAAAACTTTAATTAAATCTTAATTAAACTCAAATTAATTTTTAATAATTCAAATTAATTAATTCATAATAATTCAAATTAATTAATTCTTAATAATTCAAATTCAAATTAATTAATTCTTAATAATTCAAATTCGAATTAATTAATTCTTAATAATTCAAATTAAATCTTAAATAAATTCAATTAAATTAAATCCTAATTAAATTAAATTAAATTCAAATTAAATCTTAATTAAATTCAAATTAAATCTTAATTAAATTCAAATTAAATCTTAATTAAATTCAAATTAAATCATAATTAAATTCAAATTAAATCTTAATTAAATTCAAAATTAAATCTTAATTAAATTCAAAATTAAATCTTCATTAAATTCAAAATTAAATCTTCATAAATTCAAATTAAATCTTAATTAAATTCAAAATTAAATCTTAATTAAATTCAAATTAAATCTTAATTAAATTCAAATTAAATCTTCATATTAAATTCAAATTAAATCTTCATTAAACTCAAATTAAATCTTAATTAAATTCAAACTTAAATTAAATTCAAAATTCAAACTTAAATTAAATTCAAAATTCAAACTTAAATTAAATTCAAATTCAAACTTAAATCTTAATTAAATTCAAACTTAAATTAAATTCAAAATTCAAACTTAAATTAAATTCAAAATTCAAACTTAAATTAAATTCAAATTCAAACTTAAATTAAATTCAAATTCAAACTTAAATTAAATTCAAAATTCAAACTTAAATTAAATTCAAATTCAAACTTAAATTAAATTCAAATTCAAACTTAAATCTTAATTAAATTCAAACATAAATTAAATTCAAATTCAAACTTAAATCTTAATTAAATTCAAACTTAAATTAAATTCAAAATTCAAACTTAAATTAAATTCAAAATTCAAACTTAAATTAAATTCAAAATTCAAACTTAAATTAAATTCAAATTCAAACTTAAATTAAATTATATTCAAATTTAATTTAATCCAAATTAATTGAAACATAAATTCATTTATTCTCAATTGATTAATTAATTCTCTAATCCAATCAATTCTTAGTTAACCTGAACTCAAATCTTAAATGACTTAAACTCAAACTAAAATAAAATTTTACCCAAACTATAACAATTAAAATTAATAACATTAAATATGTCAAAGTGGGTTGACATATTCGCAGGTTCACTCGACATGTATCAAATCGGGAATTTGATACATTTTAGAAACTTAAATAAAATTATTTGACTTGTTTGACTCATGCACAACTGTCATGACATGCATCTGCTATTCTTTTAAATATATGACATGTCATTTATATTTAAATTTTATGCATATATTAGAACGGCTATAGGAAAAAGAATAATTGAAACTTGATCAACCTAGTATTGGGTGGCGGTGAGATGATAGTACGTTAGGGAAGCCAATTCTAATAAGATCAAGTATACTTGGTCTCTTTAGGCTGGTGAAACTAGCCGAAGCTACCGATCCAAGACCCAAACTAGTTAGACCAGAATTTTTCAAAAAGTAATTTTGAAAATCAAATTTCATTAAAAGGCTTTGTCAAGGAAAGGGTTGATGATCCAATAAGGCTATGGCCAAAGAAGGCCTAGTGCCTCGCCAAGACCTGGAAGCCAATTTTTGAAATTCAAATTCAAGTTACTTCTTGTCAAATTCAAATCTAACACAAGCTTCAATTAATTCTTAGAGTTAATAAATTTAGAAAAATGATTCAAGCATCTCACAATACACCTATAAGGCAACTATGCTTGTTGTATTGATACATCTAAAATGGGTGAGATGTTAAGGACTAATAAATTGAAAAATATTTTTCAAAATTGTTTTTCAAAATCATTAGAATATTTTTCTAAAAATATATTTTCCAAATAATGTTTCAACATAATAATGTTTTTTATGGAATTCATGCTTGTCTGATTGAATATACATATTATACGCTTTTCAAAAATTGTTTGACTCACGCAATTAGACACAAGCCTCTTAGGACAACACTAAAGTTCCTTAAGGCACTTAGATAGAGTCAAACGGTATCGGATACAGGGAGAGTGATTTTTATTTTTTATTTCAAAAACTACACTGTAAAAATTACTATTATTTGAAAATACCTTTCGAAAACTGAGCTTTAAATCGTTATCTCTTGTGTTTTTCGAAAAAGGTTTATGTTGTAAAATTTATCTGTCTTGTTTGATTTTGATAAACCCTAAAGACCAGAGGAAAGTCCACTTCATGATCTAAAAGGATTCCTAGGACGTGTCAGTTTTAGGGGGAGTCTAAGTCCATATTCTGACAAGTATTAAACTATTTATTTTAAAAATTATTAGATTACTCTTTTGATCTAAATCAAACCTTAAGACTCAGAGGAAGAGTACTTGTGGTCAACAAGCTTCCCAGGACTGAGTTAAGTTTAGGGAGAGGTCAAATTAAAGAATTATTGAATATTTCAAATGTTTTCATGCGCGGTATCTTTCAAATCCTGTTGAAAACATAAGTATTATGTTAAAATACTATCAATTAAAAAAAAAATTTTATTATCTGATTTTGATCAATTTGAAATAATATCTTGAGTTTGAAAAATCTTCCAAGACACTTAGGAAAATGTCCTTGTAGTCAACAAGGTTTCCTATGATTGTGTCAGACTGGAAGATAAACCAAATCAAGTATTATCACTTTAAAATCTTTACATTTTTCAAAATTAACTTACATCCTATTATTCTGTGACTTATGAAATTTCTTATAATATTTACTTGGGTTGGAAAACTTCCAGGACACTTAGGAAAATATCCTTGTAGTCAACAAGGGTTCCCAGGATAGTGTCAGACTGGAAAAGAAACTTAGTCAAGTAAAATACTATGTTTCATAAAACACTTATTTTCGAAAAACAGTTAGTACTTGCAAAATAGGCATAACACTTATATTTTCCAAAATAACATTCTTTCAAAAGTTATGCATTTTCCAAAAGTACTTAATTATTCAAAAATTCAATATATTTTCAAAGGTACTTATATTTTCAAAAATTACATAATTTTTGCAATATATTATTCAAAATACAATGCTTTCAAAAATTTTTGCACTAAGTATTTTCAAAAAGAACCAAAGGTTTTTAATGTTGGTGCAAGTATTTTATTTTTTGATGTATGACAAAGGGGGAGAGATGTGTGCTTAAGTTAGAAAAAAATTTTCCCGAAAAATCAAAAATGTAGTTTCAAAACCTATAACGTTTTTTTTTCATTTTTACCCCAAGGACAGTAAGTTAGCCCCTTAAACCAATCTAACTTAAGTTATTGTCAAACATCAAAAAGGGGGAGATTGTTGGTGCAAGTTGCATCAATGATATTCCTCTTTAGGTGTTTTAATGCTTGACAATACACTTAAGTCAGTGATACAATAAATAGACAAAGGGGAGCAAAAGTGAAGTAACCAAAGATGAAGAAAAGTCCTAGTTAAACTAGGCATCGAAGTCCCTAAGACCTAGCGAAGGGCTGCTAGGCACCTAGTGAAGGACTACTAGGCATACAAGACCTAGCGAAGGGCTGCTAGGCACCTAGCGAAGGGTTGCTAGGCATAGAAGACCTAGCGAAGGGCTGTTAGGCACCTGGCGAAGGACTGCTAGGTTATCAAGTCTTGGTCCAAGGGACTAAGCAACTTAGCTGAGCGATGACTAAGGACAGGAGTAGAGACGGGTCAGGGTTTGGGCGTCTCGAGGTCCGGAGGTATCGGAAGCTAAGTAAAAGTCCACCCGAAGGGCTGGGTGGCAACCGTCTCCTGAAAGGAGTAGGTGAAGGGCGAGTTCTCGGGGATAGGAACTCGTCCCGGTTCGACCTAGGGTTTCGTGCAAATCCGAAGTCCGAACCAAGCCCTTAAGCTTAATATTATATGCATATATGCTTTGTGTTTGTGTATCTTGCAGGTAACAAGAACCGGAGACAAAGCAAGAAGAAGAACCAGCCTTGCAGTCTTAATGCAGGGTGCTCCCCAGTGTTGGGGGCGCCCTCATGCACCAGGGCGCCCTGGTCAACACTGTTTCGCTGCTGCGAGTCCAAAGCACAGGATAAGCGCTCAAGAGGGCGCCCGGGATGTTCGGGGCACCCTGGTCAAAGGTCTTATCACCTGCAATGAAGTAGGCGCAAGGATAAGAGTTGACCAAGTCTTCCGGGGCGCCCCCAGCATCCGGGGCGCCCCCAGGAGGCCTATATAAGGGGCTTCGACCCCTCTGCTTGAGAAACAACTTCCAAGTACTGTTCTGATCATTCCGACCGACGATAATGCGCTAGAAACGAGGTTCTATGACCGGGAGGCTCCAGGAGGAGGTGCGCGGCACTTCGGAGGTCCAGATCGGCCGAGCTTCAAACTTTATCTCGTTGGTTTGCTTTTTAATTACTGTACTTAAATTTCTATATTATTGCTTGTAATACTGCACTGTAAGTCGGGTTTCTCCGCCTCCGGAATGTCCGGAAAGGAGACCAATAGTGGACGGGCGTTCCCGTGCATAGGCCTTGGATGTACTGACCCTGGGGGGTCGGGAACCAAGTAAAAATCCGTTGTCACTGTCTTGTTTTTCGTTCTATTTATTTTCCGCTGCGCTACTAATATTTTAAGTCTAGAACGAACGAGTTTCCCACGAGGTTTCCACGAAAGGTTTTCACGATCGATATTCACCCCCCCTCTATCGACTGCACCAATCCTACACAAACCACGCTCGGTTTATTTTATAATTTGAACCAAACAATTTGGTTCTCCCCTTTTAATGTGGCCGGCCAAAAAAAGAGGGTGGAGACCCTTTTTGGCCAGCCAAACCCAAGCCTATACCATACGAATTAAACTCATTTAATTCGTCCAATAAGTCTTCAAAAGACTTAGCCATTTCATGCTTCCGATACGTCTCTGAAAAATTCAGATTCGACTTATCTCTCTTGATCGGAAAATCTAATTTTCAACTCATTTTAAATCCCTCGGATTACTCGTAGTGCGTGTGACTAAATAGGCTTTCGATTTATGTTGGTCGTCTATAATTAAGCAATTATAGAATGATCATGAGTGGCACCTAGTAGTACATCATGATCCCCAATTAATCGAAAGATCAACGGTTGACCTCAGAAATAATTCTGAAACCCTTCAGCAGCTATAATGAATCGTGCCCCATTCCCTTCACCATCTTATACCACTTGGTTCAGGACACGGTCTATGTGTGTCAGTCCCCACTAGGCTGACTACATCACACCTAGCCCAAGTAGTGTCTTTCTCATCCAACAGATTCTAATTACTCTCATGTTTCTGAGAGATTCATACTCTGAACATGTGATGCTCTGGCCAGAGGCTTCGAGTAACAATCCGACGATAGGCCTTGGGTATACATCTCCTCGCAAGGAGTGGTGAATCCTTTGTAGGTTGTTCAAACATCTTCGGGCACTTCGGCTTATACCCAACCATCCTGGGTCCACACCTCCTTAGAGATGCTTGCTTAAGATGTCAAAGTATAAGTCTCCATGACCAAGATGACTTGAACACTGTAAGTCAAAGGAACATCGCACATAAGCTGCAGTAAGAACTTCATTGACATATCTATATGTAGATTACCATATGAAGATTTACAGCCAGTCACTCCAATGAACTAGTTCCCTTAACTAGCATTCATGTTTATCTCCGGACATCCCAATGTCACCAGCCAGTGAGAATCAGCTGATTAGAGAATAACCCATGCTAGTCTCAATAGAATTGATAGTGTCCGTATTTATCAATTCATCGACTAGGGACAATTTCAATACTTCACAATTGCACATGTAGAGATAATCACTAGTTGTGAATTCATCACAAATTCTCTCATGCTGTGAATTGTATTGCGGACATTCAGTAAATGAGTTTAAGATCTCAATCAAATACACAAACATGTATACTCAAATAGTGAATATTCATTTATTAAAATAAATGATTGCATTCATAAGGCGATTGCCTTAGGACACTTCTCTCACAATACTAACTGTCCCTTCGACCATAGTAGTCGTCATCTGGTTCTTCATCGCAACCTGCCTAGCGGCCCAACTCAGGTGCCCGAAGAGCTCCTTGAGGTTTAGCATCATGACACTAGCAGTGGGCATGGCCTGATGCTGACATTGTAATACATTCGACATAGATGTCAGAATGTAACACCGCACCATCTCATCTGCCTTGATCCACTTCTTGTAACGCTCTCTCTGCTCTTCACTAGAATTCTCGCTAGGCTTTTCAGGATAGTCCTCGAAGTGTACAAATTTATACTCTTCACTTGTAAGGACAATATGTAGGTTTCTTTTCCAGTCAATGTAATTGGGTCTTGTATGTTTGTTCTCCTTAAGTATGGTTACTATGGGATTAAAGGTCATTTTGAAAATCCTGAAATCACAACATACACTACTTTAGAATTCGAAAATAAATTGATTCCTCAAAACAATAAATTTTCGAAATCAACCAACACCTCAAACACCGAGAATTCGCATGCTACGTTAGTATGGACGTATACAAATCCTACATTCGTTAGAGGAGGTTTTGCCCACTAATCTTATTATCCAGTCAACCTAACTTTTTGACAAATAAGATTAATAGTTGGTTCACTTCGGCCCTACAAATAATAGTAGTGACTCCGTTGGAGAGGATACTAATATTTGTATGTAAGTGTTTACCATTACATGACACCAAGAAAATTATTTCCGATTATGTGTCTTTTATTGGGGAAGTGCACACGCTCTTCAATAATTTTCTATAATCTTTTTCGACCCAGTGATCCGCAGAACAAGCCTATCCGTTATGGAGGAAGGCACTCAGAGCCGACGCGTAGGCTTGTTCGCATCACTTATCGGATTGTAATGGAGGCCACGGGACCCTTAGGGTCCCTCTCCCATTTAGTTATTTAATTTGATGAATTTTAACAAGCACACACACGACAAGCACATAACCAACATAATAAAGAAAATCCTAGATTTTCCAACTTTTCATGGCCTTGGTCTCCAATGCTCCTCCAGTCGTGTCGTCACCTCGTCTGCTCCTCCCTGCCTTATGCGCAAGCCACCTTGAGGGATCTCCAAGCTGAGATGACTAGCTAATTATTTACATCATTGATCCTATACTCCACGAAGGAGTGTACATAAAATCTAGATCAAATGTAAACAAAAAGCTCGGCTAAACACGTGTCGTATTTAATTACAAAAATTAAATACTACCTAGCCTCGTCAACCCCTAGAATTTAATTAATTACAAAAATATTGCACAACCAATCAAACATATCAAATATTTGGCCATGATAAGTTGAATCTAGTGCCTGCAACACAAAGATAGCCTACACACATCCACATATCATCCAGGAAAATAAATTGTATGACAAATGTAAAAAATTAACCAATCCTAAACACACAAAATCGGAACCTCAGCTCTGATACCAATTGTTGGGTATGGCATGGCGGGTTTCCTAAGCGAATACTTGGTCATCCTTGAGAGACCTCTCCATGTTTACGGATTAAAAATTTTAATCCGAATGGAGACCCGTCTCCCAACGACCATCTCGTCATCTTATCATTCGGTACGAATTACAACTTAGCCAATCACAAAGATCGTGCCTTGTAATTCTCCTAACCGAACGACCGTGGAAGAGACGACGAGTGGATCGCTGATTTTTGTGTTTATGACCGGGGCCCAATTAATTTATTATTAACCATGATTCAAAATCAAAATAATTAATTAATACACATAAAATGACGAGGCAAAACAAAAGAACAAAATGAGCCAAAGGAAGAGAGTTATACCTTCCCTTACCTTACGATCTTCTACCGTATGACCCTCCCTTCTTGGACATCGTGTGGGCGACGATCTACCAAGAACTGTGGTCTCCAAGTCAATCCCTTCTCCTTGCCCCAACCAATCCCTAACCAAAGGGATGTCGCTGGCCACTCCAAGGAAGAAGATAATCCAAACACAAACCCATTTTCTATTCTCCATCCGAAAGCCACTGAAGGTTTCTCAGCCTTCTTGCTCATACTGGAATTAATCCACTCACAGTGGATTAATTATCCTCTCATATGCGTTGCTCCAACGCCTAGAGGCAGAAGGTGTGCGTGTCTCCTCTACCAAGGGAGGAGAAGCACCAGAAGGTCGCGTGAGCAACCTTCTTGCTCCCATGTGTGTCTTCTCCACCGAACAGCAGGCGAAGCACCAGAAGGTCGCGTGACCAACCTTCTTGCTCCCATGCATGTCTTCTCCACCGAACAGTAGCTCCTCAGAGGCAGGAAACTGTTTCTCTACTGAAGCACGAAGCTTGCGTGAGCCACCTTCCTACTCACGAGCTTTTCTCCAATTCCTTGCATGCGCAGAGAACTTGGAGAATTGCTGCCTTCTCAAATCAAAATAATTGCTTGGCAATTTTCTGTTCAGCCGAAGGTTGCATGCCCTTGGAGAAATCTACAGTCGGCTCTGAGAAAGGGAGAGAGAGAGGAGGAGAGGAAAAACTAGGGTTTTCTAGTGTTTTAATTGGATTAATTGGTTGTGGGATCGGATTGAAGCGATAGAGGGGGGGTGAATATTGATCGTTAAATTTTCAGAAATAAAGAGAGTAATTGCGCAGTGAAAAAAGCAAAAACAATCGCTAACACTTTTTGTTTTTACATGGTTCGGAGCTGTAGTCGGCTCCTACACCAAGGCCCACGGTCCTTGACCGTTTACGATGGGAAATTCTATATTTTTGTAAAAGTGATTACAAATTGAGTACAAATATAGAATTTAAAAAGAATTACAACACTTAAAAAATAAACTTTTACCAACAACCGAAGAGGTTGGAAGTTCGGAGCAGCGGGTCGTCATTGGCGCTTAAATCGCGAGTACAAAGCTTGTCGGAGCATAGCGCTTGAATGAAAGTGTCGAAAGCACTTGATATTGAAGACTTGGGGGTGAACCCCTTTTTATAGTGTTAACAGGGGTGCCTGTGTTATAGGGGGCGCCTGACACGTGACCTGTCCTGCGAGAACTTCAATCCGCAGACTTGGCCAGTGCTTATCCCTTCAACTGGGGCGCCTAAGTTAATTGGGGTACCTGTGTTAACATAGGCGCCTCAATGACTTGGTCCTGAGGCTTGCATGGCAGTTTGCTTTGAATGGCTGAAATCCCTCTTTGGCTGGGGCACCTGTCTCAACACAGGCGCCTAACCCAGTGAGGCACCTCACTCCATTGAGGCGCTTGAATACAGAAACCTTCATTCCTTTGTTCCTGCAATCAGGGTTAGTTCCAAAACACAAGGAGCATATAAATGATAAGATTAAACCATGTTTTATAGCCTGAGTTGTCTTGGTTCTGACTTTGGGCTTCCCAAATGGAACCCTAGGCCTAATGTTCCCTCCTACAGGGAACGCGCCCTCACCTACTCCTCTCGGGAGAATTTACCTGTTTGCCAACCGGCTCCTCTGGTTGGACTTTTTCCCAGCCTCACTCACCAGGTCTTAGTGCCCAGCTTCACTCACTAGGTCTTCGGTGCCCAATCCCCGACCAGGTCTTAGTGCCTAGCTTCACTCACCAGGTCTTAGTGCCCAACCTTACGTCAGGTCTTAGTTGCCCAGCCCGCAGCCAGGACTTAGTGCTTTGTGTACCTAGGACTTTACCTGCACACTTGATTAGCATTGTTAGATCATAACATAACCTTAACTTCTGAACCCTTTGCCATTATCAAAACATAGGTTTGACTTTGGTGCTTGCAGCACCAACAATCTCCCCCTTTTTGATTTATGGCAACACGGTTCAAAATGTTAAGTTAAAATGCATTTTATAGTATATCTAACAACAAAAAGCATCTTATGAAATTTCAATTATCTCCCCCTGAAATAAACATTCTTCCCCTGAACCTTTCAATGATATGCGGGGGTTTTGAACCCCTTCTAAGTGCTTTAAGTTTGACTAAGTATTTTTCAACATTGAGCAAAAGCATTTGCACTCAAACAACTAAGCCTAAATTCTGTTTAAGAAAACTTTTTACTTAGAAAACTTTGTAAAAAGAAATTTGAAACTAAATTTCTCCCTTTTTTTTGAGAATTTTTACTTGGGAAAACTTTTTGCACACTTAATAATTTGCTTGAAAACACTTTGTGCAAAAAAAATATTTTTATTTGAAAAATTCTTTAAGGAATTTTTTAAACAAGTTTTTACAAAAATTTGTTCTCTAATAAAAATTTTACTTAGAAACATTTGCCAAAAATTTCAAAAGATTTTTGCTCAGAAAAACTTTATTTCCCAAGGACAATTTTACTTAGAAAAATATACTCTTCAAAAGTTTTGAAACACTTAGAAAATTTGAAATCACTTAAACACTCAGAAGAAAATTTTGAAGTACTTAAAATTTTTGAAGCACTTAAAATATTTGAGACACTTTTGATAACAATTTTGAAGCACTTAAACAAAATTTTGAAGCATTTAGATATTTTACTTTACTTTTTGAAGAAAAAAATTTTAAAAAAAATTGGAAAAAAATTCTCTCCCTTTTCTCCTTTCTCTCCCCCTTTGCCATATATCAAAAAAATTAATAACAATTATTGCAAGTAAATTTTGACATTAGTAGTTATAGGGGTACTTAAGCTTTTAGAATTGTCCATTTTGAATTTCTTTATTTACTCTTTGGCATATTTGGATTGGTGAACATAATTGTCATCTCTAGTTTGCTTAATTTGTAACCCTAAGAAAATGTTGAGCTCACCCACCAAGCTCATTTCGAATTCACTTTTCATTATTTTTACAAATTCTTTTAGAAAATTTGTAACGACCCGGCCCGTCTACCGGCCCATTTACCAGCCCATTTTATTGATCCTCACGACCGTTGTACCGTCATACCGTCGACCATCAACCGTGCCGTTACTCATACTAGGTCTTCCCACCCCTGGGTGCGTACCATCGTAGAAGACCTAATATGAGTAATGGCACGGTCGATAGTCGACGGTACGACGGTACGCACCCAGGGGTGGGAAGACCTAGTATGAGTAACGGCACGGTCGATGGTCGACGGTACGACGGTACGACGGTCGTGAGGACCAGTAAAATGGGCCGGTAGATGGGCCGGGTCGTTACAATAAAAAGGCGCCTTTTTATGTAGCGGCCCCGCCTCTATGATCCCTGCAGGCAACCCTCTAGGCCGGCGACCCTACGGTCTTCCCACCCCTGGCAGTGGGTTTTTTGCCTTCCCAGGATTCGAACCCTAGACCCATGCTTAAATCTAGTTCTTTATGAATCTTGGGCTCTGATACCAAATTTAAATTGTCACGCCCCGAGACCTAGGAGCCGCTGATCCAATAGAAAATCGGACAGCACCTCCCCAGTCTGGCGGATAATTTGCACATACACACAACATATACATCACAACCACGTAGTTTATATGGGCCTCAGGCCCCAAATCCAAGCAGAATAGCAATACATATGATAATATGCTCATAAAACCAAAACCCGAACTTACCTGAGCTGCCAGGGGGGGCAGGAATGCAGCAAAACCACAGACGTAGTCCAATAATGGACTCAAAAGTACAATGTCATAAATCAAATCCCAAACCACAAGTCCACGATAAATCCAGTGCAATGTAATAAAACGTAATATGGTCCTAAAATAGAAAATAGTAGATAAAACCCAAATCGAATGTAGTAGCAAGCACGGGACTAGCGACTCGGACCCTCCTGGCTGATATCAAACTGAAATAAAAATGTATGGCAACGGTGTGAGTCCATAACTCAGCAGATACCCAGCAGATATGCATAGTGCGTTATAATAACGATAAGGGTCTACGCTAATACAGTCTCATATAACCAATCGGAAAGGGTATACTGAAGATACTGAATACAGGTACATACCTGAATCCATCTATCCTGCAAAGAGTGAAACAAAGTCCTATGGAATAAGTATAACATATAATCCAAGGTAAACAGGTATCCGGTATATGCATGTCAATCAAGTGCAGAAATCAAATGCAGCAAACAATGCACGATGCAAAAATATGCACATGGTGCAATGACATGTGTCACCCCCTAGTCCCAGTCACGACATCGTCCACAACGTCCGCGTGGGTAGAGCTGTGACAACCTGTACGCACCCTGCCATCACTGCTCCTGAGTGACCGGGTGGACAGGATGCTGGCGGAGACTACGCTCCTACCCCAAGCAATGGGGGAGTCTAACTCTCATCTCCTCGTGGCTCAGTACAAGAAGGAATCCCTTGCTGCTACCACGCCCAGACCCACCCTCCAAATAGTGGCCGAACGGAGCAATATAGGGCAAATGCACACACTCTATGGTAACCACTACCCGTGAGTAGATGTGTGTGCATATCCTCATGTAACTGACAATGGGCTCAGACTACATATGAGCCTTTTCGGATTTGTTTGGAGTAGTTTTCCCGATGTGGTTGTCTGGGACTTGGCGCGATGGGACTTCTTCTAGCGACAGGTATTTCTTCTGATCTCTTGTATCCCTTATCCTGGTTAGGAAGGATTAGGAATTTTCTCATATTTTTAGATCATGTTACCTTTCCTATACATTTAGGTGTGATTTGGAATTGTCTCATATTATTGGATAAGGTTACCATTCCTGTATATGTAGGTATGGTTATTGGATCATGTTATTATTCTTGTACCCGTCTGGTAACTTGGTTAGATCTGATGACTTAAGGTCAATTAGTTTATAGTAATCATGGTCAGGATCGACTATGAAGGAGATTAGTTGGCTTGTTGCAGACTTGTCTAAATGCGGAGAATGTTGATTTTTGTGTGACGCTGACATACGAGTTGGAAGATAAGGGTCGAACCTATCAACAGGATATGTGAGATTAAGGATTTTGATTTTTCCTAGACCTTACTATTCATAGTACTTGTACCAGCTACCATCTGCTGAGTGAGGACTAGGGTCGCCTATTGTAATTAACTTGATCATTATGGATCAATTCACAGTAGCTCATAGAGCTGCAAGTTTTTCTTATGTTGCGTATTTCTGGACAGATAAGCTAGATGTCATGTCTTGAGTACATGATCTGCATAGATGCAATAGAGTAGCACTAATTATACAATAGTATGATTAGTAGGGGATTGATACATTCTTTTCCTTGGGGACTTTGACTCATAGATTGGGTGTATATGGTTGGATAATCTCGATGGTGCATTGGGATGTACGACCCGCTAGGGTGCGGAGGATGTGGAGATAGTTGTATCCTTACTTTTCGGTGAGATATTGGATATTAATCAGGAGGTCAAAGACGACCATTAGTTTTTGGTTATTATACTCCCATCGTGGACCTATTAGTTGACCGGATGATAATGTTGTTATCACCGTGGACTTACTCGTTGGTGTTGAGCGGTGGATTGAGATTGACGAATCCCTATGATATGTTGTATTTTGAGGATTCTATTAGTGGATATGGTCATACTGGATTTGTAGCTTTTGATGGATCTTAGGATTGAGTGCCCTGGATAGGTGTGATGATTTAATGATTGTTCAGGTGTACCTGGTTATCAGATGATAACCACTGGATTGATAACTCCAGTTGCTCTGTAGTAGTGTAACATAAGGTATCAGACGAAGTAGTTACTCATGATGAGTACAACATGTTTAGCTATTAGTGTGTGCCATATGAGGAATGAGAAAATTTGGGGACCAAATTTTTATTAGTGGGAGAGAATGTAAAATACGGCGAATTAAAAATCGGTAAAATAAATTTTTTTCGAAAATAATATGGCCAGAGTTAGGGATTATAATAAAAGAGAGGGATTAAATGGTTAAAACATTAACCCTAAGGGTGGAATGTGAAATTGAGGAAATGTGAAGGGCCTTTTTGCAAAAAGACCCTCCTTTTGTATTAATAGCCTCGGTCGAGCCCTAGCCGCAGCCAAATCGCAGCCGCCCGACCCTTCCTCCCCTTCGCGTTTCTTCTCCCCTCGCGTGACCTAGCCGCAGGGGAAGGCTGCGACGCCGACCTCTTCTCCTCTTCCTCCTCTCGAGCCCTAAGCCCGTAGCCAGCCGATCCCTCTTCCTCCGCATGCCCTAGCCCACAGTCGACGCCGACTTCTTCCTCTGCTCGCATGCCCTAGCCGCAGCCATCGCTCCCAAGTGTCGACGTCGGGCAAGTCACAGGCATTTCACCAGCCGAGGCTTATCCACCGACTCTGATCTAATAGGTATCTTAGCCCATCCTAGTTCTTATAGGAAGATTTGGCTGAGAGTTGCTTGCAATATTTACTTCTGATCCTTGAATTGCAAGTGGTTTGGCTTGGCAAGGTTGAAGGTTGGGATAATCAGGAGGATTCACTGGAATATGTGAAGATCCTTTGAATTGCGCTAGATCCGGAGCGGGGGATTTCTTGCCAATGTTTCACCAGGTAAGGCTGTTGGTTTTGGATTGTAGATCGCAAGCGAGTTCTAGTTTTGATCTTGAATTATACTGTGATGCCACTAGATAAATCCAGGGATTTCTGTTCAGATGTTTAGCTTCGATACTATAGTTTTATTATTCTGGAATCGCAATGTGGGTTATGAGTTTGTGTGGTTTTCTGTTTGGAATGGGAATTGGGTGTTGGATGATTGGTAGAAATCAAGAAATTTGATCTGTGGGGTAGTAGTCTTATTGTAAGTTTGGATTATTGTGGTTGATGGTAACTCTATTTTTGATTAGTTTCATTTAAGGGATTCATAACGATTTAGTTTGGGTGTGCTTGCCGTGAGCTTCATTTGGAGACGGAACATTTGGATATTTTGAAGAGTGAACGGGTTAGGTTTTATTTGGAATTTAAACCAAATGAGTGAACATGATGAAAATTCATATTCCAACACTTAATTGGAATCTAATCGGGGTATGTTGGGATGATTAAGGCTTAATCATCTTATTATGGTTAATTAAATGGAAAGGGGCGGATTAGGTTAACCCTAGAACGGATTAGGGATTAATTAGCTAGTTACTATTTTTGTAATAGCTAATTAAATCTGTCCTTGATACAGGGACTTGATTTGGATTTGATTGCTGATATTGGCTGGTGGTTCTCTTCGCATTTGGATTCTTCTCTTTTGGAGGCGGGTACCCTTTGACTTATCTTTTAGATATTGTCATATTGCTATGCGTGGTTTGTTATAGATAGCAGTAAGATTGTATGCTATATCTGCCCTAGTATACCTGTATTTGATACATGCTGTTTATCCTTGATGTTACCTCCCGTTTAGACTCAAATAGTCTCAATAGTTGCCATATATATATTTATATGGGCATAGATGTAGAGATATGTTCCCTCTTGCATTTTTGACATGTATAGATCACTGGTACCATTTTCAGTATACCTGGTAGGTTACTTGTATTCCAAAATATAGGGTTCAGACCTATACCTAGCACTCGGAGGTGTTAGTTGAGGACTTGGTGGGTGTTATATGTGCTTGGGTCATGCACCATCCTTGCATTATTACATGCTGACGATCATCGGCTCCTATGTAGTCTGAGCCCATCGTCAGTTACATGAGGATATGCACACACATCCACTCACGGGTAGTGGTTACCATAGAGTGTGTGCATTTGCCCTGTATTGCTCCGTTCGACCACTATTTGGAGGTGGGTCCGGGCGTGGTAGCAGCCAGGGATCCCTTCTCGTACTGAGCCATGAGGAGATGAGAGTTAGACTCCCCCATTGCTTGGGGTAGGAGCATAGTCTCCGCCAGCATCCTGTCCACCCGGTCACTCAGGAGCAGTGATGGCAGGGTGCGTACAGGTTGTCACAGCTCTACCCACGTGGACGTTGTGGACGAGGTCCTGACTGGGACTAGGGGGTGACACATGTCATTGCACCATGTACATATTTTTGCATCGTGCATTGTTTGTTGCATTTGATTTCTGCACTTGATTGACATGCATATACCGGATACCTGTTTACCTTGGATTGTATGTTATACTTATTCCATAGGACTTTGTTTCACTCTTTGCAGGATAGATGGATTCAGGTATGTACCTGTATTCAGTATCTTCAGTATACCCTTTCCGATTGGTTATATGAGACTGTATTAGCGTAGACCCTTATCGTTATTGTAACGCACTATGCATATCTGCTGGGTATCTATTGAGTTATGGACTCACACCGTTGCCATACATTTTTATTTCAGGTTGATATCAGCCAGGAGGGTCCGAGTCGCCAGTCCCGTGCTTGCTACTACATTTGATTTGGGTTTTATCTACTATTTTCTGTTTTAGGACCATATTACGTTTTATTACATTGCACTGGATTTATCGTGGACTTGTGGTTTGGGATTTGATTTATGACATTGTACTTTTGAGTCCATTGTTGGACTACGTGTGTGGTTTTGCTGCATTCCTGCCCCCTGGCAGCTCAGGTAAGTTTGGGTTTTGGTTTTATGAGCATATTATCATATGTATTGTTATTCTGCTTGGATTTGGGGCCTGAGGCCCATATAAACTGTGTGGTTGTGATGTATATGTTGTGTGTATGTGTAAATTGTCCACCGGACTGGGGAGGTGTTGTCCGATTTTCTATTGGATCAGCGGCTCCTAGGTCTCGGGGCGTGACAAAATTAGAGTTAGTGGATCCAAATATTATATCATCAATATATATTTGTGCAATAAAAATATCTTTTTCTAAGGTTTTAACAAATAGTGTGGAGTCAATTTGTACTTAGTTAAATTCCTTAGAAATTAGATAAGTTGATAATCGTTCATACCATGCCCTAGGTGCTTGTTTCAACCCATAAAGTGCTTTTCTAAGTTTAAAAACATATTCAGGTTTTTCTAGGTCCTCAAATCTTGGGGGTTGCCCTACATAAACTTCTTCTTTAATAAACCCATTTAGAAAAGCAGACTTGACATCCATTTGATATAGCTTAAAGCCTCTATGGGCTGCAAATGCTAATAATATTCTAATTGACACAAGTCTGGCTACTGGAGCAAAGGTTTCATTATAGTCTAATCCTTCAACCTAATTGAACCCTTTAGCTACTTAGCAGGCATTATTTCTAACAATTTCCCCTTGATCATTTAGTTTGTTTCTAAAAGCCCACTTAGTATCTATAATAGATTTGCCCTCAGGTTTAATTACTAGTTCCCAGACTTGGTTTCTTTCAAATTGGGCTAACTCCTCTTGCATAGCTATGATCCAATCAGGTTCAGGTTGGGCTTCCACTAGTCTTAGGTTCAATTTTTGAAATGAGTGCTATCTGACTAAGATTTCTATAGGAGGACCTAGTTCTGACTCCTATGGTTGGTTCACCAATAATTTGATCAGAAGGATGATTGAGTATGGGTTTCGTTGTCCTTCTAGAACTAGGTTCAGCCTCAGGTCTGACTGGACAGTTTGGTTTAGTGTTTGGTTCAACTACTTGGTTTGGTTCAGTTATTGGTTCAGTTGATACCTCAGTAGTTGGTTCAAATGTTAATTCATTTAGTGGTTCAATTGATGATTTAATTATTGGTTCACTGTCTTCTTGATCAAGATTTGATTGGTTTAAATTTTGATTATCTTTTGGTTCAACTTCTTCATCAAAAATTAAATTAGTAGTTTCTTCAATTTTGTGGGTTTGTTTATTATAAACGCTATAGGCTCTACTAGTTGTTGAATATCCTAAGAAGATCCTTGGGGTTGACTTAGATTGAAACTTACCTAGGTAGTCCTTAGTGTTCAAGATATGGACTTTGCACCCAAAGACCCTTAGGTAGTGTAGGTTAGACAATCTATGATAATATAGTTAATAAGGGATTTTATTGTGCCTTTTATTAATTAGGACTCTATTTTGAATATAGCATGTCGTACTTACCGCTTCTGCCCAAAATTGGTTAGCTAGGTTATATTCATTGAGCATGGTTCTAGCGGCTTCCGAATGGTTCTATTTTTTCTCTCTACTATATATCCCATTTTGTTGGGGGGTTCTAGGACAGGAAAATTCATGAATATACCCATTGATTTTGTAGAATTCCTCAAATCTATTATTTTCAAACTCTCCCCCGTGATCACTCCTAAGTCTTTTAATTTTAGTATCATTTTGATTTTCAATCATTTTGCTTAAGTCAATAAATAAGTTCAATGTTTCATCATTAGTTTTTAGGAACCTAACCAAGGTAAACCTAGAGTAATCATCGATAATTACTACGCAGTACCGATTCTCGCTTAGTGACTTGTCTCCATGTGAATCAAATAGGTCAAGGTGCAGGAGCTCAAGTGTGATTTCGGTTAAGTCTGATTGAGTTGGTTTGTGAGTAGACTTAGTTTGTTTATCTTGTTTACATGAGTTACAAATTATGTTCTCAAAATTCTTGATTTTAGGTACACCTTTAATTAAACCAAGTTGAGTAATTTTAGAAATCAGCTTGACATGAGTGTGACCTAATCTCCTATGCCAAAGGTTAGATTCTTCTAATTGCGTCAGAAAGCATTTTGGTACTAAGAGTATATTAATAGTGTAAACATTGTTTTTCCTAGTACCCTTAAGCATTATTTCTGAGTCTTGGAGGTTTCTAATAAGGCAGTCAAAGTTGGTGAAGGTAACTATGTAACCAGTATCACAGAGTTGACTAATACTATGCAAATTGAACTTAAAATTTTCATCCAAGAGTACTTTCTTAATAATGAAATCGTATTTAAGTTCAATGTTACCTGACCAAATTCTTTTAGTATAGCATTGATGCCAAATGCTACTGAGCCTAGGTTCTTGAACTTGATTTTGGTGAATTTCAATTTGTCTCTAGTCGTGTGTCTGGAGCATCCACTATTCAACATCCACTGGTCCAAATCTTTATGTTCCTACAGATAAAGTATTTATTGATTTGGATCCATTAGAGTTAGGGATAGCTTGAATTGAATTTCACAGCCTAGTCTGTCTCACCTAATCTAGTGTTATCAAACATGTTAACCTTATGGGTTTTGTGAGACAAGTTTTTTAAAACAATATTTTAATTTTGAAAAAAATGGTTAATTTCGAAAATATTGAATAAAGTTTATTGGTTTTGAAAAATATGTTAAATTTATGATTGATTGAAATTTGTGTTAGATTCAAATTTGACAGATAGTAATTTGAATTTGAATTTGAATTTGAATTTGAATTTCAAAAATTGGCTTCCAGGTCTTGGCGAGGCATAGGGGTCTTCTTTGGTCGTAGCCTTATTGGAGCAACAACCCTTTTCTTGACAAAGCCTTTTATCGAAATTTCATTTTCAAAATTACTTTTTGAAAAATTCTGGTCTAACTAGTTTGGGTCTTGGATCGGTAGCTTCGGCTAGTTCCACCAGACTAAACAGACCAAGTAGGGTACGCCTTATCTTACTTGACCTTATTAGAAGGGCTTCCCTAACGTACTATCATCTCACCTCCCCCCAATACTCGATTATTCAAATTTCAATTAAATCTTTCGTCCTTAATCTAACCAGTCCTAAATCTAAGCATGATAATTAAAAATTGAAAGAAATAAACACGCAAACAAGCAATTCAGTAAAATTATCTAACTATAAATATGGTTTTTATATTGGCTCCCCCTGGACTATAGCCTCCATAAGGGTTAGGCAAGATGTGAATCTTGTCCTTGGGGATCCAATACTGGTTTGGTCCAGCTTGTTTATTTAAACACAGCTTGGGGACCCATGCTTGGACTTGGGTTCTAGGTTTGTTCAATACAAAATAATATGAACGTTATCTCGATTTGGTTTGATAACCTAGTCTGGATTGATTGAGAACGGACTTCTGTTTTCCAAGGATCATGTCAAGACCCTTGGAACCCGAAGTAAATCGTTCTAAGGCAATTCTGAGCTCCTTGACTTGATTTTTCAAGGAGGAATTCTCTTCCTCAAGCTTTTGGACTTGAGTTGAGTTTCCTTCTTGACTTGGCTCGGCCAAGGACCTCGAGTTGACTTCCTCTTTCAGGAGTTTTACTTCCTGTCGGAGGGACTCAACCCGAATTTTATCCTTCGCCAAGTTTCGTGACAAATAAGAAATTAATTTAGATAACTCATATTCTGAATAACCTCTTACAGTGATTTGTCCGTTCTCCTAGATTGTGAGTCTTCCGGTGATGACGTCTTCGTCTGGTTCTGATTCTGATCCCTAGTCGACGTCTTCCGAGGCGGTCAAGGTGAGCAGGTTTGCGTGAGGGACTTCTTCATCTTCTTTGGAAGATGACTCGCCCACGTGGCTTGAAGAGCCTTCTTTCTCCGTGCCTTCTTGTTTTCCTTTCAGTTGGGGCACTCTGACTTGAAGTGTCCCTTTTTGTTGTATTCGTAGCAGGTGACATTGTTTTTTGTTCTTCGAGCTCGTTGATGGTTCTGCCGGATCTTCCTTTCTTCGGCTCGACTTCTTGCTCATTTGGTACTTGAGTTCTTTGTAGTAATCATGAGCTAGCCGGACCAATTTAGGTTGATCCCCTTCACTGTCTTCTGATTCTGAGTCTGAGTCGAACTCGGGTGCTGGTTGAGGCTACAGGATCGGTGTCGTCGATAGAGGGGGGGTGAATATCGACTGTGAAAATCATTCGGTAAACTTCGTAAATCTTTTGAACGTTCTAAGATCAGAGTTAGTAGCACAGCGGAAAAGTAAAACAGAAAAAGAAAAACAATACACAAGGACACAACGAGATTTATTTACTTGGTTCCCAACCCCCCAGGGTCAGTGCGTCCAAGGCCTATGTACTCAGCGTAAGTCCACTATTGGTCTCCTTTTCAGAATTTCGAGAGGCAGACAAAACCCATCTTACAGTGTATAGTTACAAGCAACAATATTGAAAGTTAAGTACGGAACAAATAAAAGCAAACCGAACAAAAATCTGAAACTCGACCGATCTGGACCTCCAAAGTGCCGCGCACTTCCTACTGGAGCCTCCCGGTCATAGAGCCTCATCTTTAGCGCATTGTCGTTGGTCAAAATGATCAGAATAGCACTTATCAGTTGCGTTTGAAGCAGAGGGGTCGAAGCCCTTTTTATAGGCTTCAAATGGGCGCCCTGGATGCTGGGGCCACCCCTATAAACCCGGTCAAACCTTATCCCCGCGCTGACCACACCGCGGCTGATAAAACCTTTGATCAGGGCACCCCGAACCTCCTGGGCACCTAACTTGAACCCAGTCAACGCTAATCTCCTACTTCGAACTCGCAGCAGCAAAACAGCTTTGAACCCGGGCGCCCCGGACCTCCCGGGCGCCCCGCATGAAGCCTATTCTACCTTCTTTACTTAACCTACCTTTTTAGTCTTTTTCTTGGGTACCCCCATCAATGGGGGTGCCCTAGATGCTTGGGGGCGCCCCCACTGATGGGGGCGCCAGGCTTCAAAGCTTCCAACCTAGTTACCTTCTTTGTCTCCGATTCTTGGTACCTGCAAGATACACAAACACAAAGCAAATATACATACAATATTAGCCTTAAGGACTTGGTTCGGACTTCGAATTTCCACGAAACCCTAGGTCGAACTGACGCAAGTTCTCACCCCCCGAGAACGCGCCTTTCACCTACTCCTTCAGGAGACGGTTGCCACCCAGTCCTTCGGGTGGACTTTTGCTTAGCTTCCGATACTTCCGGACCTCGAGACCCCCGAACCCTGACCCGTCTCTACTTCTGTCCTTAGTCATCGCTCAGCTAAGTTGCTTAGTCCCTCGGACCAAGACTTCATGCCCAAACCCTAGGTCCAGGACTTAGGTGACCAACCCTCGGCCAGGTCTTCGTGCCCAATTCCCCGAACCAGGACTTCGGTGCTCAACCCTCAGTCAGGCCTTCTTGCCCAGTCCTCGACCAGGACTTAGTGCCCACCTTCCGAGCAGATCTTCGGTGCCCAGCCATTTGCCAGGACTTAGTGCCCAATCCTCCATCAGGACATAGTGCCCACCTTCCGAGCAGGTCTTCGGTGCCCAGCCCTTTGCAAGGACTTAGTGCCCAATCCTCGCAGGACTTAGTGCCCAGCTTCACTCACCTAGGTTACTCCTCCTTTGCTCCCCTTTGTCTATTCAATGTATCACTGACTTAAGTCTATTGTCAAACATTAAAACACTTAGAGGAGAACATCATTGATGCAACTTGCACCAACAATCTCCCCTTTTTGATGTTTGACAATAACTTTATGTTAGATTGGTTGAAGGGGCTAACTTACTATCCTTGGGATCAAACTAAAAAATGATCTTAGTTTTGAAAATATGTTTTTGATACTCTGGAAAAATAATAAAAATTTCTAACTTTAACTTTCTCCCATTTTGAAAAATATTTTGATTAATTGAGCCTTTGGTGAGAGAGAAACCGAAAATAAATTTCTAACTTAAGCACACCTCTCCCCCTTTGTCATACATCAAAAAAATTACCAGAAATATTTGCACCAACCATGAGAATATTTGGTTCTTTTTGAAAATACTTAGTATAAATTTTTGAAGGCATAGCATAAAACTAAGTATTTACGTATTTTGATCTTAAACAATATTGCATTTTTAAGAAAATATCGTATTTTTGAAAGAATACTTTGAGTTTTGAAAGGTGCAAGTACTTTGAAAGATATTTTGAAAAATATAAGTTTTTCTGAAAACTATTATACATATTTTGCAAGTACTAACTATTTTTAAAAAGATGAGACTTTGAAAAATATAAGTAATTTTTGAAAAGTATTATGTATTTTGAAAACATAATATTTTACTTGACTTGGTTTCTTTTCCAGTCTGACACAATCCTAGGAAATCTTGTTAACTACAAGGACATTTTCCTAAATGTCCTGGAAATTTTTCAATCTCAAGTAAATAAAAATAATTTTATAAGTCACACAACTTCTGAAAACTAGAATAATAGGATGTAAGTATATTTTGAAAAATGTATAAATTTTTGAAGTCATAATACTTGATTTGGTTTATCTTCCAGTCTGACACAATCATAGGAAACCTTGTTGACTACAAGACATTTTCCCAAGTGTCCTGGAAGATTTTCCAAACTCAAGATAAACATTTTTTTTTAAATTGATCAAAACCAGATGAATTTTTGAAAATACTGGTATTTTTAAGAAAAAAATGTTAGTATTTCAAAAGAATACTTATGTTTTTAGCAAGATTTTGAAGATATAGTTCAAGAAAACATGTTATTAGATAATTCTTTTAATTTGACCTCCCCCTAAACATGACTCAGTCCTGGGTAGCTTGTTGACCATAAGTACTTTTCCTCTAAGTCTTAAGGTTTGATTCAGATCAAAAGAATAATCTAATAATTTTCAAAATAAATAATTTAAAACTTGTCAGAAGGTTGACTCAGACTCCCCCTAAATCTGACACATCCTAGGAGTCCTTTTAGATCATGAAGTGGACCTTCCTCTGTGTCTTTAGGGTTTATCAAAATCAAATGAACACCAATTTTCAAGAAGATAAATTTTGAAACCACAATTTGGAAAGAAGATAATTTTTAAAGTATAAGCCTTTTTGAAAACATATGTGATAGAAATTAAGGCGCAGTTTTTGAAAAGTCTTTTAAAATTATTTTAAAAGAGTGAAAACACTCCCCCTGTACCTAACATCGTTTGACTCTATCTAAGTGCCTTAAGGAACTTTAGTGTTGTCCTAAGAGACTTGTGTCTAATTGAGTGAGTCAAACAATTTTTGAAAAGATATACTTTTGAAAAATGTATAATATGTATAATCAATCAGACAAGTATGAATTCCATAAAAACATTATTATGTTGAAACACTATTTTAAAAATATATTTTTAGAAAAATATTCTAACAATTTTGTAAATAATTTTGAAAATAATTTTTCAATTCATTGGTCCTTAACTTCTCACCCATTTTAGATGTATCAATACAACAAGCATGGTTGCCTTATAGGTGTATTGTGAGATGCTTGAATCATTTTTCTTAATTTATTATTAACTCTAAGATTTAATTGAAGCTTGTGTTAGATTCAAATCTGATAATAGTAAAGTGAATTTGGTTTTCAATAATCGGCTTCTAGGTCTTGGCGAGGCACTAGGCCTTCTTTGGCCGTAGCCTTATTGGATCATCAAAAGATTTTGGTCTAACTAGTTTGGGTCTTGGATCGATAGCTTCGGCTAGTTCCGCCAAGATGATTTCCCTAACGTACTATCATCTCACCTCCACCCAATACTAGGTTGATCAAGTTTCAATTATTCTTTTTCCTATAGCCATTCTAAATTATGCATAAAACTTAAATATGAATGACATGTCATATATTTAAAAGAATTAGCAAATGCATGACATGACAATTATGCATGAGTCAAACCCGTCCAAAGCATTTTAATTACGTTTCTAAAGATATATCAAATTCCCGATTTGATACATGTCGTGTGAACCGACGAATATATCAACCACTTTGACATATTTAATTTAATTAATTGTTACGGTTTGAGTAAGATTTTAGTTTAGTTCGGGTTTATTTAATATTTGGTTGGATTAAGAATTAATTGAAGTTAACTTAATTAGAAATTAATTAATTAATTGAGATTTAAGTGAATTAATTTAAGTTTGAATTAATTTAATTTCGAATTAATTAGGATTAATTTGAATTAATTTAAGTTTAAATTAATTAAGATTTAATTTATTTAATTAAGATTTAATTGAATTTAATTGAGTTAATTAAGATTTAATTGAATTTAATTGACTTAATTGATTTAATTAAATTTAATTAACTTAATTGATTTAATTGAATTAATTGACTAAATTGATTTAATTGAATTAATTTGAATTTAATTTAATTTGGATTTAATTTGAATTAATTTGAATTTAATTTAATTTGGATTTAATTTGAATTTAATTTAATTTGGATGTAATTTAATAAATTTGAATTTAATTTAATTTGGATTTAATTTGAATTAATTTGAATTTAATTTAATTTGGATTTAATTTGAATAAGTAAGGTTGAAATGATTAATTAATAGTTGTGGGTTTAGGTTCTGCATTTTCATTATTTCAAAAATTTTTGACTCATCCTTATTTTTCTTTTCAAGTTTTTCTAATAATTCGGATTTATTTGAACATTTGTGATTTTTATTAACTATGGCCTTTATCTTAGACAATTCTATCACCTCCTCAAGATTAGATCTTTCAATATCCTCAAAGTAGGTGGAGTAAAGTGGGCCAGTAGTTAATTTTTCAGGATTATCTAAGAGAATAATTAAAATAATATCTAAGAGATATCATCTCCACTATCTTCAGAATTATCCTTATGATCCTCAGAATTAGCCTCAGAATTATCCTTATTATCCTCAGAATTTTCCTCAGAATTATTATCCTCAGAAATTTCAAATTTAAATTCATAACTATCTAAAGGATTTTCAAATGTGGGTTCAGGTTTATACAAAGGGTTTTTAAATTTGAATTCATAATTATCTAAGAGATTTTCAGATTTTAATTCAGAATTATCAGAGTTAAAATTAAGATTAATTTTGAAATTATCATCAGGAATTTTAACATTATCTGATTTACTTTCAGGAGTACCAGTAGTATTACCAGATCTAATTTTAGAATTAATTTCAGTAATTTTTGAATTGACATTAAAAATTAAACAGTTAATTTCTGATATTTTAACATTATTTACATTTTCTAATTGATCATTCAAAATATTGATTTGCCTACATACACAATTTAGTTTTTCAGTAACATTATCTAAACAATTTACATAAGAAAGTGTAGGAGATTTGAAAATTTTCGGAACATAAATCTTACGTACCTTTGCCGGACATTTATTTTTGTAGTGTCCGAATTCTCGCACTGGAAGCATCTGATGTGATTTTTTTCTCTCCGGACTCCTGGCGCTGGTGTCTCCTTTACAGTCGGTGGTGTAGACCGAGTCTTACGAGTAGGGCACTGATTTTTATAGTGCCCTCTCTCCCTGCACTTAAAACACGTAATATGAAATTTAAAAACAGACATTTTAATTAAAATATATCTGATTCACCCCTGGGCTCCCCCTCAACTCCTGGCGTCGTTGCTCCGTCGGCGGTTAGTCCGGTGATGAGCGGCCTAGCTCTAATACCAATTGTAGGATCGGTGTCGTCGATAGAGGGGGGGTGAATATCGACCGTGAAAATCTTTCCGTAAACTTCGTAAATCTTTCGAACGTTCTAAGATCAGAGTTAGTAGCATAGCAGAAAAGTAAAACAGAAAAAGAAAAACAATACACAAGGACACAGCGGGATTTATTTACTTGGTTCCCAACCCCCCAAGGTCAGTACGTCCAAGGCCTATGTACTCGGCGTGAGTCCACAATTGGTCTCCTTTCTGAAATATTCGGAGGCGGAGAAAACCCATCTTACAGTGTATAGTTACAAGCAACAATATTGAAAGTTATGTACGGAACAAATAAAAGCAAACCGAACAAGAATCTGAAACTCGGTCGATCTGGACCTCCGAAGTGCCGTGCACTTCCTCCTGCAGCCTCCCAGTCATACAGCCTCGTCTTTAGCGCATTGTCGTCGATCAGAATGATCAGAATAGCACTTAGCAGTTGTGTTTGAAGCAGAGGGGTCGAAGCCCTTTTTATAGGCTTCATACGAGCGCCCTGGACGCTGGGGGCGGCCCTATAAACCCGGTCAAACCTTATCCCCTCGCCAACCTTGCCATGGCTGATAAAACCTCTGACCAGGGCGCCCAGGATCTCCTGGGCACCTAGATTGAACCCATTCAACGCTAATCTCCTGCTTCGAACTCGCAGCAGCAAAACAGCTTTGAACCCAGGCGCCCCGGACCTCCCGGGCGCCACGCTTGAAGCCTATTCTGCCTTCTTTACTTAACCTACCTTTTTAGTCTTTGGCTTGGGCACCCCCATCAATGGGGGCGCCCTGGATGCTTGGGGGCGCCCCCACTAATGGGGGCGCCAGGCTTTAAAGCTTCCAGCCTAGTTACCTGCTTTGTCTCCGGTTCTTGGTACCTGCAAGATACACAAACACAAAGCAAATATACATACAATATTAGCCTTAAGGACTTGGTTCGGACTTCGAATTTCCATGAAACCCTAGGTCGAACCGACGCAAGTTCTCACCCCCCGAGAACGCGCCTTTCACCTACTCCTTTCAGGAGACGGTTGCCACCCAGTCCTTCGGGTGGACTTTTGCATAGCTTCCGATACTTCCGGACCTCGAGACGCCCGAACCCTGATCCGTCTCTACTTCTGTCCTTAGTCATCGCTCAGCTAAGTTGCTCAGTCCCTCGGACCAAGACTTCGTGCCCAAACCCTAGGTCCAGGACTTAGGTGCCCAACCCTCGGCCAGGTCTTCGTACCCAATTCCCGTGAACCAGGACTTCGGTGCCCAACCCTCGGTCAGGTCTTCTTGCCCAGTCCTCAACCAGGACTTAGTGCCCACCTTCCGAGCAGGTCTTCGGTGCCCAGCCCTTTACCAGGACTTAGTGCCCAATCCTCGATCAGGACTTAGTGCCCAGCTTCACTCACCTAGGTTACTCCTCCTTTGCTCCCCTTTGTCTGTTCAATGTATCACTGACTTAAGTCTATTGTCAAATATTAAAACACTTAGAGGAGAACATCATTGATGCAACTTGCACCAACAGAGGCTTCTTCTCGGGAATTTTTTCTTGAGTTTTACCTGCAACGAAAGCTATACCTTTCTCGACCAAAGTAGTATTAGTCTGTTCATGTAGTTCTAGTTCAGAATATAACTCATCTAATTTTATTTCTGAGAGATTCCAAGAAGCCTTGTAGGCATCCACCATAGACGCCCACAGTGAGTTTCTCGGAAATGAATTCAAAGTATACCTTATTAGGTCACGGTTTTCAACCTTGTGACCTATCGTGTGCAGCTCGTTCATTAGCTCCTAGATCCTGGCGTGGAGTTGAGCTGCAGTCTCTCCATCATGCTTTTTTATTGTATAGAGTCTATTGAGCAACATATCTCTTTTGCAGATCCTAGTGTCGGATGTGCCTTCGTGCAGCTCGATCAGCTTGTTCAGAGCTCCTTCGCACTGTTGAAGGGTCCTACACGGTTCATCTCCTCTTTTGTTAGGACGCACTGCAAAGTTTGGGTCGCTTTTGCATTGGCCTCGATCTTCTTCTTTAGTGGGTCGTCCCACTCGGTATAGTGTTGCACCATGCCTTGTGCATTTTTAGGAATATCCAGCCCAGATTGTATAATGATCCACATGTCCACTTGAGTTTTCAGGTGGACTTCCATCTTGCTTTTCCAGTAGGAGAAATCTTCTCCACTTAAAAGAGGGGGTCTGGCGGTGCTGTATCCCTCTTGCATGGCCATTAAATTTTTTAACTGAAAAAGAATAAAGAAAAACTCGTTCCAAGACTGAGTCTTAGATTAGTAGTGCTGGAAGAATATTAATAACGAAAAAAATCGAGTGGTATTGCACCAACCTCGATTAACGAGAAAGATTTGAGCAAGAAAAAAAATTTGAAATTCGAAAATCCAAAAAAATTCTCAAACTGATGGTTGCACCAAGTTTGAGCCACCCTCTCTGATACCACTTGTGGGATTGGATTGAATCGATAGAGGGGGGTGAATATCGATCGTTAAATTTTCGGAAATAAAGAGAGTAATTGCGTAGCAGAAAAAGCAAAAACAATCGCTAACACTTTTTGTTTTTACTTGGTTCGGAGTCGCAATCGGCTCCTACTCCAAGGCTCATGGTCCTTGACTATTTACGATGGGCAATTCTATATTTTCGTAAAAGTGATTACAAATTAAGTACAAATATAGAATTTAAAAAGAATTACAACACTTAAAAAATAAACTTTTACCGACGACCGGAGAGGTTGGAAGTTCGGAGCAGCAGGTCGTCGTTGGCGCTTAAGTCATGAGTACGAAGCTTGTCGGAGCGTAGCGCTTGAATGAAAGTGTCAGAAGCAATTGATATTGAAGCCTTGGGGATGAACCCCTTTATATAGTGTTAACAAGGGTGCCTGTGTTGAAGGGGCGCCTGACACGTGGCTTGTCCTGCGAGAACTTCAATCCGCAGACTTGGCCAGCGCTTATCCCTTCAACTGGGGCACTTGAGTTAACTGGGGCGCCTGTGTTAACACAAGCGCCTCAATGACTTGGTCATGAGGCTTGCGTGGCAGTTTGCTTCGAATGGCTAGAATCCCTCTGTGGTTGGGGCGCCTGTCTCAACACAAGCGCATAGCCCAGTGAGGCACCTCACTCCATTGAGGCACCTGAATACAGAAACCTTTATTCCTTCGTTCCTGCAATCAACGTTAGTTCCAAAACACAATGAGCATATAAATGATAAGATTAAACCATGTTTTACAGCCTGAGCTGTCTTGGTTCTGACTTTGGGCTTCCCAATTGGAACCCTAGGTCGAACCGACGCCTAATGTTCCCTCCTACGGGGAAAGTGTCCTCACCTACTCCTCTCGGAAGAATTTACCTGTTTGCCAACCGGCTCCTCCGGTTGGACTTTTACCCAGCTTCACTCACCAGGTCTTCGGTGCCCAGTCCCCAACCAGGTCTTAGTGCCCAACTTCACTCACCAAGTCTTAGTTCCCAGCTTCACTCACCAAATCTTAGTGCCCAACCTTACGTTAGGACTTAGTTGCCCAACCCGCGGCCAGGACTTAGTGCCTAGTGTACCTAGGACTTTACCTGCACACTTGATTAGCATTGTTAGATCATAACATAACCTAAACTTCTGAACCTTTTGCCATTATCAAAACATAGGTTTGACTTTGGTGCTTCTGGCACCAACATTGGTTTCATGCCACATGGGGTATATATAGGGCTACGATAGGGGCCATGTGGAGGGGTTGGATCTTGGCCTACTAATGGATCCAAACCCGATACATTAATGAAGATCCATTCCACTAAAGGATCCTCATTGAATTACCTCACTAACCCCCATATTTACATATGGGCTCCATCTATTAAGGGTCATCCTGTTGGGTTCACCCGGCACCAAAACATAAAATGCAGCGGAAACAAGAAACCCTCGAGCGATCCATGCGAAATAAAACTCGTACAATGTTCATCTATCTAATAGATCTATCTACAGTGTATACCTTTGGAGTGTGCCCTTTGCTTATCCAGCTCGTCCAAGATGCACCGGATCTCTCACACGTTCAAGCGTCCATGCCTCTATTCGTATCCACACGGACACAATCTCTCGACTTCGGGAGAACTACCTTAGTTGTGCTAGCAACTTGAGGTAGCTCGCAGAACACCAAGAACCCTACAATAGGGTTTCGGCCAAAAGGGAGAAGAGGAAGAAGAGAGGAAGGGAAAAAGGAAAGCACACACTTATCCTTCAAAATGACAAAGTCCCTCTTTTATATTCATCCCATGAATATGAAGAGTCTTTTGTCTCTTTGAATTTCTTCATTAAAGCCAATAAAGAGCACATCTATCCATGTGACTCTTCACCTTCTCTTCATCCAATGAAGAGAGACCTTTCTCTTTCCTACACATGCAATTCTCTTTCCTACACATGCAATTCCGACCGGGCCTCCCGAGCTTCCGACTAGGTCTCCCGACCAAGTCTCCCGAGTGCCGAGCTCCCGACCCAGTCTGCCGAGTGCCGACCCAGTCTGCAGAGTGCCGACCCAGTCTGCCGAGCTCCCAACCCAGTCTACCGAGCGTTGAGTCCCGACCCCAGTCTGCCGAGCTCCCAGCTCAGTTTGCCGAGTGCTGAGCTCTAGACTCAGTCTGCCGAGCTCCCAGCTCAGTCTGCCGAGTGTCGAGCTCCCGACTCAGTCTGCCGAGCTCCTAGCTCAGTCTGCCGAGTGTCGAGCTCCTGACCCACACTCCCGAGTTCCCAACTCGAGCTCCCTAACTGACCTCCCGAGTTCCCATCTCGAGCTCAGATCTCCCGAGTTCCCAACTCGGGCTCCCAAAGCATCATGTCCTTAGTGTGTGACCCAATAGGTTCTCGCGACGTTGGCAATGCGCCTAAACCCTTTAGACACATAAGCAATGAGCGGCATCTAGCAATGCATCATTGCTACCCAAGTAACAAGAAAAGTCAAGATCCGACTAAACCTCCGTGACTATGATAATGAATGAACTTGTCCTTCTATCCTTGATATCTAGATTGACCAATGAGGGATTGACCGTGTCATCCTCAATCAATCTTTTGTTTCTTGATCCCCGAGTAGACTCACTCAAACAAATGAGCTCAATATCTCATATTGACTCATTTGAGCATGGCCATGCATTTCAGTAGTCCTACTCGATCAAGGGGCCCACAGATATCACTCCCGTCATATGGGAGGGATAGATCCCATCTATATCACTCACATCCCTCCGCATAATTTAATACATACCCAGTGATCGCCTTTATAGTACACCCTGTTACGGGTGACGTTTGACGATACCAAAGTACATAACTTCTTATGTAGGGAACCGTAGTGACTTCTGGTCTAAGGACTATTCATACTAATAGTCACATGAGAAAGTTTATGACACTCATATGACAATCTATGAAACTTTCTCATGGCGGGTCAATTCAGTACACATTCTCCAATGTATACCCATGTGTCAACTTGATATCACATATCCATGACTTGTGAGCTCAAGTCATCAGTTGACCTACATGCTAGTCTCCATGCATTAATATTGTCCTTGGATATTAATGCTCGACTAGGAATTGTTTAGTGTAGTGTTCTCTACATCATCTCACTATTGATTCAACCAATCGATATGATGTTGATAAGAACTTACTACACAAGAACATTATTATACTTAGTTATTTGGCACAAATACAAAGTAAGTATAATAACCAACCATGCCTTTATTAATGATAGAATATGATACAAAATGTTCCTAGTCAATCATCACATAATTGGCTCTAGGGCTACTACTAACACATCCATCCTTCCGTGTTTAAGATATCGAATGCACATCGATTAATTTAAATTACTGACAATTTTAATTGATCGACCTCTAGCTCCTTGACTAGTATCACTTAACATTATCATCATATTCGATCAAATCCACCTGTAGGGTTTAACATGATGAATCTTATGAGCTCATCAAGGGGGCATCATCATCCCGACTCACCAGGATACGGATTTCGTCAATAATCAACGGCACACCATATAATTAATATTATTTCCCAACTTACCGGGCCTATCGATTTAACAGAATAAATCTCGCCCATTAGTAAATCAAAGAAATAAATATTAATAATACGTGCCTGTTATTATATCAGGATTCAGAGATTGTACTCCATAATAAATCCGAGGTCTAATCCAATTATCAAGTCAGTACAATTGGATGACCTCCGGTTATGGTCCTGCTAATGCACACAAAGCATACTAGTGTAATTCTATGGTCAAGACAAACCACACCTAATTACACTACAACCATCCCGATGGATTATCCAATCTTCATCTCGGTTGTGAGCCTCTTGTTTACACTATACAAAGAACTGATAACACGATCTTCCGTGTGTCACCACACACCATGTTATCTACAGTGCACAGTATGGGACTTTTATGCATATACTAATGTATACACGCATCTAGTGTTGTTGTTGTTGGAACTCGGATGGCTAGAGAGGGGGGGTGAATATAGCCAAACACATGGACTTTGTGCTTGTCAAATTTCTGCACTCAAACATTTAGTATAGTAAAAATAGAATATGCAGAAAACTAAACCCTAAACATGAGCAAACACAAGAACGCTAACAAGAGGATTTACAAGGTTCGGAGATAACTTGCCCCTACTCCTTGGCGTGCCCTTAAGGTGGGCGATCCATTGATCGTCGGCAGATCAAGCCCCGGAAGATCCGGATAGAAAGCAACCTCCTTCTCGATGGAGTAACCTCTCCACAGCGTTTCAATCAAAGATATAGTTTTAAGCACAATGAAACACAAGAAAGATCTTACTTAGCACTTAGCACAGACAAGAACACAGCAAGCTTCTACTGAGCTCCATCCAGCGACGATCTCACGCAAGAACCCCTTTCTTCGTGTCTTCTCGCTGTTGGACTCAAAGCCACTTGTTCCTTCCTCCAAGTGCTCAAGCAAGGGATGGTTGCTTCAAAGATCACAGTAGCTTTCTCAAGAGAGGATGATCAGCCAAGAGCACAAGCACGCAGCAAAAAATCGCAGTAGAAAACTAACGCAACCAACGCTCCACTTTGCTCATCTCCACCACGCTGCTTATCCACTCTCCACTAGCGCCAGGTCAACAACTCACTGCAGCCTCTAGCTGCTCTCCTACAACCACCAGCCACCACTGAGCTCTTCTGGACTCCCTAAGCTTCCCTCAGACCAGCCCTAGTCAGCAGCTCCAGCCAACGCCAGCGTCCGTTGCAACCTGAGATGGAAAACGGATAAACCTGCTCCAAGGAAAGGCCTCCATTGACTCTCCTTGAGTGTTTGAATCCTTCCCTGTCACCTACAGCTTAATCAAAGCATTAGCACAGCATATCACTCAGTAAATCAAGTATCAGGGATCAAATGCAGAGAATCGGATACGGTCAGACGCGATCAGAGCGTCTGACAGTGCAATTTGAATTAAAGTGATCGGTCACCAGACCGATCCAGGGCCCGTGGGTCGGTCACCAGACCGATCCACTGCTTTGCTAGGACTCCCAGCTCTCACGGTGATACAAGCCTGATCTGTCACCAGACCGATCAGAGTGAATCCTGATCGATCACCAGACCGATCAGGTAGCTCCCTGACCGATCAGGCTCAAGCCTGATCGGTCCACTTCTGAGTGAACAGTAACCGCGGAAATCAAATCCTAAGTCATGGATCGGTCACCAGACCGATCAGGTAGCTCCCTGACCGATCAGGCTCAAGCCTGATCGGTCCACTTCTGAGTGAACAGTAACCGCGGAAATCAAATCCTAAGTCGTGGATCGGTCACCAGACCGTTCAGAAGCTGATCAGCGGGGGAACTCAACTCACTGAGTGCTCCCTGATCGTTCACTAGACCGATCAGAAGCAAGGCAGTGAGGAAGCTGCCTGCTACCTGATCGGTCACCAGACTGATCAGGAGCCACACAGTAGGTTCCCATCCTCACTATGCGCTCCCTGATCGGTCACCAGACCGATTAGTCATCGCTGGATCGGTCACCGGACCGATCCACGAAGGAGCAGAGTGCCAACTTCCCTGATCGGTCACCGGACCGATCTAGGGACTCAAACCTAGCCCTCCAAGCTAGGATTTCATCCAACCTAGCCCTCCAAGCTAGGACTTTTTCACCTAACCCTCCAAGTTGGGAATTTTCACCTAACCCTCCATGTTAGGACTTTTCACCTAGCTCTCTAAGCTAGGACTTTTCACTCAACCCTTCCGAATTAGGACTTTTCCAAACCTAGCCCTCAAAGCTAGGACCTGACCCTCCAAGCCAAGACTTTTTCACCTAACCCTCCAAGTTGGGACTTTTCACCTAACACTCCAAGTTAGGACTTTTCACCTAGCCCTTCAAGCTAGGACTTTTCACCCAACCCTTCCGAATTAGGACTTTTCACCTAGCCCTCCAAGCTAGGATTTTCCATACCATGCCTAATCCCCGATCAGGACTTAACCATAATCATAATCATCAACCTAAACTAAAATCGATGTCAACACCAAAACAACAATCAGGGTCAGACTGCATCAACAATCTCCCCCTTTTTGTTGTTTGACAACCCGATTTTAAGTTTAGGGATTCTCAATCAATTTTCTCAAATTCCGAATCAGAATTTTAGGGGAATCAGGATCCTCCCCCTACAACATAATCATCCTAAACTTAACCAACCACACTCTCTCCCTTTGTCGAACACCGAAAAGGGTCGAGAGGGGCTGTCAAGTTTAACCATACTCCCCCTCAACCCTAGGGGTATCCCAAAACAACACAGGTATGAATGATTTATTTTGATAAACATATGAGCACATATGACAAAAGTAGGGCATGGTAAAACAAGCATATGCATCATATGAATATGGCATCATAAGCATGAACATAGCAATATAGAATGAGGCACATAGGCAGATAGTAATCATGTGAACACACATACATGCCAACAATCAAAACATGGTAAGCCAAGTATGAATTACATGAAAAATATCAGATGCATCATGTCACATCAAGGTCAAGACACCTCAAAAGAACTGAGCACAATCAAATATGACACACATCATAACAGTCAATGTCATCAATCCCCCGCGTGGTCATCGTCTAAAGAATCAGCAATATATATAACACCCCCTGGTGGAGGGCTGCTGGGGGACGCACCACCAGGAAACGTATGATGATACCACTCCTCATACCATGTGTCCTGTAGTGAGTTGATCTCAAAGACATCAGATGCTAGAGCATCGAGACGGCGATCGAAAGACTGAAACTCTGAGCTGACCTCTTGTCGCCAGAGCTCGGAGATATGCAACTCGCGCTCCATCATCTGCTCTAGCTCCGCAACCTGCCAGGGGAGGTCAGGAGCCCACTCATCATAATCCTCAGCACCAGCGGACGGCTCCTGATCAGGGACTGCTCCTGGTAACTCCCCCACATGTCGTCGATCCTTCCACCTCAACCCCTGTGATCCGACAATAATGCCAGACTGGGCCATCATGCGACGATCAATTCGACAGTCTTGTCGAATCATAGGTACAATGCAGCCTTGTGAAATGTCAATGCCAACCGACTCCAGTCAGGCAGTGATGATGTGGCCAAATGGCATATAAACTGTCTGGCCATACATCTGATTGTGGACAATGATGGAGAAATAGACGGAAGCCACTGGGTCAAAATCTAACTGCTGATGCATCCCGTAGAGCATCAAGCAGTGGAACGGGTGAATCTCATCTAAGTGTTTCGAAGTGTTGGGACCGGGTGCATGTCGACAAGGATACGGGTTCGTAAAATTTTAAATTTTTATGTGCAACGGAAGAATTAGCATAAAATAATTTCTTAAATTATTTTAACCACGTATCTAGCATGCAACCTTATGGTGTGTGGACATAGTCATAAATTAAAACTTTACGGAAAAGTAAACTAATTTATTTTGTACCTCGGGTAACTCGAAGAAAGGGAAGAGATCCAACCGTAGCGTCCCTTGGAAGCTTCGCCTCTATTCACGTCCACACCGATTTCTCTTCGGGATGACTTCGTAAAGTCACGAGTTTTGTGCCGACGAGAACTACAAGATTCTCAGAAGGCACAACTAGAAGAACAAGAGAAAAGAATGGAAACTTACCAACAAGAAACGGAATCGAATTCCGAGAAGGAAGGAGATGTGATCCGCTTCTTCTTCTTCTTGGTTGGCTTCTCCTTCTTCTTGATAGCTCACGGCAACCACCCTAGGGTGTGCTAGGGGCGTTGGCCCTAGGTGGGATGAAGGGGAGCCAGCCCTAATCCTATTAAGGGGCGCCGGCCCTAATGGGGAAGAGAGAAGAGAAGAGAAGAGAATAAGAGAGAGAGGGAGCTTCTAATCTTTTGATAACTCAATTATCAATTGGGAATTAAAGGCTTGCCTTTGGTTCCTTATATAGTTGCTTCTCCCTTGCTAAGTCTTCTCTTTAACGGAATTTTACATAAGAAATTTATCCTATAAATTCTCTTATTAATTATTCCGTTTAAGCCAAGTTTTATTATAACTAACTTTATAATAAAACAAATACCTTCTCTCCTTTTATTATGGAATAAATTTTATAAGAAATTTATAAACTTTCTTATTATGGAAAAATCAATTCATAATTGATTTTATAAAATTAAAATAAACCAATTCATGGATTATTTTAACTTCCATAAAAGAATAAATTTCTATAAATTTATTTATATAAATTTCTTTATACAAATTTATTTATCCATAATTTATAAAATAAATCGTGCTAGATCTATTTTATTAATTAAACCAAATAAAATGGTTTTCTCCCTTTAATGTGGCCGGCCAAACCAAAGAGGGTGGGCACCCTCTTTGGCCGGCCACTTCAAGCCCCACCAATCGCGAATTAAACTCATTTAATTCGCCCAACAAGCCTTCAAAAGACTTAGCCAATTTTAGCTTCCATTGCGCCTCTGATTAACTCAGATTCGACTTATTTCTCTTGATCGAAAAATCCAATTTTCAACTCATTTTAAATCCCTCGGATTACTCGTAGTGCGTGTGACTAAATAGGCTTTCGATTTATGTTGGCCGTCTATAATCAACCAATTATAGAACGATCATGAGTGGCACCTAGTAGTACATCATGATCCCCAATTAATCGAAAGATCAACGGTTTGACCTCAGAAGAAATTATTCTGAAACCCTTCAGCAGCTCTAATGAATCGTGCCCCATTCCTTTCACTATCTTATACCCACTTGGTTCAGGACACAGTCTATTTGTGTCAGCCCCCACTAGGCTGACTACGTCACACCTAGCCCAAGTAGTGTCTTTCTCGTCCTTTGGATTTCTAATTACTCTCATGTATTTAAGAGACACACACTCTAAACATGATATGCTCTGGCCAGAGGCTTTGAGTAACAATCCGACGATAGGCCTGGGTATACATCTCCTCGCAAGGAGTGGTGAATCCTTTGTTGGCTGCTCAAACATCTTCGGGCAGTTTGGCTTATACACAATCATCCTGGGTCCACACCTCCTTGGAGATGCTTGCTTAAGATGTTAAAGTATTAGTCTCCATGACCAAGATGACTTGAACACCGCAAGTCAAAGGAACATCGCACTTAAGCTGCAGTAAGAACTTCATTGACATATCTATATAAATAACCATATGAAGTCTTACAGCTAGTCACTCCAATGAACTAGTTCCCTTAACTAGCATCCATGTTTATCTCCGGACATCCCAATGTCACCAGCCAGTGAGAATCAGCTGATTAGAGAATAACCCATGCTAGTCTCAACAGAATTGATAGTGTCCGTATTTATCAATACATCGACTAGGGATATTTTCAATACTTCACAATTGCACATTTAGAGATAATCACTAGTTGTGATCCCATCACAAATTCTCTTATGCTGTGAGTTGTATTGCGGACATTCAGTAGATGAGTTTAAGATCCCAATCAAATACACAAACATGTATACTCAAATAGTGAATATTCATTTATTAAAATAAATGTTTACAATCATAAGGCGATTGCCTTAGGACACTTCTCTCATATCACTAACAAACTCCCACTTGGCCTAATGCCAATCGCTACGGTATCCAATACCACAGGCTCTAACATGACCCTCAAACTTGTTCTGAGGCAAGGCCTTAGTTAAAGGATCCGCTAAATTCCTTTCAGTGGGAATTTTCTCAATTGTATATCATTCCTACTTATAATCTCTCTGATCAGATGATAGCGGCGAAGCACGTGTTTGGATCGCTGATGAGACCTTGGTTCCTTTGCTTGTGCAATAGCTCCATTGTTGTCGCAGTAAACCGGCACTGCTTCATCAATGGTTGGAACCACACCAAGTTCGGAGACAAACTTCTTGATCCAGACTGCTTCCTTTGCTGCTTCCGAAGCTGCGATATATTCCGCTTCCGTGGTAGAATCCGCTACGGTGTCTTGTTTGGAACTTTTCCAACTTACTGCGCCTCCATTCAAAGTAAATACGTATCCAGACTAAGATTTGGAGTCATCCTTATCTGTCTGGAAACTGGCATCTGTATACCCACGTATTACCATATCTCCTTCTCCATATATTAGGAACACATCCTTAGTTCTTCTTAAGTACTTAAGGATTGTCTTGACAGCCGCCCAATGATCCATTCCTGGATCCGACTGGTATCTGCTTGTGACGCTCAAAGCATACGATACATCGGGCCTAGTACATAACATAGCATACATGATAGATCCTATCGCGGATGCATAGGGAATCTTATTCATGCAAATCCTCTCGTCTTCTGTGCGCGGACACATAGACTTTGAATGGTTGATCCCATGCCTGATGGGAAGGTAACCTTTCTTGGATTCTGACATGCTAAACCTTTTTAGCACTCGGTCTATATATGTAGACTGCGAAAGACCAAGCAACCGTTTTGATCTATCTCTATAGATTCTAATCCCAAGGATGTAGGTTGCTTCTCCCAGGTCTTTCATGGAGAAAGTTTTGGACAACCAAATTTTAACTGTCTGTAAGACTGATATATCGTTTCCTATAAGTAATATGTCATCGACATATAGCACTAGGAATACGACTGCACTCCCACTAACCTTCTTGTACACACAAGGTTCGTCAGGATTTTGTGAGAAATCAAACTCTTTGATTCTCTCATCAAAACGGATGTTCCAGCTCCTAGATGCTTGCTTCAATCCATATATGGATCGTCGAAGCTTGCATACTTTGGTTTTATCAACCGATGTGAAACCTTCAGGTTGTATCATGTATACATCCTCAAGCAGGTTTCCATTAAGGAAAGCTGTTTTCACATCCATTTGCCATATCTCATAATCATAATGAGCTGCTATGGCTAGGAGCATCCGAATGGATTTAAGCATAGCTACTGGCGAATAGGTTTCGTCATAATCAATTCCTTGTTTTTGACGATATCCTTTTGCCACTAATCTAGCCTTAAAGGTAACTACATTACCTTCCATGTCGGTTTTCTTCTTGAAAACCCACTTGCACCCTATGGGTTTAATCCCTTCAGGTGGGTTAACCAAGTCCCATACTTGATTTTCGTACATGGAATCCATTTCAGACTTCATGGCTTCAAGCCATTTGTCCCTTTTGAACATTTCAGAACATCTTCATAACTGATAGGTTCATCATCGTTCGATTCACTTATGAGAAATCCGTATCTCTCTGGAATATTGCATGTCCTATCAGACCTACGAAGAGGTGGTGTTGTTTTAGGTTCAACTGATAGCTCATCATTATGAGTTATTGGTTGTGGGTCTAGACTAGGTGTCTCTGTAATGTCTATTGGAGTTTCTTGAACTTCATCAAGTTCAATGCCACTCCCACTGTTTTCTTGTAAAAGAAATTCTTTTTCCAGAAATACAGCATGCCTTGAAACAAACACCTTTTGTTCCATGGGATGATAGAATTGGTAACCCTTCGTTTCCTTAGGGTATCCAATAAATAGACATTTATCAGACTTAGCATCCAATTTGTCTGATATAGTCCGCTTCACATAAGCGGGACAACCCCATATCTTAAGGTGAGTTAAATGGGATTTCTTACTATTCCATATCTCATATGGAGTAGTAGAGACTACCTTGGTCGGGACTCTGTTTAGCAAGTAAACAGTTGTCTTAAGTGCATAGCCCCAAAAGGATTTTGGAAGAGTTGCATGATTCATCATTGACCTAACCATGTCCATCAAGGTTCGGTTGCGCCTCTCAGATACACCATTATGCTGTGGTGTATATGGCGGAGTCCATTGGGACAATATCCCATTGTCCCTAAGATAATCTTGAAACTCTTGACTTAAGTATTCACCACCCCAATCGGATCGAAGTATTTTAATACTTTTGCCAAGTTGTTTCTCTACTTCATTTCTGAACTCTTTGAATTTCTCAAAGGCTTCAGATTTGTGTTTCATCAAGAACACATAACCGAATCGTGAGTGATCATCGATAAAGGTGATGAAGTAGCTATAGCCTCCTTGTGCAAGAGTTGACATTGGTCCACATACATCAGTATGTATTAGACCAAGCAATTCTCCCACTGGATTACCTTTTCCGGAAAAGGGTAATTTAGTCATCTTGCCTTTTAAGCATGATTCACATGTATCAAATGAACTAGGTTCAAATGATTCCAAAATTCCACATCGGTGTAATTCGGTCATGCGTTTCTTACTTATATGGCCAAGACGGCAATGCCAAGTGTAGGAGTCTATTCGATTATCTATTCGTGCACGTTTGTTGCTAACTTCGATATTGAAAACGTCACTGGATAAATCTAACGTGTAGATGCCATTGTACAAAGTTCCATTCCCATAAAGAACGCCATTTAAAGTTATGTAACAACAATTGTTACTAAAAGTTAAATGATAACCCTTTTCATTCAAACATGAAATAGATACAATGTTCTTTATTAACGAAGGAACGAAATAACAATTATCCAATTCTAAGACACGTCCTGTGGGGAGCTTTAGCAAATATGTTCCGATGGCAACAGCAGCAATCTTTGCTCCATTTCTAACTCGCAAATTTGCTTCTCCTTTGACGAGTCTTCTTCTATTCCTTAGCCCCTGTATGTCATTACATATATGTGAGCTACACCAGTATCAAGTACCTAGGCATCTGAGGAAATAGAGTGACATTCAATAACGAATATACCTGAAGAGGATGGGGCATCGGATGCCTTATTCTTCAAGGACTCAAGATAAACCTTGCAGTTTCTTCGCCAGTGACCCTCCTTGCCACAATGATGGCAAGTTCCTTTTGGTTTCTTTTCAGTCTTCTTGGCCTTTTTCTTCTTCCCTTTACTCTGTTCTTTAGCCTTCCTCTTAGAACCTTTCTTCGAGGAACCAACTAACAGTACCGCCTTTTGATCCGGCTTTACAGAAGGCTCCACAGTCTTCAGCAGGTTGAGCAACTCAGGAATGGTGGTCTCTAGTTTGTTCATCCGATAGTTCATCACAAATTGTGAATAACTTTTGGGCAAACAATTCAGAATTAAGTCAATACTTAGTTCATGATCCATTGCAAAACCGAGTGTGCTCAGTCGCTCAATATACCCCAACATCTTTAACACAAACTGCGAGGCAGACGTGCCTTCCTTCATCTTAGTGGTGAAGAGGAGTCTGGAGACTTCGAACCTTTCGGATCTCGCCTGCTCTTCAAACAACTCATGAAGATGGAAGATGATGGTATAAGCATCCATATGCTCATGCTGCTTTTGCAGCTCAGGTATCATAGAGGCTAGCATGATGCAACTCGCAAGTTCAGAATCGGTCACATGTTTCTGATAGGCCATTAGCTGGTCTGGAGTTGCACCTTCTGGAGGATGGTTGGGAAGTTGATCTTCAAGGACATATGCAAGCTTCTCTGCCTTGAGGACTATCCTCAGGTTTCGAAGCCAGTCCATGAAGTTTGGCCCAGTCAGTTTATTGGTGTCCAAAATGGAACGCAAGTTTAGAGAAGACATGATTGAGTGATTAACCTAGAAATACAAATTGAGCTTATGTGAGAAGAATGATAAAGAATGTATCAATATACATTAATTAAAAATCCTATTTATTTTTCAAATTGAATAACCCTTTTTATCAATTCGGGAGATCGTAGGAACATCTCCAAATAGGTTGATATCCAACCATAGATAAGAACAACCATGACTGTGGCCATCAAGTTTTTCTTAGCTATGAAGGTAGGTAATTACACCGATTACATATCACATATATGTAACTATCACTTTATGCTATCAACTAATTGAATGTTTGCATAAATCATTGGGTCGTTAACTCATTAACAAGTATGCAACATTATACATAGCACCCAACTGCACCTCTCTTTACATCGACCTTGGCTGTGGCACAACAAATCGATGCTCCAAGCTTAAGGCTAACCCATTAATCAAGAAATAGTTTTAATATGGTTGGAGCTCATTCAACCGTTTAGTCAGGCTTGGATGTGTCCAACAACCAAAACTAAGGATTGACCTCTGACTCCAACTATATTATTCATAAACTAATTCCATGGTTTGAACATGTTGAGGTTCAAGCCGGGCATGGATGTGTCCATCAACCCAAACAAGAAACAAAACTCCGATTCTAACCATATTAATGGAAGGTGTTAGCCTTAATATTTTGTAAGGGGTTTTGGGTCTCATCTTTTCTAAGCACATTCATGACATATAATTATGTCATGACTAACGATTTCCTTAATAAAGTAGGTATGTGACTTAATTTATCAAGTCTCATGAATTGAATTAGGAACCGGATTTCCTAATTGTAATTTCATACTTTATTAAAGGAATTGTTTTGGGAAACAATTTCCTAAATTGTCATAATCAATTTCGGAAATAATATGTTTAAGACTTTGATTTCTCTAAATCAAATCTTATTAAATTAAGAGACAATTCCCTTAATTCAACGACATATTATTTTCATGAAAATCTCAATTAAGAAAACTCTATAGGAAACCATTTCCTAATTAATTTTGGAGATAACAATATGTAAGAGCATCACCTCTTAAAACATATTTTATTCATGGATTTAATTAATTACAACAAATCGTTTTCTAAGGGTGGCTCCCCGAGGCTCAGATACCCAAAGAAAAGTAATTTGTCGTAAATCCAATTTGGTCCGTTTCGGAAACGCAACCAAATCAAACATGACAATTTCATTCAAAATTGGGAAATTAAATTACAACAACTAACTTTAAATTGGACGGCTCCCTGAGGCTCAATCCAAAATAAAGAATTTTGTTAATAATTTAAAGCCAATTCGAATTTGAAATTGTCAACTAATTATCCATAAATTTGTCTAGACTTTCTCAAAAGAAAGTGCCCAAAATTGCGAGATTTCATAATAGGTTTTCAGAATGGTTGTAAGTTTCTGGTACAAAGAAAATTTTCATACATATTTCCAAAATTGAAAATTTTCTAAAATAGAAAAATTTCCAAAATTGGAAAGTTTCCAAAGATGGGAAGTTTTCACAATTATCATAAAATTTCAGAAACTAGGATATTTCAAATGTTTGCGAAATTTCATGAGGATTTCCAAACCTTGAAATTCCTAAATCTAAAATTTATTATAATTGGAAAGTTTCCATAATTGAAAATTTTTCCAAAATTGAGATTATGACAAAGTTTTCCGCAAAACAATTATATGATTATGTCGAACACTAACCTCGCTCTGATACCACTATTGGACCGGGTGCATGTCGACAAGGATACGGGTTCGTAAAATTTTAAATTTTTACGTGCAGCGGAAGAATTAGCATAAAATAATTTCTTAAATTATTTTAACCACGTATCTAGCATGCAACCTTATGGTGTGTGGACATAGTCATAAATTAAAACTTTGCGGAAAAGTAAACTAATTTATTTTGTACCACGGTAACTCGAAGAAAGGGACGAGATCCAACCGTAGCGTCCCTTGGAAGCTTCGCCTCTATTCGCGTCCACGTCGATTTCTCTTCGGGATGACTTCGCAAAGTCACGAGTTTTGTGCCGACGAGAACTACTAGATTCTCGGAAGGCACAACTAGAAGAACAAGAGAAAAGAATGGAAACTTACCAACAAGAAACGGAATCGAATTCCGAGAAGGAAGGAGATGTGATCCGCTTCTTCTTCTTCTTGGTTGGCTTCTCCTTCTTCTTGATAGCTCACGGCAACCACCCTAGGGTGTGCTAGGGGCGCCGGCCCTAGGTGGGATGAAGGGGAGCCGGCCCTAATCCTATTAAGGGGCGCCGGCCCTAATGGGGAAGAGAGAAGAGAAGAGAAGAGAATAAGAGAGAGAGGGAGCTTCTAATCTTTTGATAACTCAATTATCAATTGGGAATTAAAGGCTTGCCTTTGGTTCCTTATATAGTTGCTTCTCCCTTGCTAAGTCTTCTCTTTAACGGAATTTTACATAAGAAATTTATCCTATAAATTCTCTTATTAATTATTCCGTTTAAGCCAAGTTTTATTATAACTAACTTTATAATAAAACAAATACCTTCTCTCCTTTTATTATGGAATAAATTTTATAAGAAATTTATAAACTTTCTTATTATGGAAAAATCAATTCATAATTGATTTTATAAAATTAAAATAAACCAATTCATGGATTATTTTAACTTCCATAAAAGAATAAATTTCTATAAATTTATTTATATAAATTTCTTTATACAAATTTATTTATCCATAATTTATAAAATAAATCGTGCTAGATCTATTTTATTAATTAAACCAAATAAAATGGTTTTCTCCCTTTAATGTGGCCGGCCAAACCAAAGAGGGTGGGCACCCTCTTTGGCCGGCCACTTCAAGCCCCACCAATCGCGAATTAAACTCATTTAATTCGCCCAACAAGCCTTCAAAAGACTGAGCCAATTTTAGCTTCCATTGCGCCTCTGATTAACTCAGATTCGACTTATTTCTCTTGATCGGAAAATCCAATTTTCAACTCGTTTTAAATCCCTCGGATTACTCGTAGTGCGTGTGACTAAATAGGCTTTCGATTTATGTTGGCCGTCTATAATCAACCAATTATAGAACGATCATGAGTGGCACCTAGTAGTACATCATGATCCCCAATTAATCGAAAGATCAACGGTTTGACCTCAGAAGAAATTATTCTGAAACCCTTTAGCAGCTCTAATGAATCGTGCCCCATTCCTTTCACCATCTTATACCCACTTGGTTCAGGACACGGTCTATTTGTGTCAGCCCCCACTAGGCTGACTACGTCACACCTAGCCCAAGTAGTGTCTTTCTCGTCCTTTGGATTTCTAATTACTCTCATGTATTTAAGAGACTCACACACTAAACATGATATGCTCTGGCCAGAGGCTTTGAGTAACAATCCGACGATAGGCCTGGGTATACATCTCCTCGCAAGGAGTGGTGAATCCTTTGTAGGCTGCTCAAACATCTTCGGGCACTTCGGCTTATACCTAATCATCCTGGGTCCACACCTCCTTGGAGATGCTTGCTTAAGATGTTAAAGTATAAGTCTCCATGACCAAGATAACTTGAACACCGCAAGTCAAAGGAACATCGCACTTAAGCTGCAGTAAGAACTTCATTGACATATCTATATAGATAACCATATGAAGTCTTACAACTAGTCACTCCAATGAACTAGTTCCCTTAACTAGCATCCATGTTTATCTCCGGACATCCTAATGTCACCAGCCAGTGAGAATCAGCTGATTAGAGAATAACCCATGCTAGTCTCAACAGAATTGATAGTGTCCGTATTTATCAATTCATCGACTAGGGATATTTTCAATACTTCACAATTGCACATTTAGAGATAATCACTAGTTGTGATCCCATCACAAATTCTCTTATGCTGTGAGTTGTATTGCGGACATTCAGTAGATGAGTTTAAGATCCCAATCAAATACACAAACATGTATACTCAAATAGTGAATATTCATTTATTAAAATAAATGTTTACAATCATAAGGCGATTGCCTTAGGACACTTCTCTCATATCACTAACACGAAGTAGTAGGGAGGAGACAATTCATGATGATTTTAAACAAAACATACTCAATGGGGGAAAGGCGAAGAGCAGGAAATGTGGGAAAATCACGGGTGCGCTCACCGGAACCCCTTGGCCTGGGATGGCCTAGAAAATACTCGTAGATGGAATTAGGAGTGGCTCCATCAAAGGGAACCGGAAGAAGATCAGGAAGATAAGGGTAGAGAGAAAAATCATTTTTTGATCGGCGACAGCCAAGAAAGTCAATGAAAATAGATCGATTAAAACTAAGGTCGACACGGGTTCTCCACCCCGTGCCCTCCCCACTGATCATGTTGTTATAGAATTCAGAGACCAAATCAAAGTTGATTGGCCTCTCGAGGTAAAGAATGGATTAAAGATTATAATGTTCAATAATTTGCCGGACTGTTGGACAATGTTCGTAGATGAAGGTCTGGTCCACAGTTCGACATGGCATCAATTTGAAATTGTGCCATTGAAAATCTAGAGCATAATAAATGTTTTGAAACCTAGTATGTGAAGGTGGAGGAGGTCCCGAGGGAGGTGTAGATGATAAAGGGCCTTTGCCCTTTGAGCTTCCCTCCATTGGTTCCTTTCCCTTAGATGATTTTCTAAAGATTTGAACATAAATCAAAAGAGCAAGGTTGAATTGACCACATGAACATGGTTTAATCATGGACCCAAGATTTGATCACGGGAAAAATAATCAAGTGAACATAAGGTGGAATTGATCATAAGAAAAATAATCAGGTGAACACATGAGTTTGATCAAGAACACAGGATTTGATTTAATCAGTAGAGTCATGACAAATCAAAGGATCACAAATTTAAGAGTTGACCAAAAATCAACCAACATAGAGATATCATATAGTTTAGGTCATGACATAAGCAAAGTCACGGCACAACACATCACAAAATAAAAACCTTTGATTAGCATAAACTAATAATCTATGAGTTGATTTGTAAGATAAACTAACCAAAAATACTTACTTAGGTGCCATTGAAGTCGATTTGAGAGGATCATGAAGGCTGGAAGGAGAGCTTGCGTAGGAGAAGGTTCTCGGCGCAAGAGATGAGCGCAAAACCTTGAGTGAAAGGGGAACTCACAGAAGACAAGGAAAAGCTTGCAGGAAATCTTCTCAGGATCGCACGCGCGCGCACAAAAACTCACTCGCAAGAGGAAGAAGGAGAAGCAGGGAAGGCGCTCGCACGGAATGAAGAAGCATAAGTAGGGAGGTTCGGCGCTAGGGCTTGGGAGATGAAGGGTTTTCGTGAAGTTATTAGGTTGGTGGATCGGTCCACCAATCGAAATTTAATGTGATCGAACGGATCACCGTTCGATCTGAGAGCACCCAGACCGATCAGGCTCTGGCCTGATCGGACTGGCCTGTCCCTGATCGGTCGGGTGACCGATCAGGCAGGCTCCGATCGATCGGCTGATCGATCTGGAAGCGATCAGTAGGGTCGGATGATATTCGGGAAGCCCCCCTGATCAGTCTGTAGACCGATCACCACAGGATGCCAGATCGGTCTGGGGACCGATCCAGGCAAGCACAGAATGTTTGGACAAAATTTCGCAAAGTTACTGCTGCCCCTCTGATCGGTCTGTGAACCGATCATCACAGGGGGAGCCTGATCGGTCCGAGGACCGATCAGCCCTACGCCTGATCGGTCCAGTGACCGATCAGGATTCCTGATACTCTCAGATACGATCTGAAACTTGCAGTTTCAGATTTCCACACGATTTCTGAAATGATCTGATGAAAGATATCGATCTCGAAAGTGATTCCTTGACTAAAATTGATCCTTGAACAAGGATCAATGGTCCTTATAGGTTCAACAATCACTTTGCTCCACCCAAGTGGAGTCAAACTCAATCAACAATCATCCAATCAAATTTTAACCAAGATTGTGCCAAAATCAAATTTCTAATCAAGTTTCCTTGATTGGAATGTCCAAGTATGATCATGGAGCCAAATACACATGTGTTATGCATTGGTTTTCCCCATACTTGGTCACCGAAGTGATTTTTATCTCGTCAACTTAATTTCTCAAGGGATACATTGACATTTTGAGAAATTAAGTTGATCCTAACATCTCACCCTATGTCTAGCAAACAAAAACGTTTTGGTAAACCTTATAATTTGTGTGAGATGTCCCAAAGTTACACAATTATATCCCAACAATTAGAACTAATCATGAAGGGTTTTGAATGCATTTTGAAACCTATAAAGTGCGACACATTCCCAACTCCCTTCTTAAGAAGCTAAACTCATTTTCGGGGAGTGGTTTAGTGAAAATGTCAGCGAGGTTTGACTTGGACTCTACATGTGAGAGTACAATATCTCCCCTAGCAACATGATTCCTAATGAAGTGGTGACGCACTTCAATATGTTTGGTCCTAGAATGATGGACTGGATTCTTGGTTAGGTTAATTGTGCTAATGTTATCACACAACACTTGCACACTTTTGTAACTCAATCCATAGTCCTCTAGAGTGTGAATCATCCACAACAATTGTGATACGCTCTCTCCCATGGCGATATATTCTGCCTCGGTCGTGGAGAGAGCAACACAATGTTGCTTCCGACTTGACCAACTAACTAGAGATGATCCTAGAAATTGGCAACCCCCACTCGTGATTTTCCGATCCAACTTACATCCAGCATAGTCGGAATCGGTATAGCCAATTAAATCAAATGATTCGGTACGGGGGTACCAAAGACCGACTCCAACTGTGCCTTTAAAATATCTCAAAATTCTCTTAACAGTGATTAAATGAGATTCCTTGACACTAACATGATACCTAGCGCACATACCCATAGTAAAAAGAATATCAGGTCGACTAGTTGTGAGGTATAGCAAACTACCTATCATGCTCCGATATTGAGTTGAATCAATGGGTTTACCACTCTCATCATTGTCTAATCTTGTGTTTGTAGCCATAGGAGTGGTTACCTCTTTTGAATCACTCATATTGAATTTACAGAGCATTTCTTGAGTATACTTCGATTGGTGCACATGGATCCCATCTCGGGTTTGTTTGATTTCAAGTCCAAGGAAGAAAGTCAACTCTCCCACTAGACTCATTTCAAATTCACTTTCTATGTGTCCAATGAATTCATTTAAATAGCCCTTATTGTTTGAGCCACAAATTATGTCATCGACATATACTTGGGCTACAAAAATATTGTCACAATCTCTCTGTAGAAATAGTGTAGGGTCTATTTGGCCTCTTACAAAGCCTTTTTCAATTAAAATATCTACAACCACTCGTACCAAGCTTGGGGTGCTTGATTAAGGCCATAAAGTGCCTTTTTGAGCTTGAACACATGGTTTGGAAATTCGGAACTCTCAAACCCTGGAGGTTGTTCGACATAGACCTCTTCTCTAATCAAACCATTTAGAAAGGTTGATTTGACATCCATTTGATATAACATGAAACCTCGATGTGCTGCAAATGCTAGCATCAATCGGATGGACTTTAATCGTGCCACGGGAGCATAGGTCTCATCATAATCAAGGCCTTCAACTTGACTGTAGCCCTTGGCTACTAAGCGTGTCTTGTTTCTAATGATTTCTCCCTTATGGTTCAATTTGTTCTTGAAGACCCATTTGGTTCCAATAATGGAGGTCTTCTTGGGTCTAGGGACTAAGTCCCAAACTTGACTCCTTTCGAATTGACCTAGTTCATCTTGCATTACAATGATCCAATCGGGATCATTTAATGCATCATCAATTTTTCTAGGTTCAAATTCGGAAATTAGGGCAACTTCATTAGCCTCATTCCTAAAGAATGATCTAGTTCTAACCCCATGATGGATGTCTCCAACAATTTGGTCTTGGAGATGACTAGAGGCTAATCTAGTTTGCCTAGATGTTGGTGGTGCTTCTTGAATGGGTTCACTAGACACAAGCTCAACCTCAGGA
>JAGFNQ010004465.1:0-11419 GCA_024364735.1 Boesenbergia rotunda
AAGAGATTGACACTCTCATGTTTTACAATACATGTCTCCATAATATTTACTGTCAGATCAAATCTCATTTTCGTCATATTCCTTGTTTGAAATCCATCTTCTCATCGTATAGGAGACATCGGACGTATTGCATAACAAAGAAGGCCAGTCCACGTGAAATAACAAACAGTATTTCAGATTTCAATAAGTGGGGTAATAAAATACTTTGATCATTTTTAAAATTTTCAAACTCTTCCTCACTTACTGACCTATGTTCTTGTTGGGGACATTTTTGTCTAACGGAGGGCCATTTGTCCAAGGGATGATGACTTTGTAGATATGGATGAATAGCCGTAAGTTCCTCGCGAGTATATTGTTTAAGTTCTTTTACCTGTCAAATATATCATGAATTTCAATGACATTTTTTATCAAATGATGAACATATATATGAATAAAGGTAGGTAGCTCACCGCTGAGTCAAAATCATGCTTATATTTACGGCCACTAGCAAGAGAATTTAAATGAATGAAAGTCATTGCTTCTGTATCCACCGCCAACAAGTGAAAGTGTGTATTATTACTGCACAAAGGTATTAAAATATATCTAAACCCTTGTTCTATCATATCCGTCTTCATCACTTGTTGCATGGAAAACTTTCTTGACGATCTTATTGAAGCCTAAATAGTTGCAAAATCAAAATAATTAATAACCACATCATAATACTAGGTCTTCTACAATCTATTAATTCTTACTAATTTACATCACTTACTGTGAAGAAGGTTGAACAATATATTGACTTGTGGTATGGCCTACCAGATGTGGATGCTCCCCTAAATAACATTTTACAGAAGGCATCAATGACCTCGCCTTTTGTAAAACCTCTCCATTGAGGATTTGTAAGAATGAATGCAATTTCAAAGCAAAGGGTGTATCCTCCCAGATAAATTCATTATCCAACCTGCCAAGTTAATTGATAAGATTATATATTAAAGCCCCAAATATATTAACTAAATTATGTTTCATAACTTAATTTAGGTTCTCCAATTTATTTATCACGTAGGCCACTTCTTTATCTTGATTTTTCTTCTTCGACTTCATAAAATGCTTCTTCACAAACTACATCGATACAATTTACACCAAACTAATTAATGACCAAATTCAATAAATTTGACGTAATTAATATGAAAATAAGTTACATACATCAATGCCTTGAAGCCTCATTTTGTATAGTTCGAAGGTCCTTCTTTTCTTCTCCTCTATATCTTCTTCAGACATGACTTCCATTACAGTAATGGTTTCTCTTGCTTCATCCATATCCTCCTCACTAAGTTTCCTTTTTCCCTTGTCCATGACATTTGATATTTGTTCCTTTCTCCGCTTCCCCTTATGTAATAGTTGGTGCCATACTGGACTCTCAATTGGAGTATCCCTGTAATCATACCGAGTTCGGTCACGTCCTCTCCTTGTTCTACAAGATACTGGATCAGAAATAGGACTGACTACAGGATAGCTTTCTTGAGCCTCCATGCCCTTTTTTTCAATAATTGAAAGTAATTCCTTAACCCTTTCATTCAAACATATATTCTCCTCTGTTAGCTTCTTGATTAGGGTGTCTTTAAGAATGCATTCACCACATGGCCTTACATCTTCTGTGTCATGTCCTTGTGATGTCGCTATTGGCTGTGGAATGTCATCCCCAACTCAAGGTTCTCAAACAATGTGTTTTCATGTAGGTTAGGAATTATTTCAACAATCACCTGTCAATTACCAAGAACACAAATTTTACTGTCTCTATATCAAACTAACATAGATAAACTAACATAGATCACAGTTTACAATAATTACCTCTTCGGAGCTGATTTGGTTGACAAGGTCCCTCACCCTACTAATATGCGAAGGAATATTCCTCCACTTATTTATTCGGGGTCCTTCAACATTGTATGGTTTTTGAATAGGTACATGCTTCAAAAACCATGCCTACACAAAGTTTTCCAGCCAATTACATTAATAACAGTAAAATATTATAAAATATAATTTAGGTAAATTCTACTCACTGCCAAAAGCCCAGCAAATCCCTTTACATAAGGGAGGTTTGTGGTCCTCTGGTTTCTTTGACTTTATGAAAATAATTCCCCAATCTTAGGTAATTGGGGAGACAAAAATTTATGGATAGCTTCCACCCAGTTGAATCTACCAAGATTGTCATAATCATCTACTATATCTACAAGCCCTAGAGGGACCTTATATGTACTAGACGAAAATAAAACACAAACAAATATATACAAAATATAAAATTTAAAAACTAATAACACATCATCCTCTGATTCAACACTTTTAGAATAATGTTTAAGTAAGTCCTCAATTCTTGTTCTAGTAGGTTGTTTTTCTTTTGAGAAGTAAGTACGATAGAGGTCACTCGATGCTTCAGTTGAATTAATAGGGATCGAAACTCCACGGTCCACTATACCCAGTACCAAAGCAACATCTCGTCTGGTGAACGCAACCGGTACACCTGAAACAATTAAAATATTTAGTTATCATCAACAATATAGGATTCAATTTATTTCTCGTTGGGCCTGAAATGATTCATTTCAGGCCCAACGTGGGCCTGAAATGATTCATTTCAGGCCCACGTTGGGCCTGAAATGAATTTACTTCAGGCCCACGTTGGGCCTGAAGTGAATCATTCAGGCCCACGTTGGGCCTGAAATGAATTCATTTCAGGCCTACCTAGGGCCTGAAGTAAATTCACTTCAGGCCCTCGGTAGGCCTGAAATTATTTCATTTCAGGCCTACCGACCTGAAGTGAATTTCACCTTAAATTCACTCATTTAAATTGATCAAATATCAATCATTTAAGGTCAACTATATCCAAGTTTTATCTTACTATAGATACTCTTTATAATTCATAATTAAAACTATTACCTGAGAATTTAAAAACTTGCGAGGTTGAATCCCAACTTTCAAATATATTAACCAAAATTCCCCGGATATGCTGCAATTCTTGAATGTCCAAGAAAATACTGAAGGGCGACTCTTTGATCTTCGCAATGTGTTGATCTTTTAAAATTTCAAATGCTTCAACAAAATGTTTAAAATGGCCTAAAACACTGCACCAATGTAATTTTTTCCCAAACTCATCTGAACCCTACAGTTTTTATACATTACAAATTTATTCAGCAAAAATACGTATAAACAATATCACAAGCAGTGTTTATTCAGCAAAAATAAGTTTAAACAATATCACAAGCAGTGTTTATTCAGCAAAATTAAGTATAAACAATATCACATACCTTGGTGATTAATGCCAATGAAGAAGACGATGAGGAACCACCCACAGACCTTTTACCTGCCATTATTATGCAAATCAAACCTGCAGAAACCCTAAATCCTACTTTGATAGTGCCGAGCAGTATCAACTTCAACGTTAACACTTCAAGCAGCCTCAGGATCACACACTATCACTTTCCTGTATAGGAGCCTAGGTTTTGGTTGGGCGGAGGGAATCGAGGGAGTAGCAAACGACTAAAGCACAACTAGGGCACGCATAATGTCCTCCTTCAACAATACCATTTACGTTTTCGCGGTGAGAGATAGAATGACCTTGCCATCCGAACCACATATTCTTATTTTACTGCAAAAGTGGTTCGGATGTCTCGAAAATGGTAATGGAAAAGGTGTATTGTGGCGCCAAGGGTATAATAGGAAGTTCACTTAAAGGGCTGCGCCCTTTGGTAAAATAGAAACCATGGGACGCTCTTTGGTAATTACGTATTGTTACGTACGCCCTTTGGTAAATTGCCGTTGATTCTAACTTTCATCCAAAAATTTAACCATTAAATTATCTTTATAAAGCCCGATTAATAGTCTCTTCTGATGTGAAAAATAAGATTTATAAAAATATAATCTATGCCAAAATTATACATGTTGAAATGAGAGGATAATAATTAGTCCAATTAATTTCAATCTAGTTAGTTTCTTGCTTTTTATAAAATTTGTCCTCGATGACTAACCTTATTTTCTTCTGGAGTGAATGAAAAGATATGATTTGGAATTCACCGTAGAGGCGAAAATTTTCATATATATTGTATGAGATATTCCAATTTGGTTGAAGGCGTTTTTTAGAATCTTTATCAAACAAGGTGAGTTCGACTCTAGAGTGATGTTTGCATTGTTGATTGTTTGATCATTTTCAAGTTTTCACGAGTGTCCAATTGATTAGAGGGTGATAAATTTACTATAATGTGGTAGAGTTTAATTTCCGATAAGCACATGCCCTTGGGACAAAATTTTTTCTCACCTCCTAACCCCTTGAATGTTGGCTATAAACCGATCCCATGATTTCCAGACTATAAAGGACAACTAAGATAAATATAATCATCTTTTACTATAATTGTTTGATCACATCCAAAGCCACTAATGCCTAGAGTTCTAGTTGCCACGAATCGTCTTATGTCACCTAGTTGCCATGAGTTGGTGTTACACACAAATTTTCAATCGGCTCGGATGCAACATCCCCATATGTCTCAAATGACTCATCCAATTGGTCCTGGGAGGAGTTGGTGGGGTGTTAAGGATGAGCGAATCGTCTTTGACCACCAACTGTGTCACGCCCCGAGGAGTTGCCCGTCCAATACTGACCGGACTGCCACTCTCTCGATTCGGCGGACAATTCGCAAAACCTAATCTCTACGACTACCTCAGCCGCTTGGACCGCAACCTATATGGCTGGAACAAATGTCTGAATAAAATGAAAATGAAAACGACGACAAAAGATGCGTACCGGTATGACTTACGATAAAACAAAATGAAACAAAGGCCTCCATGACACATAAAAGTACAACTATACCGTCGTGTAAAATGACACAACAGAACACAAATACAACAGCGAAAATATAAAGGTAAAAGGAATAGAAAATAGGTACCAACATGTACCACCATCAAAATATAAGGAAAATCCCGAAATCGTCTCGAAGATACGCGAACTGGGACAGGCTGCCGGGCACTCCAGACGATCATCCTGAAATAAAAACAAGGAGCTAATGGGGTGGGTTCATAGTACTCAGCGGATATCTCATCAGATATGCAAGATAGTCTAAGCTAGCAATAGTAAGACAGACTATCGAGCTAACACATGTACCGACAATGATAAGTGCAACTAATATAAGGAATAGACAAACCATACCAGTGTGGCGGGGGCGTCAAAATCAGGACATAAAGGTCTCCTGTATGTGTATGTTAATCATATGCAGCATCCAAATATAGCAAGCACGGTAAATGCAAAATATGCGTATGCATATGCAATGACATGGTTACCCCTGCCGTCAGTCAGACATCGTCACCTATGTACGGGAGGAAGCTGAGCAGAGGTCACCCTCCCGCGTAGAGTTGTGACTACCATCAGTACTCTGTCATCACTACTCCTGAGCGATCGAGTAGACGGGATGTTGTCGGTGTAACACTCCTACCCCATTACCTATCTGGGGGTTATCTCTATCTGAATGTTACCTCCCTACCAAAGTAACACCCCTACCCCAGGTCATCTCTGGAGGATATTTTAATCTGAGTGTTACCCCTACTCTATGTGTATATGTGGGGGAGAGACCTCTCTCTCTCATCTCCTGGTATATGGACTATCCAAGGAGGGACTCTGCCTGCTACCACACTCCGATTCACTAACCCATGAGTGCATGAGCGGGGCAATACAGAGCATACTACCTGATAGGGTTGAATGAGCCTTGGTCAGGACGAAGGATGAAGAAGCTTCACGGAACAACAACGATAGGATGAGACAACCTTCCTTCCTGGGTCCTGGGAATCCCCGAAGGCGACGGGCCCGGGAAAGGTAGCCGGAGATCCCTCTCGGGAGCACCCTGGGAGGTTAGGCCCCGAGAGCACCTCGGGAGCTGTGGCACATGAAGACCCCAAGCTCGCCTGGGGGGGGGGGTGGAGCCCCCGCCATAACCGACCTCAGACACGGACTCCCTCGGGGTACGGATAAGCATCCCCGGTAGAAAAGGTCTTCACGACCCCTGAATATCAAGCAAGAGCCGATAATGGCGTAGACCGTTTCAAAGGATATCCCATAACCACAGAAAAAGGAGGGGGATGTGGCTTACGCAACGGAGATGTGACACCAATCGAGGGAAACATCTAGGCTGGCGATATTGGTATAAAAGGTAGTCCGACCCCTCCGGTAAGGGGGGTTATGCTCTCTCAACTCTAAACACTCTCTTTTCTTTCCGCTACCTTTTCTTCTCGAGGATCACTGACTTGAGCGTCGAAGTGGACTCCGCCGGACCCTTGCCGGCGCATCCCCTAACGCTTGTGTTAACTTCGCAGGATCCCTAGGTCCTCCTTGGCCTAACAACTTCCCCACTGGTAGAACCTCGGTGACTGGTCATCATCGACGTTTCCTTTCGGAACAAATTTGGCATCGTCTGTGGCAAACTAGCAAAGCACCTGAAGGAGCACCGATTGCAGGATCAAAGGGACAACCCCTTACCCTCACACGAGAGGAACTTGACCACCTAGTGGCTAACACCATCAAGGAAGCTCTAGAGTAGCACTAAATCGAACAGGCTACCCCGCAATCAGTGGGCCCGGCGAGGGAGGAGATCCCCAAAGTCTCCGCCTAGCATTCCCGAAGATCCGTCACCCTTGTGGGGTGACAGGACAGAGCAACTCAAGGCCCTCAGAGAGAATCCCCGGGAGATATATAGAAGGCCCACTCGGTGGCCTAGAGCGCTCAGAGGCATGAAGAGGGACTGGGGAAGAGGGATGGACCCAAGACCTCCCACAAGGCTCCCTCTACCCCTTTTTCGTCTGAGATTGTAGAGGACCCCATGCCAAAGTAGTTCCGTGGGCCCGGGATCCCTGAGTATGATGGGAAGACGGATCCGAAAGATCACGTTTGTAAATTCGAGAACGCGACACTCCTGCACCAGTATACTGACGGTGTGAAGTGCGGGGTATTCTTGATCACTTTGTCCAGAGCAGCTCAGCGGTGGTTCCAGAGGTTGCCACAAGGTTCCATCAACTCCTTCACAGAGTTCAAGACAGCCTTCCTCCACCATTTCGCGAGCAGCCATCATTACCAGAAGACGACACTTAACCTATTTGCTCTCATGCAGAAGCCTAAGGAACCGCTTAAGGAGTACATCCAGAGGTTCAAATGGTTGGCGCAGGATGTGCCTAGCGCGACGTCAGAGATACTCGTCAGTGTTTACACCCGAGGGCTCTCTGAAGGGGACTTCTTCCGGTCCTTGGTGAGGAAACTCCCCGCCAGCTTTGATGATTTGCTGGGACGCTCCGTCAAACATGTCAATGTAGAAGAGGTATAGTACGCCCGACGCAAGGATCCAGTCGGAGCCCCTCCTCCGATGGCCTCCCGATCAGACAGAAGGTAGCCCCCAGCTCCGGCGCGAGGAAAATACCTTCCTCCTGGGAGGGAGAAGTGGACTGGCAGGCGTCGGCTGGTGGAGACGGTGGACACCGAGCAGCCGGAGTCATTGCCAAAGTACTGCAATTATCATGGCAGCTCGACTCATTCCACGGAGGAGTGTCACGCCTTGAAGAAGAAGTTCAGTGAGGAGGCAGACATCAAACCTCGAAGAAAATGGAACAAGTCGGGGTATAACCGAAGGTCGCCAAGGCGAAGCTTGTCCCCTCGGCAACGGCCAGCCGTGGAAAACGAGGTTCGACCTCGGTCCCGATCGAGAGGTTGGACTCAGGGGCCCGCACCCCGAAGATCCCTCTCCTTAGAAAGGGATCCCCAAAAAGGCAAAGCCCCTGTGCGTGGTCCTCCTTCAGGCCATGTAGGGGTCATCTCCGGAGGACCTACCGAGGGGACTCTAACCGGGCCCGGAAGTCGTACACCCGGCGGTTGGAAAACTACTCCATCGAGACAAGCCGAAGCCAGGTGTCGGGCCCTACAATCTCGTTTGGGTCATCCGACCTCGAAGAATTGGAAGCTCCCCATGAGGATGCCATAGTGATCATGGCCCGCATTGTCAATTTTGAGGTGAAGCGAATCTTCATAGACACGGGGAGTTCCGTGAACATTTTGTACAAGGCAGCTTGGGAACAAATGTAGATAGACGAGGATGAACTACTCCCGGTCTCAACCCCGCTATTTGGCTTCACGGGGTATCGAGTACAGCCACTGGGGCAAATTACCTTGTCACTCTCGTTGGGCAGCGACAGGCTCGAAAGAACCCGGAGGACTCCTTTCTTAATCGTGGACGCGCCCCCTCCTACAATGCCATCTTAGGCCGCCCAGCGCTCAACACTTTCCAGGCTGTAGTATCTGTTTATCACCAGAAGATTAAGTTCCCGGTGGGCGACCTGGTGGTGGAAGTCCGAGGAGAATAGCTGGTGTCTAGGCGATGCTATAGCGGAGAGATCAGAACAGAGTCTCGAAAGAACTTGAAGGGTCTCGAAGACTAGTTGGGGAAGGAGGGAAAAAACTCTGGAGGTACCGGTCCGACTGCGGACTCGGACCCTTCTGGTCTTGATAAGATTTACTATTTATTTAGAACATCTGTCTCTGTCTCTCTATGCTCTCGCAGCAAAATTGAGAATAAAAGGATATGCTTCTTTCAAAATGACAATGCGCTACTAAGGAATTCAAAAACCCTAATACCCTGTGGTACAATCGACGCCCGGGGTACTTAAGCTTGGTCAGGGATATATGCGCCCGACCAAGTACACAAAACCCTAATACCCTGCGCTATAGCCGATGCTCGGGGTACTTAGGCTTGGTCTGGGACATACGCGCCCGACCAAGTATCCAAAACCCTAATACCCTGCGGTACAGCCGACGCCCGGGGAACTTAGGGTTGGTCTGAGACATACGCGCCCGATCAAGTATCCAAAACACTAATACCCTGCGGTACAATCGACGCCCAGGGTACATAGGCTTGGTCTGGGACATACACGCCCGACCAAGTATCCAAAACCCTAATACCCTACGGTATAGTCGACGCCCGGGGTACTTATGCTTGGTCTGGGACATACGCGCCTGACCAAATATCCAAAACCCTAATACCCTGCGGTACAGCCGACGCCCGGGGTACTTAGGCTTGGTCTGGGACATACGCGCCCGACCAAGTACCCACAACGATAATACCCTGCGGTACAACTGACGCCCGGGGTACTTAGGCTTGGTCTGGGACATACGCGCCCGGCCAAGTATCCAAAACCCTAATACCCTGTGGTACAGTCGACGCCCGGGTTACTTAGGCTTGGTCTGGGGCATACACGCCGACCAAGTATCCAAAACCTTAATACCCTGCGATACAGCCGACGCCCGGAGTACTTAGGCTTGGTCTGGGACATACTTGCCCGACCAATTATCCAAAACCCTAATACCCTACGGTACAGCCGACGCCCGGGGTACTTAGGCATGGTCTAGGACATACGCGCCCGATCAAATATCCAAAACCCTAATACCCTGCGGTGCCGCCGACGTCCGGGGTACTTAGGCTTGGTCTGGGACATACGCGCCCGACCAAGTATCCAAAATCCTAATACCCTGCGGTACAATCGACGCCCGGGGTTCTTAGGCTTGGTCTGGGACATATTCGCTCGACCAAGTATCCAAAACCCTAATACCCTGCGGTGCAGCTTAGGCCCGGGGTACTTAGACTTGGTCTGAGACATATGTGCCCGACCAAGTAACCCCAGACTCTACTACTCCGCCACAAGGGAGACTTAACCGGTTCAGAAATATAGACAATATGACATCCCCCACTACGGGAGAACCAGCAGAGCATCAAAATATCTACACAAGACAATTATACACATAAAAGGTACTAGAAAGAACTATTTATTTTATTGCATGAAGAAATACATGAAGATATACATCCCAGAAAGTTACTAAGACACAAGCCGTGTATCTAATAGAAAGAAGCACCATTTTGTATGGGTTTTCTCCGAGCCACTTCCACCCTTTTTATAGAGTCCCAGGGCTCGAAGTCATTTTCGAGTAGCTGACGAAGATGGATGCCTGATGTAACACATGAGTAGCTCAGGTACTCCCTCCGAGTAGTCAGGGACGAAGATGGATGCTTGAGGTAACACATGAGTAGCTCGGGTACTCCCTCTGAGTAGTCAGGGACGAAGATGGATGCCTGAGGTAACACATGAGGAGCTCGGGTACTCCCTCCGAGTAGTCAGGAATGAAGATGGATGCTTGAGGTAACACATAAGTAGCCTGGGTACTCCCTCCGAGTAGTTAGGGATGAAGATGGACGCCTGAGGTAACACATGGGTAGCTCGAGCTTATTTGAACACCCCCTCCCTTTTTTGTAAAGTTGGAGGTGGTACCACATTCCAGAGGCAGAAAAAAGAGGAGGGGAAAAAGCCACATCAATTCCTCTCCGGAGCATGGAGGGACGCAACTACAGGTCGAGAAAAAACACAAAATCACCTTAACAAAGGAGGGGAACACCAACCAGATGGAAATATTCTCAACAAAGAACCAGCGGCTGCAACCCCTCCCCTCTTGGTGACGACGTCCCCCACAAACACCTTCATCTGCCCGAAGCTTGGAGGAAACGAGCAGCCGATGGTGCATGGGGTACATCGCCACAAGCCGACCAAGGGTTTGGTGATCAGCAGGAGGGATCATCTCCCCCATGCCCCCTGGCGGACCACATAAGGTCTTTTCTGGACTCCTCAGACAACTCGGGAGTCTCACATCCCCGAGAATCTTCAGAGTGACCTCGGACATCATCTCCACCATGCTCCTCGGTGAGGGTCACAATACAGATGCCTGCACCTCTCAGGGATCCCTCAGTCAAGAGCACTATGATATCTCTAGGGTTGGGCATTAGGAATACCAACGAGGAAGAAAGAGGCAAGCAAGTGGAAGAGATGGAGGAGACGGTACACACCTCTCCCCCTTTTTATAGGGGTGGCTATCTCTCCGGAAAGTTAATGCAGGAAGGATGAAATCACGCCAATAGTTGCCGAAGCATCATTTCGACTGGCGCGCCCATGATGCGCCTAGGAACCCATGACTCTTAATGAGTCTAATTAATGAGATTGCGAATAATACGGAGGTGACGGTTCGAAAACCATCCACATACTTCAGCAGGAAATATCAGCGAGGACCCACCGCAGACATAAATATAGGGTACGAAGAGTTGATTTAAAGGATTATCAAACACCAGAATCAACCTCAAAGACAATCGACGGTTGGTTAAGTACATAAAGGTAGAAGGCGCATCGCGCAGGAGCACATACACAGAGAACAGGGAAAATGCTTATAATCGAGCAAAACCGATACAACCTGACTTGTCTCTCGTGCACACATCAGGCCGCTCGGGGCCTCAGGAGAAGACTTTTACCTAGTCCGGAGGGCATCTACAATCTGTTGGATCGAGAGAACCGATAGAGGGGGGGGAGTGAATATCGAAAAGCGTTCGGATTTGAA
>JAGFNQ010004465.1:12721-39421 GCA_024364735.1 Boesenbergia rotunda
TAACCAAGTCCCATACTTGATTTTCGTACATGGAATCCATTTCCGACTTCATGGCTTCAAGCCATTTGTCCCTTTCTGAATTTTTCAGAACATCTTCATAACTGATAGGTTCGTCATCGCCAATGAGCAACACGTCGTTCGATTCACTTACGAGAAATCCGTATCTCTCTGGAATATTGCGTGTCCTATCAGACCTACGAAGAGGTGGTGTAGTTTTATGTTCAACTGATAGCTCATCATCATGAATTATCGGTTGTGGGCCTAGACTCGGTGTCTCTGTAATGTCTATTGGAGTTTCATGAACTTCATCAAGTTCAATGGCACTCCAACTGCTTTCTTGTAAAAGAAATTCTTTTTCTAGAAATACAACATGCCTTGAAACAAACACCTTTTGTTCCAAGGAATGATAGAATTGGTAACCCTTCGTTTCCTTAGGGTATCCAATAAATAGACATTTATTAGACTTAGCATCCAATTTGTCTGATACAACCCGCTTCACATAAGCAGGACAACCCCATATCTTAAGGTGAGTTAAGTGAGGTTTCTTACTATTCCAAATCTTATATGGAGTAGTAGAGACTACCTTGGTCGGGACTCTGTTTAATAAATAAACAGCTGTCTTAAGTGCATAACCCCAAAAGGATTTTGGAAGAGTTGCATGATTCATCATCGACCTAACCATGTCCATCAAGGTTCGGTTGCGCCTCTCAGATACACCATTATGCTGTGGTGTATATGGCGGAGTCCATTGGGATAATATCCCATTGTCCCTTAGATAATCTTGAAACTCTTGACTTAAGTATTCACCACCCCGATCGGATCGAAGTATTTTAATACTTTTGCCAAGCTGTTTCTCTACTTCATTTCTGAACTCTTTGAATTTATCAAAAGCTTCAGATTTGTGTTTCATCAAGAACACATACCCGAATCGTGAGTGATCATCGATAAAGGTGATGAAGTAGCTATAGCCTCCTTGTGCAAGAGTTGACATTGGTCCACATACATCAGTATGTATTAGACCAAGCAATTCTCCCACTGGATTACCTTTTCCGGTAAAGGGTAATTTGGTCATCTTGCCTTTTAAGCACGATTCGCATGTATCAAATGAATCGGGTTCAAATGATTCCAAAATTCCACATCGGTGCAATTCGGTCATGCGTTTCTTACTTACATGGCCAAGACGGCAATGCCAAGTGTAGGAGTCTATTCGATTATCTATTCGAGCACGTTTGTTGCTAACTTCGATATTGAAAACGTCACTGGATAAATCTAACGTGTAGATGCCATTGCACAAAGTTCCATTCCCATAAAGAACACCATTTAAAGTTATGTAACAACAATTGTTACTAAAAGTCAAATGATAACCTTTTTCATTCAAACATGAAATAGATACAATGTTCTTTATTAACGAAGGAACGAAATAACAATTATCCAGTTCTAAGATACGTCCAGTCGGGAGCTTTAGCAAGTATGTTCCGATGGCAACAGCAGCAATCTTTGCTCCATTTCCAACTCGCAAATCTGCTTCTCCCTTGACGAGTCTTCTTCTATTCCTTAGCCCCTGTATGTCATTACATATATGTGAGCTACACCCAGTATCAAGTACCCAGGTATTTGAGGAAATAGAGTGACATTCAATAACGAAGATACCTGAAGAGGACGGGGCATCGGATGCCTTCTTCTTCAAGGACTCAAGATAAACTTTGCAATTTCTTCGCCAGTGACCCTCTTTGCCACAATGATGGCAAGTGCCTTTTGGTTTCTTTTCAGTCTTTTTAGCCTTTTTCTTCTTTCCCTTATTCTGTTCTTTGGCCTTCCTCTTAGAACCTTTCTTCGAGGAACCAACTAACAGAACTGCCTTTTGTTCCTGCTTTACAGAAGGCTCCACAGACTTCAGCAGGTTGACTAACTCAGGAATGGTAGTTTCCAGCTTGTTCATCCGATAGTTCATCACAAATTGCGAATAACTTTTGGGCAAACAACTCAGAATTAAGTCAATACTTAGTTCATGATCCATTGCAAAACCGAGTGTGTTTAGTCGCTCAATGTACCCCAACATCTTTAGCACAAACTGCGAGGCGGAAGTGCCTTCCTGCATCTTAGTTGTGAAGAGGAGTCTGGAGACTTCGAACCTTTCGGATCTCGCCTGCTCTTCAAACAACTCATTAAGATGGAAGATGATGGTATAAGCATCCATATGCTCATGCTGCTTTTGCAGCTCAGGTATCATAGAGGCTAGCATGATGCAACTTGCAAGTTCAGAATCGGTCACATGTTTCTGATAGGCCACCAATTGGTCTGGAGTTGCATCTGCTGGAGGATTTGAGGGAAGTAGATTTTCAAGGACATAAGCAATCTTCTCTGCCTTGAGGACTATCCTCAGGTTTCGAAGCCAGTCCATGAAGTTAGGCCCAGTTAATTTGTTGGTGTCCAAGATGGAACGCAAATTCAGAGAAGACATGATCGAGTGATTAACCTAGAAATACAAATTGAGATTATGTGAGAAGATTTATTAAAGAATGTATCAACATACATAAATTAAATCCTATTTATTTTACGAATTGAGTCACCCTTATTATCAATTCGGGAGATCGTAGGAACATCTCCAAATAGGTTGATATCCAACCATAGATAAGAACAACCATGGCTGTGGCCATCAAGTTCTTCTTAGCTATGAAGGTAGGTAATTATACCGATTACACATCACATATATGTAACTATCACATTATGCTATCAACTAATTGAATGTTTGCATAAAACATTGGGTTGTTAACTCATTAACAAGTATGTATCATTATACATAGCACCCAACTGCACCTCTCTTTACATCGACCTTGGCTGTGGCACAACAAATCGATGCTCCAAGCTTAAGGCTGACCCATTAATCAAGAAATAGTTTTAACATGGTTGGAGCTCATTCAACCGCTTAGTCAGGCTTGGATGTGTCCAACAACCAAAACTAATGATTGACCTCTGACTCGAACTATATTATTCATAAACTAATTCCATGGTTTGAACATGTTGAGGTTCAAGTCGGGCATGGATGTGTCCATCAACCCAAGCGAGAAACAAAACTCCGATTCTAACCATATTAATGGAAGGTGTTGGCCTTAATATTTTGTAAGGGGTTTTGGGTCTCATTCTTTTAAGCACATTCATGACATAAAATTATGTCATGACTAACGATTTCCTTAATAAAGTATGTATGTGACTTAATTTATCAAGTCTCATGAATTAAATTAGGAACCGGATTTCCTAATCATAATTTCATACTTTATTAAAGGAATTGTTTTGGGAAACAATTTCCTAAATTGTCATAATTAATTTCGGAAATAATATGTTCAAGACTTTGATTTCTCTAAATCAAATCTTGTTAAATTAAGAGACAAATCCCTTAATTCAACCACATATTATTTTCATGAAAATCTCATTTAAGAAACTCTATAGGAAACCATTTTCCTAATTAATTTTGGAGATAATAATATGTAAGAGCATCACCTCTTCAACATATTTTATTCATGGATTTAATTAATTACAACAAATTGTTTTCTAAGGGTGGCTCCCCGAGGCTCAGATACCCAAAGAAAAGTAATGTGTTGTAAATCCAATTGGACGGCTCCCCGAGGCTCAATCCAATCAAACATGACAATTTCAATTAAAAATTGGGAAATTAAATTACAACAACTAACTTTAAATTGGACGGCTCCCCGAGGCTCAATCCAAAATAAAGAATTTTGTTGTCAATTTAAAAACCAATTCAAATTTAATTGTCAATTAACTGTCCATGAATTTGTCTAGACTTTCTTAAAAGAAAGTGCCCAAAATTGCGAGATTTCGAAAATTGATTTTCAGAATAATTGCAAGTTTCCGGTACAAAGAAAACTTACATATTTCCAAAATTGGAAAATTTCTAAAATAGAAAAATTTCCAAAATTGGAAAGTTTCCAAAGATGGGAAGTTTCAAAATTATTATAAAATTTCAGAAAATAGAAAATTTCAAACGTTTGCGAAATTTCATGAGGATTTCCAAACTTTGAAATTCCTAAATCTAAAATTTATTATAATTTGAAAGTTTCCATAATTGAAAAATTTTTCCGAAATTGAGATCATGACAAAGTTTTCCACAAAACAATTATTTGATTAAGTCGAACACTAACCGGCTCTGATACCACTGTTGGGACCGGGTGCATGTCGACAAGGATACGAGTTCGTAAAATTTAAAATTTTTACGTGCAGCGGAAGAGTTTGCATAAAATAATTTCCTAAATTATTTTAACTTCGTATCTAGCATGCAACCTTATAGTGTTTCGACATAATCATAAAATAAAAGTTTGTGAAAAAGTAAACTAATTTACTTTAGTACCTTGCGTAACTCGAAGAAAGGGACGAGATCCAACCGTAGCGTCCCTTGGAAGCTTCGCCTCTATTCGCGTCCACGCCGAGTTCTCTTCGGGATGACTTCGCAAAGTCACGAGTTTTGTGCCGACGAGAACTACTAGATTCTCGGAAGGCACAACTAGAAGGACAAGAGAAAAATTAGGAAAACTAACCAACGAAGTAACGGAATCGAATTCCGAGAAGAGAGGAGTCACTATCCGCTTCTTCTTCTTCGTGTTCGGGTTCTCCTTCTCCTTGAAAGCTCACGCCAACTCCCTTGGGTGATGGTTGTGTGCGCCGGCCCTAATCCACAAGGATGGGGCGCCGGCCCTAATGTGAAGGAGAAGAAGAGGAGGAGAGAAGAGAAGAGAAAGAGGGAGAGAATAATTAATCTCTTGATTGATTCAATTGGAATTAAGGGCTAGCCTTTGGTTCCTTTATATAGTAGCAACTCCTTTGCTAAGTCTCCCTCTAAACCGAATTAACGGAATTAGTTATAAGAAATTTATCTTATAAATTTTCTTATTGCTTATTCCTTTTAAGCCTAGTTTATTATAACCATTTATAATAAAACAAATTAGTTATCATAAGAATTTATCCTATAAATTTCTTATGAATTTTATTATAACTAACTTTATAATAAAACTAATTATTTATCATAAGAAATTTATCCTATAAATTCTTATGAATTAATTCCGTTTAAACCAAGTCTTTATTATAAACTAATTTATAATAAAAACTAATTCTTCTTCTCTTTAAATTATGAATAAATTTTATAAGAAATTTATAAACTTTCTTATTATGGATAAATCAATTCATAATTGATTTTATAAAATTAAAATAAACCAACTCATGGATTATTTTAATCTTCCATAAAAGAATAAATTTCTATAAATTTATTTATATAAATTTCTTTATACAAATTTATTTATCCATAATTTATAAAATAAATCGTACTAGATTTATTTAATTAATTAAACCAATTAAATTGGTTTATTCTCCTTATTGGCCGGCCACCAAAGAGGGTTATACCCTCTTTGGCCGGCCAAAACCAACCCGAACCGTCGCGAATTAAACTCATTTAATTCGCCCAAAAAGCCTTCAAAAGACTTAGCCATTTTTAGCTTCCATTGCGCCTCTGACTAACTCAGATTCGACTTATTTCTCTTGATCGAAAAATCTAATTTTCAACTCATTTTAAATCCCTCGGATTACTCGTAGTGCGTGTGACTAAATAGGCTTTCGATTTATGTTGGCCGTCTATAATTAACTAATTATAGAACGATCATGAGTGGCACCTAGTAGTACATCATGATCCCCAATTAATCGAAAGATCAACGGTTTGACCTCAGAAGAAATTATTCTGAAACCCTTCAGCAGCTCTAATGAATCGTGCCCCATTCCCTTCACCACCTTATACCCACTTGGTTCAGGACACGGTCTATGGTGTCAGTCCCCACTAGGCTGACTACGTCACACCTAGCCCAAGTAATGTCTTACTCGTCCTTTGGATTTCTAATTACTCTCATGTATTTTAGAGACTCTCACTCTAAACATGATATGCTCTGGCCAGAGGCTTTGAGTAACAATCCGACGATAGGCCTGGGTATACATCTCCTCGCAAGGAGTGGTGAATCCTTTGTAGGCTGTTCAAACATCTTCGGGCACTTCGGCTTATACCCGATCATCCTGGGTCCACACCTCCTTGGAGATGCTTGCTTAAGATGTCAAAGTATAAGTCTCCATGACCAAGATGACTTGAACACCGCAAGTCAAAGGAACATCGCACTTAAGCCGCAGTAAGATCTTCATTGACATATCTACATGTAGATTCCCATATGAAGTCTTACAGCTAGTCACTCCAATGAACTAGTTCCCTTAACTAGCATCCATGTTTATCTCCGGACATCCCAATGTCACCAGCCAGTGAGAATCAGCTGATTAGAGAATAACCCATGCTAGTCTCAACAGAATTGATAGTGTCCGTTTTTATCAATTCATCGACTAGGGATATTTTCAATACTTCACATTTGCGCATTTAGAGATAATCACTAGTTGTGATCTCATCACAAATTCTCTTATGCTGTGAGTTGTATTGCGGACATTCAGTAGATGAGTTTAAGATCCCAATCAAATACACAAGCATGTATACTCAAATAGTGAATTATCATTTATTAATATAAATATTTTACAATCATAAGGCGATTGCCTTAGGACACTTCTCTCATATCACTAACACTAACCCCATGATAGATGTCTCCAACAATTTGGTCTTGGGGATGACTAGAGGTTAATCTAGTTTGCCTAGGTGTTGGTGGTGCTTCTTGAATGGGTTCACTAGACACAAGCTCAGGCTCAGGATCCGGCTGATCTATGGGTTGTCTAGGCTCACCGTCATCGGATTCATCACCATCAACAACCTTTGGACTCTTATTCAAACTTAGTCTCCTAAGTCCGAATTGGACTTCGTCTTCTGGTTGACCATTGACTTTTGGAATTTCTTCAAAGACAACATCAGAAGACTCTTCAACTAATCTAGATTTCTTGTTGTAGACTCGATAGGCTTTGCTAACTAGGGAATACCCGACTAGTATCCCTTCATCGGCCTTTATCGTGAACTTTCCAAGGTGATCCTTGGTGTTTAGGATGAACACCTTACAACCAAACACCCTAAGATGTTTAACCGTAGGTGGTTTCCCAAACCAAAGTTCATGGGGACTCTTTCCTAAGAACCTATGGATGAGGACTCGGTTTTGCACATAGCACGCTGTATTTACAGCTTCGACCCATAAGTAACTCGGTAGTGAGTACTCATTAAGCATGCTTCATGCAGCCTCTTGTAAACCACGGTTCTTCCTCTCTACAACACCATTTTGTTGTGGTGTTCTAGGAGTGGAGAACTCATGTCTATAACCTCTATCTTGACAGAATTCTAAGAATCGTTGATTTTGAAATTCACCTCCATGATCACTTCTAATTGTCTTAATTGTTGATGATTTTTCATTTTCAACCCTTCTACAAAAGGAAATAAAAACGTCTAAGGTTTGGTTCTTATATTTTAGAAAATAAGTCCATGTATATCTAGTAAAATCATCAATAATAACAAAGCAATATCTTCTTCATGTTAACATGTGCTAGCCTCCGGTGCCAAAGGGTGGACTCTTCTTCTTTTGACATGAAACACTTAGCAAAAGCATTAGTAGCACTTTTAAATGAGACTTGATAAATATTGTCTACTCTTGTTCCTACTAATACCGTGTCCAAGATGTCATGTTGTCTAACTAGACATTGACTTGGTTGAAAATTAATTGTGTAACCCATGTCACACAATTGACTGACACTTAGGAGATTAAATGTCATCCCCTTGACTAGAAGGACATTTGAGATTCTAAGATATTCGGATATTTGAATGTCTCCTATTCCTATGACCTTAAGACTACCATTGTTGCCAAATGAAACATTACCTCTACTTTCCTTATGAAGGGTAGCAAACAATGATCTATCCCTGGTCATGTGTTTGGAGCACCCACTATCAACGAACCAAGTTGATAGATGCTCCCCCTCAATTATAACCTACACAATTCGAAAAATAGAAGTATTAGGTACCCAAACCTTGGGACCTAAAGCACCTACTAAACAAGTCTTAGGCACCCATGCCTTGACAACTTTCTTTTGAACCTTGGGTGTCCTAGATTGTCTCATATCAATCCTAGATATCAAAGACACGAAGGAAGGTTGTTTGGGTCGGTAACCAATACCGGCCCTATTGTAGACTGCCCTTTGGGCATTCAAGATTATGTCTAGGGTCTTAGAGCTAGTTGAGAACTTCTCAAGAATATTCTTGAGTCTCTCAACTTCACTCTTCAATGATTTGTTTTCTTCTTCTAGTAATTCATCATGCAAATCATCTACAACCTTAACCTTAGAGGATTTCAAATTTTCAACCTCAAGTTTCAACGATTTAATCTCATCCTCTAACATTTCAACATGCAAATCATCAATGTTATCATCCCTAGTTGAAATCAATCGTTCAATTTCTAATTGCAATGACTTAACCTTATTTTATGACTTCTTCAACATATTCGTTAAATATGCAATAGCTCTATAACATTTTTCTAGTTCGGGAGAAGTTACCTCTTCATCATCCGAGGATGATGAAGCCGCGTTTGAGGAATTGGACGATTCATCACTGCTCTCTTCTCCAAGAGCCATGAGTGCCACATGCCTTGTGCTCTTCTCCTTCTCTTCATCCGATGAGCTCGAGGATGACTCATCCCAATTGGCCTTCAAGACCTTCTTCTTTTTCTTTTATTTCTCCTCTTTCTTTTTGGATTTATCCTCCTTTTTCTTTAGCTTTGGGCATTCACTCTTGAAGTGCCCTTTCCTACCACACTCAAAATAAGAAACGTTAGTCTTATCAACTTTAACTTCACTAGGGTTACCTTTACCCTTGAAGCGTCGACCCCTTCTCATCATTCTTTTCACAAAATTTGTCATCTCGGAGGAAGAAGACCCGCTGCCATCTTCCTCGGAATCGGACTTGGATTCGGAAGAGGATGAAGATGAAGAAACTTCCTTCTCCTTCTTCTTCTCCTTCTTCTTGTTGGATCGGTCCCCTGCAACTAAGGCAATCCCCTTCTCCTTGGGGCATTTGTTAGCCATCTCATGCAATTCTATTTCACAAAACAAATCATCTAACTTAACAATTGATAAATCTTTGGAGACTTTGTAGGCATCCACCATGGATAACCACAAAGCATTCCTTGGAAATGCTTTTAGCACATACCTCACAAGGTCGCGATTCTCGACCTTTTCATCAATTGAGTGGAGACCATTCAATACCTCTTTGAATTTGCTGTGGAGCTCACTTACAGTCTCATTCTCCTTCATGGAGAGGTTTTGGAGTTGGTTGAGGAATAAGTCTCTTTTGGCGATCCTTGAGTCTCGGGTGCCCTCATGGAGTTCGATGAGCTTGTTCCACAAGTCTTTTGCACTTGTGAATGGGCCAACCTTGATGAGTTGGTCTTTGTTCATGTCGCATTGTAAAGTGACAACCGCCTTTGCGTCGGCTTCACTCTTCTGAGTTTGTTCAGCTGTTCACCGCCACGATTCAAGTTCTTTGCCTTCATCATCCTTCGGAGGGGTAAAACCCTCCTTCACCGCGAACCAAGTATTGATGTCCATCTTAAGATAGTACTCCATCTTTGATCTCCAATATTGAAAGTCAGCGCCATCAAAGAAAGGAGGTCGGGTGGTGGAGAAACCTTCTCTCAAAGCCATGGATGATAGCTATCGGTTGTTAATCCGTAAAAACAGAGCCCCAAGCTCTGATACCACTTGTTGGAACCCGGATGGCTAGAGAGGGAGGGGGGTGAATATAGCCAATCACTTGAACTTTGCCTCTTATCAAATTTCTGCACTTAAAGTGTTTAGTAGCACAGCGGAAAGAATAGAAACAAGGTGTGCAGAAAACCAAAACCCTAAACTATGAGCAAACACAAGAACGCTAACAAGAGGATTTACAAGATTCAGGGATAACTTGCCCCTACTCCTTGGCGTGCCCTTAAGGTGGGCGATCCTTTGATCGTCGGCAGATCAAGCCCCGGTGAACATCGGATAGAAAGCAACCTCCTTCTTGGTGGAGAAACCTCTCCACAGCGTTTCAATCAAGGATATAGTTTCAGCACAATGAAATAGGAGAAAGATCTTACTTAGCACTTAGCAAAGACAAGAACACGGCAAGCTTCCTTCGAGCTTCACCCAGCGACGATCTCACGCAAGTACCCTTTCTCTGTGTCTTCTCGCTGTTGAACTCAAAGTCTCTTGTTCCTTCCTCCAAGTGCTCAAGCAAGGGACGGTTGCTTCACTGATTTCAGTTGCTTGCTCAAGATGATGGAATTTCAGAACGCACAAGCAAAGTGTGGAGAACACAAATGCGCAACAAGAACTCAAGCTAGAAAACAATTCAGCGAACACTTTTCTGCTCTTCTCCTCTACGCCCTTTTGTTTCTCCACTGAGCACAGATGACACCATCTCACAGTAGCCTCCAACTGCCTCCCTGCGAATGCCAGCTACCACTGAGCTCTCCCTGGACTCCCTGAGCTTCCCTCAGCCAAGATCCGGTCAGCAGCTCCAGTCTGCAGCTCCAGCCGTTGCAACCTGAGATGGAAAACGGACAAACCTACTCCAAGGAAAGACCAACATTGACTCTCCTTGAGTGTTTGAATCCTTCCCTATCACCTGCAGCTTAATCAGATCATTAGAGAAGTATATCAAATAGAAAATCAAGCATAAGAGATGAAGCGCAGAGAATCAGATACGTTCAAACACGATCAGAGTGTCTGACAGTGCATTTTGAATTAAAGTGATCGGACACCGGACCGATCAGAGAGCCTCCTGATCGGTCACCAGACCCATCAAGCTGGGTTCAGACCGATCAGGCTCCATCCTGATCGGTCCCCAACGCTCAATCAGAAATCGCGATTTCTCTGGGACTCTCCTGGACCGATCACCAGATCGATCCCAGGTTATGGATCGATCACCAGACCGATCCACCCCATTGCTGGGCAATTTCAGAGCTTCACAGTCCAAACCTCCTGATCGGTCATCGGACCGATCAGGGAGCCTCCTGATCGATCACCAGACCGATCAGGGAGCCTCCTGATTGGTCACCAGACCGATCAGGTCATGACCAGACCGATCAGGCTCCCTCCTGATCGATTATAGTGACGAACTCGCAATGCTGGATCGTTCTCCAGAACGATCTGTACAGTGATCCAGATCGGTCACCAGACCGATCAGGAGCAGATCAGCAGGGGAACTCAACCTCACTGTGTGCTCCCTGATCGGTCACCAGACCGATCAGGAGCCAGGCAATGGGTGAAACGCATACTCCCTGATCGGTCACCAGACCGATCAGTCATCATTGGATCGGTCACCAGACCGATCCACAAAGGAGCACCATGCCAACTCCTTGATCGGTCACCAGACCGATCCAGGGGCTCTAACCTAGCCCTCCAAGCTAGGGTTTCATCCAACCTAGCCCTCTAAGCTAGGACCTGACCCTCCAAGCCAGGATTTTTCACCTAACCCTCCAGTTGGGACTTTTCACCTAACCCTCCAAGTTAAGACTTTTCACCTAGCCCTCCAAGCTAGGACTTTTCACCCAACCTTCCGAGTTAGAACTTTCCACACCTAGCCCTCCAAGCTAAGAACCTGACCCTCCAAGCCAGAATTTTTCACCTAACCCTCCAAGTTGGGACTTTTCACCTAACCCTCCAAGTTAGGACTTTTCACCTAGCCCTCCAAGCTAGAAATTTTCACCCAACCCTTCCGAATTAGGACTTTTCCACACCTAGCCATCCAAGCTAGGATTTTCCACACCTAACCCTCCAGGTTAGGATTTTCCAACACCTAGCCCTCCAAGCTAGGATTTTTCATAACATGCCTAATCCCCGATTAGGACTTAACCATAATCATAATCATCAACCTAAACTAAAATCGGTGTCAACACCAAAACAACAATCAGGGTCAGATTACATCAACAATGTATACTCGAGGCCTATCGTCGGATTGTTACTCGAAGCCTCTGGCCAGAGCATGACATGTTCAGAGTATAAATCTCTTAAATACATGAGAGTAATTAGAATCCGTAGGACGAGAAAATGTTACTTGGGCTAGGTGTGACGTAGTCAGCCTAGTGGGGACTGACACACATAGACCATGTCCTGAACCAAGTGGGTATAAGATGGTGAAGGAAATGGGGCACGATTCATTATAGCTGCTGAAGGGTTTCATAATTGTTTCTGAGGTCAACCGTTGATCATTCGATTAATTGGGGATCATGATGTACTACTAGGTGCCACTCATGATCGTTCTATAATTTATTAATTATAGACGGCCAACATAAATCGAAAGCCTATTTAGTCACACACACTACGAGTAATCCGAGGGATTTAAAATGAGTTGAAAATTGGATTTTCCAATCAAGAGAGGTTAAGTTTGGTTGAGCCAAACGATAAGTCGAATCTGAATTTTTCAGAGACGCATCGGAAGCGTAAAATGGCTAAGTCTTTTGAAGACTTAATAGATGAATTAAATAAGTTTAATTCATTGGGGCTTGGCTTAGATGGGCCGGCCAAAGGGGGCCTCCATCCTCTTTGCATGGCCGACCACAACAAAGAGAGAGAACCATGTTTTTGGTTCAATTTATAAAATAAACCAAGTGTGGTTTGTTTTATAAAATTATAGATGATATAAATTTTTATATAATAAACCAAGGTTTGGTTTATTTTTCATGGAAATTAAAATGAACCATGGATTGGTTTATTTTATAAAATCAATCATGGGTTGATTTACCATGATAAGGAAATTTATTTCATAGGAGAGAAGAGATTTGATTGATTTTTTATCATGAATTAAAATATTATTTTAACTATGATATAAAATCAAACTTGGCATGATGGAATAAGTTATTCCATATTTAAGAGGCTTGATGGTTGAGAGGCCACTATATAAAGGACCTAAGGCAAGGCTTGGGTAATAATCATAGAGATGAAGGCATAGGCTCTCTCCCTCACTTTCTCTCCTTCTCTTCTCCTCTTCTTGTCGTGCGCCAACCAGCCCCAAGAAGGAGCACCAGCCAGCCATCCTTTTGTGGTTAGTCTTCCGACTTCTCTCTTGGTTTTTCTTGTCGCGTTCTCGGAGAATCTAGTAGTTCTCGAGAACACGAAACTCGTGGCTTTGCGAAGTCATCCTGAAGATACTCGGCGTGGACGCGAATAGAGGCGGAGCTTCCAAGGGACGCTTACAGTTGGATCTCGCCCCTTCCTTTGAGTTACGCGAGGTAATGCGTAAATTAGTTTATGTTTCTACAAAATTTTAAATATATGATCATGTCTACACAAGATAAAATTGCATGTTTAGATGTGTGGTTAAATGATTTAGAGAAATTATTTATGCTAAACCTTCCGCTGCACGTAATTAATTTTAAAATTACGAACTCGCATCCATGTCAACATGCACCCGGTTCCAACAGTTGCTAACTATTAGGACATATCCTAGTCAGCTGGTGTAGCAGAAAGCAACACTGCATAGTATTGTCCACAACAGAACCAGAATATGTTGCCCTAGGAGAATGTATAGCATAACTTTTGTGGATGATGCACACTCTTAAGGACTTCCAACTTGACTACACCCAAACCTAAGTCTATATTGATAACATTAGTTCAATTAACTTGACTAAAAACCCAATTCAACATTCCCGAACAAAATATATAGAAGTTAAACATCATTTTGTAAGGGATCATGTAGCCAGGGGTGAAATAGTACTTAAACATGTGGACTCAAAATCCAACTTAGTTGATATCTTTACCAAACCCTTACCTGAGTCTGAGTTTAGCTAACTAAGAAGGCAGTTAGGGTTGGGCTTAGTAGAATAGGACTGATCTATCTTGTTTTCTTAAAAAATTTTCCAATTTTTCGTATTTTTTTTCGAAAATTAGCAAATTTATCATTTCATTTATCAAGTGTTTTTGAAATTTAAAATGATTTTTTGACTTAGTTCTCATTCAAAAACTACCCCCTTCAAAACTAGGGCTTTTACGCAAATGGACTTAGCCTAGGCTTTAACCCTAGAATTGCATGCACCTATAGATCTAGAAGCCAGCATCTCACAAGCACCTTAGAGTACTTTTGAATGATAACCTAGACTGGGTTGAGACTCTTAGGTCTATGCCTTGATTCAAGATGTTTTAAGTCAGTGCATCTGCAATAATTGGGGCAATAAATACAAGTTGAACAGCAATCAGGTTAAGTGTCAAGCTTAGAAAATCTAACTTGATCAGATCACTAACTTGACTAACCTTAGCGAAAGCTACTATTTATGACAGTTAATATGTTGCTAACTAGGTTAGACAGGACCCAAACAAGATCGGTTTAAATTGGTTTGGTCCTCTTCTATTGCTTGCTGAAATTCACTAGAGTTGGTTCAATACGGAGTTCCAATTTGTTTAACTAGCTCTAATTCAAAAATGAATTACAATCATTTTTTTTCTATATGGCAAAGGGGGAGAGAAGGAAAAGAGAGAAAATTTTTAATTTTTCAAAATTTTTAAATTCTAAATACTTCAAATGTTTGCTTTATGGTTCTAAGTACTTTAAAATTGTTCTAAGCATCTTCAAAGTTCTTCCAAAAATTTCTAAAGGATTTCTAAAAAATTTTCTTAGTGCACTTATCTTGAAAATATTTCTAAAGAAAATTTTCCTTAGTAGACAAAAGTTGTCTAAGCTAAACTCTTTTGAAATGTTTTTTTGGAAATTGTTTTTGGCAAACGTTTCTAAGTGAAATTGTTTTAAGCAAAAGTGTATTAAGATTTTCTTTAAAGTATTTTTCTAGCAAATTTTTTTTGCAAGAAACTTTTTCGAAAAGTGTAAGAAGCTTGCAAGGAACCTTCTGCAAATTTTTTTGGCTTGCAAGAAACTTTTTGAAATTTTTTAAGTGTGAAAAGCTTGCAAGAAAGTTTTTGAAAATTTTCTAAGTGTAAAAAACACCTTTTCAAAAATTATCTAAGTATAAAAAGATTGCAAAACTTTCTCAAAATTTATCTAAGTGTAAAAAGTTTTTTTGGTGCAAATGCTTTTGCTTTTGCTTTACTTTTGAAAAACACTTAGTCAAAAACTTAATGCTTTTGCTAAATTTTGAAAAACACTTAGCACTAAGAAAATTTTCAAAACCCGCATAACCTTGAAAATTTCAGGGGCAGAAAGTGCAATTTAGGGGGGGATAAATTTCTATTGTTAGATTATTATTGTTGTTAGATTGCTATAATATGTAGTTTAACTTAACATTTTGAACCGTGTTGCCATAAATCAAAAAGAGGGAGATTGTTAGTGCCGGAAGCGCCAAAGTCAAACCTATGTTTTGATAATGGCAAAGGGTTCAGAAGTTAAGAGTTGATTGTGATCTAACAAGCTTATTAAGTGTGCAGGAAAGTCCTAGGTACACTAGACACTAAGTCCTGGTTCATTGAATTGGGCACTAAGTCCTGGCCGCAGGCTGGGCAATTAAGTCCTAACGTAAGGTTGGGCAATAAAACCTGGTAAGTGAAGCTGGGCACTAAGACCTGGTCGAGGACTGGGCACCGAAGACCTGGTGAGTGAACCAGGGCACTAAGACCTGGTCGAGGCCTAGGCACCGAAGACCTGGTGAGTGAAGCTGGGCACTAAGACCTGGTCGAGAACTGGGCACTGAAGACCTAGTGAGTGAAGCTGGGCAAAAGTCCAACCAGGGGAGCCGGTTGGAAAAAAGGAAAATTCTCCCGAGAGGATTAGGTGAGGACGCGTTCCCCGTTGGAGGGAACATTAGGTGTCGGTTTGACCTAGGGTTCCATTTGGGAGACCTGATGTCAGAACCAAGACAGCTTAGTCTGTAAACAATGTTTAATTTATCATGCATATTTTCTTCTTGTGTTTGGAACTAACCCTAGTTACAGGAAACGAAGGAACTGTGTTTCTGCAGCTCAGGCGCCTCATTGGAAGGAGGCCCGGCGCCTCACTAGGCTAGGTGCCTGTGTGGACACAGGCGCCCCAGTGCAAGGCCAAAACCAAGCCATCAAAGCAAACTGCCACGAAAGCCTTTGGACCAAGTCAAGGTAGGCACCTGTGTTAACACAAGCACCCCAGTCAGCTCAGGCGCCCCAGTTGAAGGGATAAGCGCTGGCCGAGTCTACGGATAGGAGTTCTCGCAGAAGAGGCCACGTGTAGGCGCCTCCTTCAACACAGACGCCCATGCGACCACTATAAAAGTGGGTTCACCCCCAAGGCTTCGACACAACTTGCAAATCTCGCTCTCAACCCTTTCGCTCAAGTGATACGCTCCAACATGCTCTGCAATCGCGATTCAAGTGACGACGACAACCCACTGCTCCGAAATTCCATCCACTCCCGTCATCGGTAACAGCTTAAATTTCTTAGGTGTTGTAACTTCCTTTTTAATTCTATATCTGTACACCAAATTGTAAACATTCTTCGAATATAGAATTGCCCATCGTAAACGGTCAAGGACTGTGGGCCTTGGTGTAGGAGCCGATCCCGACTCCTAACCAAGTAAAACAAACGGTGTTAGCGACTGTGTCTTACTCTTTCCGCTGCATAATTTCTCATAATTGTCCAAAAATTTTCCGATCGATATTCACCCCCCCTCTATCAATTTACTCCGATGCAACAGAGAGGTGGTCTGGCAGTGCTATATCCCTCTTCCCTCTTGTATGACCATTTAATTAAACTGAAAATAAATTTATAAAAAAAACTCGTCCCAAGACTAAGACTTGGATTAGTAGTGCGGTAGAAAATAGTAGTAAGGAAAAAATCGAGTGGTGTTGCACCAACATCGATTAATGAAAAAAAATATGAACGAAAAAAAATTAAAATTAAAAAAAAATCTAAAAAAAAGCTCAACTGGTGGTTGCACCAGATTTGAGCCACCCGCTCTGATACCACTTGTGGGTTCAGTTTGAATCGATAGAGGGGGGGGGGAGAATATCGATCGACAATTTTTCGAAAAGCTTAGAGTAATTGCGTAGCGAAAAAAAACAAATCAATGCTAACACGTTTGTTTTACTTGGTTCGGAGTCGCGATCGGCTCCTACTCCAAGGCCCACGATCCTTGACCATTTACGATGGGCAATTCTATATTGCATAAAATTATTACAACTTGAAGTTCGAATATAGAATTAAAATAGAACATTTAAAAAAATGATTATACCGACGACCGGAGAAATTTGAATGTCAGAGCTGCGGGTCGACGTTGGCGCTTGAGTCTTGAGCTCGGAGCGTTTGGAGCAGAGCGCTTGAATGAATCCGTAGAAAGAAGTTGTGTTTGAAGCCAAGGGGGTGAACCCCTTTATATAGCAGTCACTGGGGCGCCTGTGTTGAAGGGGGCGCCTGACACGTGGCCTTCCCTACGAGAAACTCCATCCGTAGACTTGGCCAGCGCTAATACCTTCAACTGGGGCGCCTGAGCGGACTGGGGTTCTTGTATGAACACATGCGCCTCAATTGATGATGTGGCAGCTTGCTTCGATTGGCTTGGAAACACCCTTGTCTGGGGCCCTGTATAAACACAAGCACCTGTTCAAACAGGCGCCTGACCCCATTCAGGCGCTTGGGAGCAGAAAACTTTCACCCTTCGTTCCTACAACCAGGGTTAGTTCCAAAACACAAATAATAAACAATATAATATAATTTAAGCATGATTAACAGCCAAAGCTGTCTTGGTTCTGACTTTGGACTTTCGAAATGGAACCTTAGGTCGAACCGACGCCTAATGATCCCTCCTACGGGGAATGCATCCTCACCTACTCCTCTCAGGAGAGTTTATCTTTTTTCTAACTGGCTCCTCCGGTTGGACTTTTGGCCAATCCCCCGGATCAGGTCTTCATGCCTAGTCCACGACCAGGACTTATTGCCCACCTTCACTCACCAGGTCTTCGGTGCCCAGTCCACAACCAGGACTTATTACCCAGCTTCACTCACCAGGTCTTCGGTGCCCAGTCCACGACCAAGACTTATTGCCCAACCTTATGTCAGGACTTAGGTGCCCAGCTCGCGGTCAGGACTTATTGTCCAATTCTTAGAACCAGGACTTCGTGCCTAGTGTACCTAGGACTTTTCCTGCACACATGAGTAGCATTGTTAGATCACAATAAAACCTTAACTTCTATACCCTTTGCCATTATCAAAACACAGGATTGACTTTCGTGCTTCCGGCACCAACATAGGGCCCCTCTCCCACTTAGTTATTAATTTTGAGGAATTTTAACAAGCACACACACGACAAGCACATAACCAACATAATGAAAAAGAAAATCCTAGATTTTCCAACTTTTCATGGTCTTGGTCTCCAATGCGCCTCCATTCGTGTCGTCACCTCGTCCGCTCCTCCCTTCACCATGCGCAAGCCACCTTGAGGATCTCAGAGGCGAGATGACTAGCTAATTATTTACATCATCGATCCTATACTCCACGAAGGAGTGTACATGAAATCTAGATCAAAAAGTAAACAAAAAAAATCGACTAAACACTTGTCGTATTTAATTAAAAAATTAAACACTACCTAGCCTCATCAACCCCGAGGATTTAATTAATTACAAAACATTGCACAGCCAATCACATATATCAAATATTTGGCCATGATAAGTTGGAATCTAGTGCCTACAACACAAAGTTAGCCTACGCACATCCACATATCATCTAGCTAAATAAAATGTATGAAAAAATGCTAAAAATTAACAAATCCTAAACACATAAAATCAGAAACCTCAGCGCAGATACCAATTGATGGGTATGGCTTGGCGGGCTTCCCTAGCGAATACTTGATCGTCCTTGAGAGACCTCTCCATGTTTACCGATTAAAAATTTAATCTGAATGGAGACCCGTCTCCCAACGACCATCTCATCATCGTATCGTTCGGTACGAATTACAACTTGGCCAATCACAAAGATCGAACGTCATAATTCTCCTAACCAAATGACCGGGGAAAAGACGACGAGTGGATCGTCGGTTTTTGTATTTATTATCGAGGACCAAAATATGATTAATTATTACAATTAATTATCAAATAATTAACATGATAATAATTAATCTACCACATAAAATGACGAAGCAAAATAATAGAGCCGAGAGAGAAATATACCTCTCTTTACCTCATAGCCTCTACCTTATGCCCCTCCCCTCGCGGACGTCGTGTTGGTGATGAACTACCGAGAACCGAGATCGCCAAGGTGTCCAATTAATCTCTTCTCCTCTAGTCAATCAAAACCTTAGCTTCTATGGTTTACCCACCGGCGCTCCCTTCCTCTTCCTGTGCGCCGCCGGCCAAGTTAGCCACCCAAGCCCCGTCAGACCAACAGTAGACCTCAAGAGGAATGTGAAGAAGATGATAAAGGAAAGAAAAGTCCTTCTTCCTTACCCAAACTCGCCGGAAAACTCCCTCCTCCTCTAGCTTGCGGCGGCGCCGACCAAGAGGAGTTTCTCTTTTCTCCACGCCGCCCAACCACCTTCCCTCCTTCTTCTTGCCGAGCCACAGAAGGAAGAGACTCCTATTCCTTGTCCCTGTGTTCGCCGAGCACCAAAAGTGAAGAAGAAGAGAGGAATAAGAAGAGAGGAGGAAGAACTCCTATCTTGCGCCGAGTGCCCTAAGAGAGAGAAAGTGAGGGAAAGGAGAGATGGCTTGGGTTATGGTGATCAATTGGATGATTTAGCCTTTGGTTTCATGATCTCATGGGGTATATATAGGGCTAAGGTAGGGACCAAGTGTAACGCTCATCTTTTTTTTTTCTTCACACCTTACGGTGGCCAAAAGACGGCGCTACACTAACATACATCTAGGCACATGAACATCATAATGCAGCGGAATAATTAAAACCTTTATACATGCACCTAACATTTGTATCTTGTGAACATGCTTTCTACCTATCATTCCTAAACATATTAGCACATTAACATCATCCATAACATCATGATATAAAAATCACATAAAGCAGCCTTAAGCAACATAGGTAGTCGGTGGTTCTTCAAACGTAACTATCATAAGTATAGCATGTAACTTAAGCAAACAGTGCCAAACATAAGCCATGGGATAAACTATAAATATGAGAGTCTTTTTCCTTGCCATGTCACTACCACACACATACTCTTGCCCCTCCTGCTGCTTCCCTTAACATCCTCTTGCTTGATCTGCGATATAAAACAATAAAACTATAAGCACATAAGCTTAGTAAGACCCTTCCCTACTCACGAAAATCATACGTCACATAAAATATAAACATAGGAAACTTTATCATAACATGATTCTTAATGTAACACCCTAAAATTTTCCCATATGAAATATTATGAATTCATGAAACATTATTATGAAATGTCATGATGGGCTTGGCTTAATGGGCTTTGATGTGGATTAGTGCAAAATGTGATAAAAAGGAAAATATAGAAAGGAGGAAGCAAGGATCGAACCTTGAACCTCCTAGTTGCACTAGCCATGCCTTAACCAATGCACCAATGAGTATTTCATATTGAGGGAATAAGAAACGTGCTAGTTAAAGCTAGGGAAGTGAAGAGGCATGTCCCTTCATGAGAATAGTATAAATAAGAGAAGGGGAAAGAAGTTTCATTTTCTTCTTCTTCTTCCCCACTTCAAAACTGAAACCTAGAGCCTCTCCTTCTTCTTCTTTTTTTCGAAAAGTACACCCTAGGTTCTAACCCTAGGGAATTGGAAGGAAGAAGACCCCATCCAAGGATCTTGCCCTCTACTAGGGCCAAGAGTTCTAGAGAAGTTCTAGTGAAGGAAACTCTCACCCCTCCTTCAACCAAGGGTACCCTAAAGGTTTAGAGAAGGTGAAATTCAAGCGAAAGGATGTAAGTATCCCCTCGCCTGCAGTGTAATTGTTGTGTATGATTTTCTTTTTCTTGTTGTTTTCGAAAATGGGGATTTGCCCTTATGTAAGTTTCGGCCACCCCTTAAGGGAAGGCCTTGGTTACTCCTTGATACATGAGAAGACCCCTTGGGACTTAGGGTATATATGTATGTTGATTTCCTTCAAGTTGTGATAACAAAAACTAGGGTTTGCACCCCCTACAAGTTTCGGCCAAGGCATGGAAATTAGGGATTTAAGAGTTGAATTACTCTATGATGTATTTTATGTTTAGTGTATTATATGATAGTGTAGACAAGGTGTTTGTATAAATGTTTGGTTACAAAAACCCAACTTTTTTTTCCCTACCCTACACTTTCGGCCAACCCTAGAACGTTAGGGTTTAGGGTTGCATGATTATCCTATGATGTAATCTATGCTTAATAAGTGGCATGATATGTATGTGAGATGTTTGTGTAAATGCTTGTGTGAATGTTTGATTTCAAAAACCCTAATTCCCCCTACCCTACACCATTCAGCCAACACCCTAAAGTTAGGGTTTGTGAAGGTTAAACTACCCTATGAGATATGTTTATGTTTAGTAAGATGATATGTATATGCATGTGATGTTTAAATGGAAGGCTTGATTGGAAAACTTGATTTGCCCTAGTATGGAACTTTCGGCCAAGGCATGAACATTAGGGTTTGTGAAGGTTGATTACCCCATGATGTATGCTATGCTTAGTATGATACATGATGTATATATATGTAATACTTGTATGAGATGTTTGATGTCAAAAACCTAAGCTACCCCTACCCTTGACTTTCGGCCAAACCCTAGGTTTAGGGTTAGGAAGAACTAAATCAACCCATGAAGCATGCTACCACTTCCTATGATATGAATGTGATTTATGTGGCCAATCTTGTCATATATAAAGTATGTTTAAGTGGTTGAAATATGATGTATGTATGAGCATGCTTATAGCCCATGGAGCACCCTTATGAATTGCATGTGATGTGTATGATAAAATGCTTGAAAGGATACTCCACTAAGTATGGGATCAAGAGCATCCCTTATGTTGTGTGGTGTGTCCCTATGGGATCATGAGCACCCTTGAAGAGTGGTGTGTCCCTTGAGAGTGGATTTGGAGTACTCCTTAGCATATATGTAAAAGCATGATAAGTATTTTACTTTGGAAGTTGTGTACCCGACTCGGAAGGGGGTCGTTAAACAAATCCGGGGTGCATGTTAACTGAAGGTCATGGCTCCGGTAGGACGGAAGGGTCCTGCTCTAATTGGTTGGTGGTTCGCTACCCTAATTCATTAGGGAACGCGCTTGATGTGGTACACAACTAGGCCCTATATGATGTTGAAATATTTTTAAGTAATACCTTTATGGAATTGTTTTGAAAATATTTATTATATGTGAAGGGTATACTTAAGATACTTTATACTGCTTGCTTAGAACTTGGATGTTTAGTATGCTATGATGAACTTATGCTTATGATTTATTATGTGTACATGATGTATTCTTTGTATGGATTTTGCGAGTAGGACAGGATCCTTACTAAGCATTTGTGCTTACTAGTTTATGTGTTGTCTTATGCTGCAGATAAGGGTAAGGGACACTTAAACTAAAGGAAGAGGCAGGAGGGCTGAAGATGTGTGGGGTGGTGGCTCGGGAAAGAAAGATTTTTTATATCTACATTACTATGCCTATGATGATGTTTTCTTCAATAATAAATGCTAGTGATTAGAGTTGGTACTTTTGAATATTAGAGATTACACTTGGATTACTCTTATATGTTGAGTTGAACTACTTGTGAACCTACCATGTTCTAATCATTAAAGCATGATATCTGATTGGCATGCACTGACTAATATGCTTAGCACTTGTAAATATCACTTGGTAGTTTTAAATAAGCATGCTCAGTTCTTAGTCCTTGCATTGTTTGTTTTTAATTTTATGCTAGAAGAAAAAAACAAATTTATTATATGATTGATTGCTACGTAACCCCGCCCCGAGAGTAGATATAAGGGCGGGCGTTACACTTAACATAAAGTGTAAACATAATAATCATTCGACAGGTCATGGTTCTTAATCATAAACCATAAACATAATTCCCACTAATAACCAGAAACATGATAAACATGGTTCTTAATTATAAACACGAACATAATAAACACAGTTCTTAATCATAAGACATGAACATAATAAACATGATTCTTAATCATAAACATGAATATAACGAACATGGATCTTAATCATAAAACATAAACATGATAAACATGGTTCTTAATCATAAACATGAACATAACAAACATGGTTCTTAATCATAAAACATAAACATAATTAACCATTTAGCATGGCATAATTCTTAGCCTAAACCATAAACATTTATAGTATAAACCATAAACATAATAGGCATTCATTAACATGGATGCATAACATGGATGGATGCATGAGTCAAATGCACATAACATATGGATGCTTATTTGAAAAACATACTTATAAATACTTAAACATAATCATCACATCATGGGGCCCTGGCTTGTACCACATTCATACATCATATGCGTGCAACCCTAAGTAAATACGAGGTAGCTAATCTCGACCTACTAGGGTAAGGACAGCTTCATCGGTAGTCCCAGAACCGTGGGCAGCTTCATCGGTAGTCCAGAACCGTGGACAGCTTCATCGGTAGTCCAGAACCGTGGACAGCTTCATCGATAGTCCAGAACCGTGGACCTTACTTAGGTCCGGTACAATCCCATTCATAAAGTAAAATAATTTCACATGCTTCTTCATTCATAAAACATACATGGCATAATCATTTATTCTTAATTGCTTAACATCATCATTAGGCCTTGAAGGCATGAACCTTATCTTCATTCATCATTTTCATTCCATATCATCAATATGCCTCGAAGGCATGAACTTTATTTCATTCATCATTTACATTCTATATCATCATTATGCCTCGAAGGCATGAACTTTATTTCATTCATCATTTTCATTCATACAACATGACATACATACGTATCATTCGTAAAGCATGGCATACATACATATCATTCATAAAGCATGACACACATACATAATTAGCATCTTAATTCGTAAGGCATGCATGATCATGGTACATAGGTAAACATGCATAGATCTTTTCATACATGATACATATTCCCTAGGTTCATGGCACATGGTCTAAACATTCATGAATAAAAATAGCACATGACCTAACATACAAAGTCATGATACATCATACATGAAGCTAGGGTTTTAGGTCACATAAAAATTCTTACAACATGCTTAATCATCTACATACATCCTAGTAAACCATAAACAAGTATCTTTGAAAACTTAACCCAACCCAAACCCTAACTTATGGTCTTGGCCGAAAGTTCCAAGGAGGAGGCTCCATCATTCAATCAACCTAAAAGGTTCCATGAGTAAAAGAAAAACCCATACATTACATACAAAGCCATAGGGAGCCATTAAACCCCATAATTGGAGCTAACCCTAATTTCCTTGCCCTAGAAATGTTCTTGGCTGAAACCCTAAAGACCATAAATCCATAGGAAAAATTCATATAACCCACACATAATATCCATTAGGTCATAGAGGAACCATATAAACATGCTTGAAGGGTTAGATCAAATTCTCATCATGGTATAGAGGTGGTGGCCGAAACTTTTGGGAGTCACAAATCCATGGAAAATTCATATAACATATCATTCATACTTTATTCATCATGGAAAAACATTGGGAAACATTAGTGAAGCATTAACATCATCCTAAGCCCTAGATCTTACCATGACCGAAACCCTTAAAAAGCCCTAGCCCTAGTTTTCTTCACATATAGTCCAAACAAATTCTTATATCATGAAAACAACTTGAAAACCATTATACCACAGGTGAGGGGGTCTTACCTTGGGTTATCTTGATTATCACCTTGAATAGAGAAGCTAAAAGAAATTTCCTTGACCTTAGACTACCCCTATCCCTTGTAGCCTTGTAGAAAGCCCTTAGATCTTGAAGAAGAGGTCTCCTTGTGAAACTTTTCCAAAGGAAAACCCACCTTGTAGGTTTCGGCTAGGAGGAGAAGGAAGAAGAGAAGAAGCTTTGGTGGAGGAAGAAGGCAATTAACTTAAGTGTTAAGTTGTCTCTTCCTTTTCCCCCTCTTATATACTAGATGAAGGAGGCAAATGAAGAGACATGGTGCAATGACTCTTCACTTCCTTTAGCCTCAACTAAAATCCCTTCCCTTTTCCACTAGCACTCCCTTGCTAGGTGAATTGGTTAGTACATGCATGGTAGTATACTAGGTCCAAGGTTTAATCCTTGGTGCATGCACTTTATTTTTATTTTATTTTTATTTTTATTTTTTTATTATTTTCAGAATTTCACCCTAAGACCCACCCATAATCATGCTAATATTCCTAATTAAAACCCATTTCTATTTATATTAAATTCTACCCAAAATCCACTAATAACCATGGTACTAGAAAAACCCATGTAAGGCCCCTTAGTACTTAGCTTCTCAATTTATATGGGAAAATCATGGATAATTAGGCTATAGTTTATACTAGTATTTCTAAGTTCCTCAAAAACTATCTAGACATGATCAATAATTTAAAGAAAATATTGAGAGAATTTTCTGGGTCGTTACAATCCCCCATACCTCGTGAAAGTTCGTCCTCGAACTTAGAATAGCTCCGGGTACTTGCGTCTCATCTCGTCCTCGCGTTCCCAGGTAGCTTCCTCGAACCGTTGACTTTGCCATAGGACCTTGACTAAGGGTACCTCCTTGTTCCTTAGCTTTTTGACTTCTCGATCCAAGATCTGGATAGGTCGGCTTTCATAACTTAAGTCCCCCTGAATTTGTACTGTCTGCGGCTCGATCACTCGTTCTCTGTTTGGAATACACTTCTTGAGCATCGACACATGGAACATGTTATGGATAGCTGACATCTCTTGAGGCAGCTCTAGCTCATATGCCACCTGGCCGACTCTTTGCAGGATCAGGTATGGTCCCACATAACGCGGACTTAGTTTTCCTTTCTTCCAAAATCTCGTCACCCCTTTCATAGGAGACACTTTGAGAAACACCAAATCTCCAACATTAAATTCTAGTGGTCTACGTCGGACATCCGCATAACTCTTCTGCCAACACTGAGCAGCTTCTATCCATTGTCGGATGTTCTGTACAGCTCGGGTGGTGTCGTCGATAAGATCCGTTGTGAGCCCCATTTCCTTCTTTTCACCACTTTCGTACCAACAGATCGGAGACCTACATCTCCTCCCGTACAAAGCTTCATATGGTGTCATTCCGATAGTAGCTTGGCAGCTATTATTGTAACTGAATTCCGCTAAACATAGATATCGGCACCAACTCCCTTTGAAATCCAGGGCACTAGCCCGCAACATGTCCTCCAGTACTTGTTTCACTCGTTCAGTTTGACCGTCCGTCTGAGGGTGAAAGGCGGTGTTGAATCGTAGTTTAGTGCCGAGAGACTTCTGAACACACTCCCAAAAATGTGAGGTAAAGCGACCATCCCTATCGATGATGATGGTCTTGGGAACTCCATGAAGTCTGATTATCTCCTTAACATATAATTGAGCCAGTTGCTCAATCGAATAAGTCATCTTGATTGCTAGGAAGTGAGCAGACTTGTCACCTGTCCACAATTACCCATATCGCATCATATCCGTTTCGTAGTCCTGGGAAGTCCTGAAATAAAATCCATAGAGATATCTTCCCATTTCCATTCCGGAATTGGAAGTGGCTGCAGAACTCCTCCGGGTCGCTGGTGTTCTGCTTTCACTCGTTGGCAGGTCAGGCAAGTGCTAACATGCTGAGCCACATCTCTCTTCATACCGGACCACCAGAATTTCTCCTTAGGTCTTGAT
>JAGFNQ010004465.1:40309-109840 GCA_024364735.1 Boesenbergia rotunda
ATTCATATTTTTATCTTTCCGGGTGAGGGTCGTTAGAGGGGTTGCTATTCTCGCAAAGTCCTCCACAAATTTCTGATAATATCCCGCCAGCCCGAGAAAACTCCTGATTTCGTTGGCGTTCTTTGGCCGACTCTAGTTATTCACAGCTTCAATCTTGGTTGGGCCTACCATCACCCCATCTTTGGAAATAATATAGCCCAAAAAGCCTACCTGGTCGAGCCAGAACTCACATTTGGAGAACTTGGCGTACAGTTGCTTTTCCCGTAGAATCTGTAGTACTAACTTCAGATGCTTGGCGTGCTCTTCCCGGGTTCTTGAATAAATAAGGATATCGTCGATGAAGACAATCACAAATTTGTCGAGGAAAGACGAGAATACCCGATTCATAAGGTCCATAAACATAGCAGGAGCATTTATCACGCCGAAGGGCATAACAACGAATTCAAAATGCCCATACCGTGTTCGGAAAGCCGTTTTCGGAATATCCTCCTGTTTCACTCTAACCTGATGATAACCAGACCTTAGATCAATTTTCGAGAAGACGGTGGCTCCCTTCAATTGGTCAAACAGGTCATCTATCCTCGGAAGGGGATACCTGTTCTTGATCGTCACATTGTTCAGTGCTCGATAATCTATACACATTCGCATAGATCCGTCTTTCTTCTTTACAAATAATACCGGAGCTCCCCATGGAGAATGACTAGGGCGAATAAATCCCTTATCGAGTAACTCCTGTAGTTGTTCTTGGAGCTCCTTTAATTCAGCCGGTGTCATACGGTAAGGTGCCTTGGAGATCGGGTTAGTACCAGGAACCAATTCAATCTCGAATTCCACTTCTCTATCAGGAGCTAATCCTGGTAACTCCTCCGGAAACACCTCTGGGTAGTCGCATACAATCTTGACTTCTTCTAGCTTCTGGTTCTTTGTTTGACTTGCGTCCACCACCTGTGCTAGAAATCCAATATATCCCTTATCTAACATCTTCTGTGCCTTGAGAGTCGATAAGAATTTCCCGGTTCTTTTCCTTGGTTCTCCGATAAATTCAAACATAGAGTCTGCCTCGGGTCGAAAGATCACCTTTCGCTTACGGCACTCGATAGAAGCACCATATTTACTCAGAAAATTCATTCCCATTATAACATCATAATCCTGCATGTCGAGTACTATCAGATCACAGTAGAGTTCTCTTTCTGCGATTCCGACTGGCACAGCACGCAGCACGTGAGTGGATGTCATTATTTCTCCCGAAGGCAGGGTCGTTAAGAACTTACAGTCTATTGTGGTAGCATATCTATTTTCTTAGTATATACCACAGAAACGAACGAGTGCGTTGCCCCAGTATCAAATAATGCAGTAGCGTACTGACCGGAAATAAGTATCTGACCTGTGACAACTGTAGAAACTTCCGCAGCGTCCTCCTTGGTAACAGAGAAAACCCTGGCATTCGTCACTGTTGGTGCGGCCTCCAACATTGGGGTACCCTCCAGCTCGGCTTGCATATAGTGTAATTTCGCTGGTGCACCCTGGTACTGAACAAGTTGTTGGGGAGGGGCCTGGTTCTTGGTAGGGAAGTAAGTCGCCATATGCCCTTCCACACCACAAATAAAACACCGGTTCTTGGTAGGGCAATAACGCCCGTCTTTTTTTTTCTTCACACCTTACGGTGGCTAAAAGACGGCGTTACGCTAATATACATCTAGGCACATGAACATCATAATGCAGCGGAATAATTAAAACCTTTATACATGCACCTAACATTTGTATCTGGTGAACATGCTTTCTACCTATCATTCCTAAACATATTAGCACATTAACATCATCTATAACATCATGATATAAAAATCACATAAAGCAGCCTTAAGCAACATAGGTAGTCGGTTATTCTTTAAACGTAACTATCATAAGTATATCATGTAACTTAAGCAAACAGTGCCAAACATAAGCCATGGGATAAAATATAAATATGAGAGTATTTTTCCTTTCCATGTCACTACCACACACATACTCTTGCCCCTCCTACTGCTTCCCTTAACATCCTCTTGCTTGATCTGTGGTATAAGACAATAAAACTATAAGCACATAGGCTTAGTAAGACCCTTCCCTACTCACTAAAACCATACGTCACATAAAATATAAACATAGGAAACTTTATCATAACATGATTCTTAACATAAAGTGTAAACATAATAATCATTCGACAGGTCATAGTTCTTAATCATAAACCCTAAACATAATAAACATAATTCCCACTCATAACCAGAAACATGATAAACATGGTTCTTAATCATAAACACGAACATAATAAACATGGTTCTTAATCATAAGACATGAACATAATAAACATGATTCTTAATCATAAACATGAACATAACGAACATGGATCTTAATCATAAAACATAAACATGATAAACATGGTTCTTAATCATAAACATGAACATAACAAACATGGTTCTTAATCATAAAACATAAACATAATTAACCATTTAGCATGGCATAATTCTTAGCCTAAACCATAAACATTCATAGTATAAACCATAAACATAATAGGCATTCATTAACATGGATGCATAACATGGATGGATGCATGAGTCAAATGCACATAACATATGAATGCTTATTTGAAAAACATACTTATAAATACTTAAACATAATCATCACATCATGGGGCCCTGGCTTGTACCACATTCATACATCTTATGCGCGCATCCCTAAGTAAATATGAGGTAGCTAATCTCGACCTACTAGGGTAAGGACAGCTTCATCGGTAGTCCCAAAACCGTGGACAGCTTCATCGGTAGTCCAGAACCGTGAACCTTACTTAGGTCCGGTACAAGCCCATTCATAAAGTAAAATAATTTCACATGCTTTTTCATTCATAAACATACATGGCATAATCATTCATTCTTAATTGCTTAACATCATCGTTAGGCCTTGAAGGCATGAATCTTATCTTCATTCATCATTTTCATTCCATATCATCATTATGCCTCGAAGGCATGAACTTTATTCCATTCGTCATTTACATTCCATATCATCATTATGCCTCGAAGGCATGAACTTTATTTCATTCATCATTTTCATTCATACAACATGACATACATGCGTATCATTCGTAAAGCATGACATACATACATAGCATTCATAAAGCATGACACACATACATAATTAGCATCTTAATTCGTAAGACATGCATGATCATGGTACATAGGTAAACATGCATAGATCTTTTCATACATAATACATATTCCCTAGGTTCATGGCACATGGTCTAAACATTCATGAATAAACATAGCACATGACCTAACATACAAAGTCATGATACATCATACATGAAGCTAGGGTTTTAGGTCACATAAAAATTCTTACAACATGCTTAATCATCTACATACATCCTAGTAAACCATAAGCAAGTATCTTTGAAAACTTAACCCAACTCAAACCCTAACTTATGGTCTTGGCCAAAAGTTCCAAGGAGGAGGCTCCATCATTCAATCAACCTAAAAGGTTCCATGAGTAAAAGAAAAACTCATACATTACATACAAAGCCATAGGGAGCCATTAAACCCCATAATTGGAGCTAACCCTAATTTTCCTTGCCCTAGAAATGTTCTTGGCCGAAACCCTAAAGGCCATAAATCCATAGGAAAAATTCATATAACCCACACATAATATCCATTAGGTCATAGAGGAACCATATAAACATGCTTGAAGGGTTAGATCAAATTCTCATCATGGTATAGGGGTGGTGGCCGAAACTTTTGGGAGTCACAAATCCATGGAAAATTCATATAACATATCATTCATACTTTATTCATCATGGAAAAACATTGGGAAACATTAGTGAAGCTTTAACATCATCCTAAGCCCTAGATCTTACCTTGGCCGAAACCCTTAAAAAGCCCTAGCCCTAGTTTTTTTCACATATAGTCCAAACAAATTCTTATATCATGAAAACAACTTGAAAACTATTATACCACAGGTGAGGGGGTCTTACCTTGGGTTATCTTGATTATCACCTGGAATAGAGAAGCTAAAAGAAATTTCCTTGACCTTAGACTACCCCTATCCCTTGTAGCCTTGTAGAAAGCCCTTAGATCTTGAAGAAGAGGTCTCCTTGTGAAACTTTTCCAAAGGAAAACCCACCTTGTAGGTTTCGGCTAGGAGGAGAAGGAAGAAGAGAAGAAGGCTTGGTGGAGGAAGAAGGCAATTAACTTAAGTGTTAAGTTGTCTCTTCCTTTTCCCCCTCTTATATACTAGATGAAGGAGGCAAATGAAGAGACATGGTGCAATGACTCTTCATTTCCTTTAGCCTCAACTAAAATCCCTTCCCTTTTCCACTAGCACTCCCTTGCTAGGTGAATTGGTTAGTACATGCATGGTAGTATATTAGGTCCAAGGTTCAATCCTTGGTACATGCACTTTATTTTTATTTTATTTTTTTTTATTATTTTCAGAATTTCCCCCTAAGACCCACCCATAATCATGTTAATATTCCTAATTAAAACTCATTTCTATTTATATTAAATTCTACCCAGAATCCACTAATAACCATGGTACTAGAAAAGCCCATGTAAGGCCCCTTAGTACTTAGTTTCTCAATTTATATGGGAAAATCATGGATAATTAGGCTATAGTTCATACTAGTATTTCTAAGTTCCTCGAAAACTATCTAGACATGATCAATATTTTAAAGAAAATATTGAGAAAATTTTCTGGGTCGTTACATTTATCTCCGGACATCTCAATGTCACCAGCCAGTGAGAATCAGTTGATTAGAGAATAACTCATGCTAGTCTCAACAGAATTGATAGTGTCCGTATTTATCAATTCATCGACTAGGGACAATTTCAATACTTCACAATTACACATGTAAAGATAATCACTAGTTGTGAATTCATCACAAATTCTCTCATGCTGTGAATTATATTGCGGATATTCAGTAAATGAGTTTAAGATCTCAATCAAATACACAAACATGTATACTCAAATAGTGAATATTCATTTATTAGAATAAATGATTACAATCATAAGGCGATTGCCTTATGACACTTCTCTCATATCACTAACAACAAACATATAATTTGGCTCTAAGGCTTGGTCTTATTAACCTTCAGTGGGATTCAAATGTTATTTAACCAATGAGCCTTTGGGTTCATTGGTGATGGAAGACTTGTCTTGCTTATGATCTTTGACTCTCACTAAGAAGGTAATAAGACCAAAGAGGCTTTTTCTAAGCCTAGGGGCATAGAGCCAAAGATATGTAGGAATTGGTTCAAACTGATAAGTATAAGTCCTTAGTCTATCCAGAATAGAAGTACCCTTGAATACTTTGTTTATTTTATAAACAATTATTCAAAGGACAATGTACATTTACTTGATGTACTGCAAGACTGAATACTTTGATGAGATCAAAGAATTCAAGTCTGATGCGGAGAAACATCAGAGTAAAAGTATGGCGACATTACGATTAGATCGTAATGGCAAGTACCTCTAGGGATAGTTGTAGGACTTACTCATCAATGATTGGGATTCCATCCCAATTCACTGCACATGGTGTGCCCCAACATAACAGTGCAACACATGGAAAGAAGAAGGTCTGTTAAGTTAATGGTTAGGAAGATGATAAGTCACTCTGAGATTAGCCATATTTGTTCATGAGGGATATGCCCTGGATACGACGGTGTATATGCTTGATACTATCTAAGTTAGTAGTCTCTTAAAACCATAGAAATGTAGACTAAGCGAAAGCTTAGTCTAAGGCATGTTCAGATTATGGGTAGTTCAACACATGTGCTGAAGAGAGACACTGATAAGTTGGAATCTAGTGCATATGTTCGTAGGTTATCCTAAGGGAACAAAAGGTGGTTTAATAGTCCTAAGGATCAGAGGATATTCGTTGGTACGCATGTCTGATTCTTAGGAAAAGGACTATGAAATAAAATCACAAGCCCATGAGTAGAGTTATTCTGAGTAAATTAAATAAGGGGACATTCTAATCTTAGTACCAACTGTACAAGAAGGAATACCACAAGGCACTGCACCTCGTGTCACAGAAGATACACAAGGGGTACCTTATCATAGTGGAAGGATTGTTAGTCAACCTAAAAGCTTCATGTTCTTGGAAAGTCTATGGACTGGCTCCTTGGTGAACATGAATTGGATCCCTAGATCTGTGACAATGAACATCCGCTATGATGAGATAAATCCAGTCATGTGGATTTGTTCAAAGGTCCATCAGTTTTAAGGAGATATGTTTAGATTATCAAAAGAGATGGAGTAGGTAATGGCGGTTCCTTTAGCATTGGCTATAGGAAGTCTCATGTATGCTAAAAATGAGACCAAATATCTGTTGTGTCGTGGGCATAGTTAGCAGATATCGGAGTAACCCAAGTCGAGGAAATTGGATTGCGGTAAAAGCATATATTAGTGCCTAAGAAGGACTAAGGACTATATGCCAGTTTACCGGACAGACCAATCTCCTGTGAGTTATATGGATACAAAGTTCCAATCAAAATAGGGGCAAATAAAAGTATTCCTCGGGGTTTTGTGTTTACTTTTAGGTGGTAGAACCATTGTAAGGGAGAGTGTCGCGCAGCGGCCGCGTGATGGACTCTACCATAGAAGTTGGATGATTAGCAATCTCTGAGATAGCCAAGAAACCTACATGGTTCAGGAACCTCAAGATGAACTTCGATGTGATTCCTGGTTTGCTCAAGGTTATCACATTTTGCTGTGATTAAAATAGTGCAGTTGCAAACGCGAAGGAATCATGAGTCCATAAGGCAAGTAAACACATAGAGCGCAAGTACCACCCTGATGAGGAATAGTTGTTGTTGCCTAGATTACATCAGAGGATGACTTAGGGAGATCATTTCACTAAGGCCTTAGTAGCGAGAGCTTTTAGGCAGGTGAAGCGTCTAGGGGTCAGATGTATGGCATTTTGATAACAGCAAAGTCTTTGAGTATAAGTGGGAGATTTTTAGGATGTATACTTAAAGCTTTGCTTTTGGATAAAATACATCTACATTTTGAAAGAGAATCGCAAAATCACACGGTGCATATTTATATTAGTATATGTACAAAAAGTCTCATACTTTGCATTGTAGATAACATGGTGCGTAGTGTCGTACAGAAGATTATGTTATCAAGTTCCTTGCAGAAGTATAAATAATAGGCTCACAACCGAGATAGAATTGGATAAACCATCGGGATGGTTGTAGTGTAATTAGGTGTGGTTTGTCTTAATCATAGAATTACACTAGTGCACTTTGTGTGTATTGAGTAGGACCAAAAGAGAGGTCATCCAATTTTGTACTGACTTCATAAATTGGATTAGACCTTGGATATATATTATGGAGTATGATATCTTAATCCCGAAATAATAACGGCACATATAATTAATTATTATTTCTTTGATTTACCAATGGGTGAGATTTATTTTGTTAAATCGATAGGCCCGGTAAATTGGAAAATAATGTTAATTATATGGTGTGTCATTGATTATTGACGGAATCCGTGTCCTGGTGAGTCGGGATGATGATGCCCCCTTGATGAGCTCAAAAGGATCGTCATATCAAATCTTGCAAGTGGACTATTGTCCAACATGATGAAAAGGTTGAGTGGTATTAATCAAGGATCAAGCAGATAATTAATTAAAATTGTCAGTAATTTAAATTAATTATCGGGCATTCAATATCTTAAACACGAGGAGATGGACGACTCATAATAGGTGGAGCTCATATGAAAATATGGGGGTTGGTGAGGAAGTTCAATGAGATCCTTTAGTGGAATGGATCTCCATTAATGGATCGGGTTTGAATCCATTAGAGGGCCAAGAACCAACTCCTCCTCATGGTCCCTACCTTAGCCCTATAAATACCCCGAAGGAGTCATGATACAAGGCTTAACGAATTAATTGAGAATTAAGCAAATTAATCACAAAACCCAAAACCCTTTCTCTCTTATTCTCTCTCCTAGGGCATCCTTGCGCCGGCGAGAAGACGGTCGAAGAAGAGGAGTTTTCTCCTCATCCTTCATTCGTCTGTTGGGCATGAAGCTTCGGCAGCGGAGGGAGGAGCACTCTGGTGCTCGGCTTGGAGCAGAGGAGCAGGAGGAGGGCTGTGTTGGGACCGGGTGCATGTCGACAGGGATACGGGTTCGTAAAATTCAAAATTTTTACGTGCAGCGGAAGAATTAGCATAAAATAATTTCCTAAATTATTTTGACCACGTATCTTGCATGCAACCTTATAGTGTGTTGACATAATCATAAAATAAAACTTTGCGGAAAAGTAAACTAATTTACTTTATACCTTTCGTAACTCGAAGAAAGGGACGAGATCCAACCGTAGCGTCCCTTGGAAGCTCCGCCTCTATTCGCGTCCACGCCGAGTTCTCTTCGGGATGACTTCGCAAAGTCACGAGTTTTGTGCCGACGAGAACTACTAGATTCTCTATAGGCACAACAAGAAAGATCAAGAGAGGAAAGGGAAACTAACCACCAAGAAAACGGAATCGAATTCCGGGAAGAGAGGAGTCGCTATCCGCTTCTTCTTCTTCTTGTTTCGTTTCTCCTTCTTCTTAAAGCTCACGGCAACCTTGCTTGGTGTTGATAGGGTGCGCCGGCCCTAGCAAGGAAGGTGGGAGCCGACCCTAATTCTCCAAGAAGGGCGCCGGCCCTAAGGGAAAGGAGAGGCAGAAGAGAATAAGAGAGAGGGAGAGAGGAAGTTACTAATCTCCATTAGTAATGCTAATAAGGGCTTGCCTTTGGTTCCTTTATATATAGTAGCAACTCCTTTGCTAAGTCTCACTCTTAACGGAATTAACGGAATTAGTTATAAGAAATTTATATTATAAATTCTCTTATTAATTGTTCCGTTTAAGCCGAGTCTTATTATAACTAATTTATAATAAAACAAATTCTTCTTCTCTTTAAATTATGGAATAAATTTTATAAGGAATTTATAAACTTTCTTATTATGGAAAAATCAATTCATAATTGATTTTATAAAATTAAAATAAACCAATTCATGGATTATTTTAACTTCCATAAAAGAATAAATTTCTACAAATTTATTTATATAAATTTCTTTATACAAATTTATTTATCCATAATTTATAAAATAAATCGCACTAGATTCATTTTATTAATTAAACCAATTAAATTGGTTTTTCTCCCTTTTAATGGCCGGCCAACCAAGGAGGGTTGACACCCTCTTTGGCCGGCCCAAACCGAGCCGAACCAACGCGAATTAAACTCATTTAATTCGCCCAAAAAGCCTTCAAAAGACTTAGCCATTTTTAGCTTCCATTGCGCCTCTGATTAACTCAGATTCGACTTATTTCTCTTGATCGGAAAATCCAATTTTCAACTCGTTTTAAATCCCTCGGATTACCCGTAGTGCGTGTGACTAAATAGGCTTTCGATTTATGTTGGCCGTCTATAATTAACCAATTATAGAACGGTCATGAGTGGCACCTAGTAGTATATCATGACCCCTAATTAATCAAAAGATCAACGGTTTGACCTCAGAAGAAATTATTCTGAAACCCTTCAGCAGCTCTACTAAATCGTGCCCCATTCCCTTCACCATCTTATACCCACTTGGTTCAGGACACGGTCTATTTGTGTCAGTCCCCACTGGGCTGACTACGTCACACCTAGCCTAAGTAATGTCTTTCTCGTCCTTTGGATTTCTAATTACTCTCATGTATTTAAGAGACTTGCACTCTTAACATGATATACTCTGGCCAGAGGTTTTGAGTAACAATCCGACGATAGGCCTGGGTATACATCTCCTCGCAAGGAGTGGTGAATCCTTTGTAGGCTGTTCAAACATCTTCGGGCACTTCGGCTCATACCCAATCATCCTGGGTCCACACCTCCTTGGAGATGCTTGCTTAAGATGTTAAAGTATAAGTCTCCATGACCAAGATGACTTGAACACCGCAAGTCAAAGGAACATCACACTTAAGCTGCAGTAAGAACTTCATTGACATATCTTTATAGATAACCATATGAAGTTTTACAGCTAGTCACTCCAATGAACTAGTTCCCTTAACTAGCATCCATGTTTATCTCCGGACATCCCAATGTCACCAGCCAGTGAAAATCAGCTGATTAGATAATAACCCATGCTAGTCTCAACAGAATTGATAGTATCCATTTTTATCAATTCATCGACTAGGGATAATTTCAATACTTCACAATTGCACATTAGAGATAATCACTAGTTGTGATCCCATCACAAATTCTCTTATGTTGTGAGTTATATTGCGGACATTCAGTAGATGAGTTTAAGATCCCAATCAAATACACAAAACATGTATACTCAAATAGTGAATTATCATTTGTTAATATAAATGTTTACATCATAAGGCGATTGCCTTAGGACACTTCTCTCATATCACTAACAAACTCCCACTTGGCCTAATGTCAATCGCTACGGTATCCAATACCATAGGCTCTAACATGTCCCTCAAACTTGCTTTGAGGCAAGGCCTTAGTTAAAGGATCCGCTATATTCCTTTCAGTGGGAACCCTCTCAATTTGTATGTCATTCCTACTTATAATCTCTCTGATCAGATGATAGCGTCGAAGCACGTGATTGGATCGCTGATGAGACCTTGGTTCCTTCGCTTGTGCAATAGCTCCATTGTTGTCGCAGTAAACCGGCACTGCTTCATCAATGGTTGGAACCACACCAAGTTCTGAGACAAACTTCTTGATCCAAACTGCTTCCTTTGCTGCTTCCGAAGCTGCGATATATTCCGCTTCCGTGGTAGAATCCGCTACGGTGTCTTGTTTGGAACTTTTCCAACTTACTGCGCCTCCATTCAAAGTAAATACGTATCTAGACTACGATTTGGAGTCATCCTTATCTGTCTGGAAACTGGCATCTGTATACCCACGTATTACCATATCTCCTTCTCCATATATTAGGAACACATCCTTAGTTCTTCTTAAGTACTTAAGGATTGTCTTTATAGCCGCCCAATGATCCATTCCCGGATCCGACTGGTATCTGCTTGTGACGCTCAAAGCATACGATACATCGGGCCTTGTACATAACATAGCATACATGATAGATCCTATTGCGGATGCATAGGGAATCTTATTCATGCAAATCCTCTCGTCTTCTGTGCGCGGACACATAGACTTTGAAAGGTTGATCCCATGCCTGATGGGAAGGTAACCTTTCTTGGATTCCGACATGCTAAACCTTTTTAGCACTCGGTCTATATACGTAGACTGCGAAAGACCAAGCAACCGTTTTGATCTATCTCTATAGATTCTAATCCCAAGGATATAGGTTGCTTCTCCCAGGTCTTTCATGGAAAAAGTTTTGGACAACCAAATTTTAACTGTCTGTAAAACTGATATATCGTTTCCTATAAGTAAGATGTCATCGACATACAATACTAGGAATACGACTGCACTCCCACTAACCTTCTTGTACACACAAGGTTCGTCAGGATTTTGTGAGAAATCAAACTCTTTGATTGTCTCATCAAAATGGATGTTCTAGCTCCTAGATGCTTGCTTCAGTCCATATATGGATCGTCGAAGCTTGCATTCTTTGGTTTTATCAACCGATGTGAAACCTTCAGGTTGTATCATGTATACATCCTCAAGCAGGTTTCCGTTAAGGAAAGCTGTTTTCACATCTATTTGCCATATCTCATAATCATAATGAGCTGCTATGGCCAGGAGCATCCGAATGGATTTAAGCATAATTACCTTCCATGTCGGTTTTCTTCTTGAAAACCCACTTGCACCCTATAGGCTTAATCCCTTCAGGTGGGTTAACCAAGTCCCATACTTGGTTTTCATACATGGAATCCATTTCCGACTTCATGGCTTCAAGCCATTTGTCCCTTTCTGAACTTTTCAGAACATCTTCATAACTGATAGGTTCGTCATTGCTTATGAGTAACACGTCATTCGATTCACTTATGAGAAATCCGTATCTCTCTGGAATATTGCGTGTCCTATCAGATCTACGAAGAGGTGGTGTTGTTTTAGGTTCAACTGATAGCTCATCATTATGAGGTATTGGTTGTGGGTCTAGACTAGGTGTCTCTGTAATGTCTATTGGAGTTTCTTGAACTTCATCAAGTTCAATGCCACTCCCACTGTTTTCTTGTAAAAAGTAATTCCTTTTCCAGAAATACAGCATGCCTTGAAACAAACACCTTTTGTTCCAAGGGATGATAGAATTGGTAACCCTTCGTTTCCTTAGGGTATCCAATAAATAGACATTTATCAGACTTAGCATCCAATTTGTCTGATATAGTCCGCTTCACATAAGCGGGACAGTCCCATATCTTAAGATGAGTTAAGTGGGGTTACTTACTATTCCATGTCTCATATGGAGTAGTAGAGACTACCTTGGTCGGGACTCTGTTTAGCAAGTAAACAGCTGTCTTAAGTGCATAACCCCAAAAAGATTTTGGAAGAGTTGCATGATTCATCATCGACCTAACCATGTCCATCAAGGTTCGGTTGCGCCTCTCAGATACACCATTATGCTGTGGTGTATATGGCGGAGTCCATTGGGACAGTATCCCATTGTCCCTAAGATAATCTTGAAACTCTTGACTTAAGTATTCACCACCCCGATCGGATCGAAGTATCTTAATACTTTTGCCAAGCTGTTTCTCTATTTCATTTCTGAACTCTTTGAATTTCTCAAAAGCTTCAGATTTGTGTTTCATCAAGAACACATACCTGAATCGTGAGTGATCATCGATAAAGGTGATGAAGTAGCTACAGCCTCCTTGTGCAAGAGTTGACATTGGTCCACATACATCAGTATGTATGAGACCAAGCAATTCTCCCACTGGATTACCTTTTCCGGAAAAGGGTAATTTGGTCATCTTGCCTTTTAAGCATGATTCGCATGTATCAAATGAACCGGGTTCAAATGATTCCAAAATTCCACATCGGTGTAATTCGGTCATGCGTTTCTTACTTATATGGCCAAAACGACAATGTCAAGTGTAGGAGTCTATTCGATTATCTATTCGAGCACGTTTGTTGCTAACTTCGATATTGAAAACGTCATTGGATAAATCTAACGTGTAGATGCCATTGCACAAGATTCCATTCCCATAAAGAACGTCATTTAAAGTTATGTAACAACAATTGTTACTAAAAGTTAAATGATAACCCTTTTCATTCAAGCATGAAATAGATACAATGTTCTTTATTAACGAGGGAACGAAATAACAATTATCCAATTCTAAGACACGTCCAGTGGGGAGCTTTAGCAAATATGTTCCGATGGCAACAGCAGCAATCTTTGCTCCATTTCCAACTCGCATATTTGCTTCTCCTTTGACAAGTCTTCTTCTATTCCTTAGCCCCTGTATGTCATTACATATATGTGAGCTACACCCAGTATCAAGTACCCAGGTATTTGAGGAAATAGAGTGACATTCAATAACGAAGATACCTGAAGAGGAAGGGGCATCGGATGCCTTATTCTTCAAGGACTCAAGATAAGTCTTGCAGTTTCTTCGCCAGTGACCCTCCTTGCCACAATGATGGCAAGTTCCTTTTGGTTTCTTTTCAGTCTTCTTGGTCTTTTTCTTCTTCCCTTTATTCTGTTCTTTGGCCTTCCTCTTAGAACCTTTCTTCGAGGAACCAACTAACAGTACCGCCTTTTGATCCTGCTTTACAGCGGGCTCAACAGCCTTCAGCATGTTGATTAACTCAGGAATGGTAGTCTCCAGCTTGTTCATCCGATAGTTCATCACAAATTGTGAACAACTTTTGGGCAGACAATTCAGAATTAACTCAATACTTAGTTCTTGATCCATTGCAAAGCCGAGTGTGCCCAGTCGCTCAATGTACCCCAACATCTTTAACACGAATTGTGAGGCAGAAGTGCCTTCCTGCATCTTTGAGGTGAAGAGGAGTCTGGAGACCTCGAACCTTTCGGATCTCGCCTGCTCTTCAAATAACTCATGAAGCTGGAAGATGATGGTATAAGCATCCATATGCTCATGCTGCTTTTGCAGCTCAGGTACCATAGATGCTAGCATGATGCAACCCGCCATTTCAGAATCGGTCACATGTTTCTGATAGGCCAACAATTGGTCTGGAGTTGCATTTTCTGGAGGATGGTTGGGAAGTTGATTTTCAATGACATAAGCAAGTTTTTCCGCCTTGAGGACTATCCTTAGGTTTCGAAGCCAGTCCATGAAGTTCGGCCCAGTCAGTTTATTGGTGTCCAAAATGGAACGCAAGTTTAGGGAAGACATGATCGAGTGATTATCCTAGAAATACAAATTGAGATTATGTGAGAAGAATGATTAAAGAATGTATCAACATACATAAATAAAATCCTATTTATTTTTCAAATTGAATAACCCTTTTTATCAATTCGGGAGATCGTAGGAACATCTCCAAATAGGTTGATATCCAACCATAGATAAGAACAACCATGACTGTGGCCATCAAGTTTTTCTTAGCTATGAAGGTAGGTAATTACACCGATTACATATCACATATATGTAACTATCACTTTATGCTATCAACTAATTGAATGTTTGCATAAATCATTGGGTTGTTAACTCATTAACAAGTATGTAACATTTTACATAGCACCCAACTGCACCTCTCTTTACATCGACCTTGGCTGTGGCACAACAAATCGATGCTCCAAGCTTAAGGCTGACCCATTAATCAAGAAATAGTTTTAATATGGTTGGAGCTCATTCAACCGTTTAGTTAGGCTTGGATGTGTCCAACAACCAAAACTAAGGATTACCTCTGACTCCAACTATATTATTCATAAACTAATTCCATGGTTTGAACATGTTGAGGTTCAAGCTGGGCATGGATGTGTCCATCAACCCAAACGAGAAACAAAACTCCGGTTCTAACCATATTAATGGAAGGTGTTAGCCTTAATATTTTGTAAGGGGTTTTGGGTCTCATCTTTTCCTTTTTAATGCACATTCATGACATATGTCATGACTAACGATTTCCTTAATAAAGTATGTATGTGACTTAAGTTATCAAGTCTCATTAATTGAATTAGGAACCGGATTTCCTCATTCTAATTTCATACTTTATTAAAGGAATTGTTTTGGGAAATAATTTCCTAAATTGTCATAATCAATTTCGGAAATAATATGTTTAAGACTTTAATTTCTCTAAATCAAATCTTATTAAATTAAGAGGCAATTCCCTTAATTCAACGACATATTATTTTCATGAAAATCTCATTTAAGAAAACTCTATAGGAAACCATTTCCTAATTAATTTTGGAGATAACAATATGTAAGAGCATCACCTCTTAAATCATATTTTATTCATGGATTTAATTAATTACAACAAATCGTTTTCTAAGGGTGGCTCCCCGAGGCTCAGATACCCAAAGAAAAATAATTTGTTGTAAATCCAATTGGACGGCTCTCCGAGGCTCAATCCAAATCAAACATGACAATTTCAATTAAAAATTGGGAAATTAAATTACAACAACTAGCTTTAAATTGGACGGCTCCCCGAGGCTCAATCCAAAATAAAGAATTTTGTTGTCAATTTAAAGACCAATTCAAATTTAATTGTTAATTAACTGTCCATGAATGTGTCTAGACTTTCTTAAAAGAAAGTGTCCAAAATTGCGAGATTTCATAAATTGGTTTTCAGAATAATTGTAAGTTTCTGGTACAAAGAAAACTTACATATTTCCAAAGTTGGAAAATTTCTAAAATTAGAAAAATTTCCAAAATTGGAAAGTTTCCAAAGATGGGAAGTTTTCACAATTATTATAAAATTTCAGAAACTAGAACATTTCAAAAGTTTACGAAATTTCATGAGGATTTCCAAACTTTGAAATTCCTAAATCTAAAATTTATTATAATTGGAAAGTTTCCATAATTGAAAATTTTTCCAAAATTGAGATCATGACAAAGTGTTCCGCAAAATAATTATATGATTATGTCGAACACTAACCGGCTCTGATACCACTGTTGGGACCGGGTGCATGTCGACAGGGATACGGGTTCGTAAAATTCAAAATTTTTACGTGCAGCGGAAGAATTAGCATAAAATAATTTCCTAAATTATTTTGACCACGTATCTTGCATGCAACCTTATAGTGTGTTGACATAATCATAAAATAAAACTTTGCGGAAAAGTAAACTAATTTACTTTATACCTTTCGTAACTCGAAGAAAGGGACGAGATCCAACCGTAGCGTCCCTTGGAAGCTCCGCCTCTATTCGCGTCCACGCCGAGTTCTCTTCGGGATGACTTCGCAAAGTCACGAGTTTTGTGCCGACGAGAACTACTAGATTCTCTATAGGCACAACAAGAAAGATCAAGAGAGGAAAGGGAAACTAACCACCAAGAAAACGGAATCGAATTCCGGGAAGAGAGGAGTCGCTATCCGCTTCTTCTTCTTCTTGTTTCGTTTCTCCTTCTTCTTGAAGCTCACGGCAACCTTGCTTGGTGTTGATAGGGTGCGCCCACCCTAGCAAGGAAGGTGGGAGCCGGCCCTAATTCTCCAAGAAGGGCGCCGGCCCTAAGGGAAAGGAGAGGGAGAAGAGAATAAGAGAGAGGGAGAGAGGAAGTTACTAATCTCCATTAGTAATGCGTAATAAGGGCTTGCCTTTGGTTCCTTTATATATAGTAGCAACTCCTTTGCTAAGTCTCCCTCTTAACGGAATTAACGGAATTAGTTATAAGAAATTTATATTATAAATTCTCTTATTAATTGTTCCGTTTAAGCCGAGTCTTATTATAACTAATTTATAATAAAACAAATTCTTCTTCTCTTTAAATTATGGAATAAATTTTATAAGGAATTTATAAACTTTCTTATTATGGAAAAATCAATTCATAATTGATTTTATAAAATTAAAATAAACCAATTCATGGATTATTTTAACTTCCATAAAAGAATAAATTTCTACAAATTTATTTATATAAATTTCTTTATACAAATTTATTTATCCATAATTTATAAAATAAATCGCACTAGATTCATTTTATTAATTAAACCAATTAAATTGGTTTTTCTCCCTTTTAATGGCCGGCCAACCAAGGAGGGTTGGCACCCTCTTTGGCCGGCCCAAACCGAGCCGAACCAACGCGAATTAAACTCATTTAATTCGCCCAAAAAGCCTTCAAAAGACTTAGCCATTTTTAGCTTCCATTGCGCCTCTGATTAACTCAGATTCGACTTATTTCTCTTGATCGGAAAATCCAATTTTCAACTCGTTTTAAATCCCTCGGATTACCCGTAGTACGTGTGACTAAATAGGCTTTCGATTTATGTTGGCCGTCTATAATTAACCAATTATAGAACGGTCATGAGTGGCACCTAGTAGTACATCATGACCCCCAATTAATCGAAAGATCAACGGTTTGACCTCAGAAGAAATTATTCTGAAACCCTTTAGCAGCTCTACTAAATCGTGCCCCATTCCCTTCACCATCTTATACCCACTTGGTTCAGGACACGGTCTATTTGTGTCAGTCCCCACTGGGCTGACTACGTCACACCTAGCCCAAGTAATGTCTTTCTCGTCCTTTGGATTTCTAATTACTCTCATGTATTTAAGAGACTTGCACTCTTAACATGATATACTCTGGCCAGAGGTTTTGAGTAACAATCCGACGATAGGCCTGGGTATACATCTCCTCGCAAGGAGTGGTGAATCCTTTGTAGGCTGTTCAAACATCTTCGGGCACTTCGGCTCATACCCAATCATCCTGGGTCCACACCTCCTTGGAGATGCTTGCTTAAGATGTTAAAGTATAAATCTCCATGACCAAGATGACTTGAACACCGCAAGTCAAAGGAACATCACACTTAAGCTGCAGTAAGAACTTCATTGACATATCTTTATAGATAACCATATGAAGTTTTACAGCTAGTCACTCCAATGAACTAGTTCCCTTAACTAGCATCCATGTTTATCTCCGGACATCCCAATGTCACCAGCCAGTGAAAATCAGCTGATTAGAGAATAACCCATGTTAGTCTCAACAGAATTGATAGTGTCCGTTTTTATCAATTCATCGACTAGGGATAATTTCAATACTTCACAATTGCACATTAGAGATAATCACTAGTTGTGATCCCATCACAAATTCTCTTATGTTGTGAGTTATATTGCGGACATTCAGTAGATGAGTTTAAGATCCCAATCAAATACACAAAACATGTATACTCAAATAGTGAATTATCATTTGTTAATATAAATGTTTACATCATAAGGCGATTGCCTTAGGACACTTCTCTCATATCACTAACAGGCTGCCGGCGGCGGGTTTTGTAGACTTGCGACGCCAGTGGTGAGGAGGAAAAGCTTGGTTCTCCTCCTTTCTCCTTCTCTAATCTCTTCTACCTCCTTCATCACCATCTCTTCCTCTGCATGCGCAAGCAAGGAGCAGGAAGGAGAGGAATCCGGCGGCCAGAAAACAGGGGTTTTCTTCCTTGGTGGCACCGGCGGTGAGGAAGGATAGAGTTAGGGTTTCCGGTGGGTTTTGGGAAGAAGAAGGAGTTCTCTCAGCTGCTTCTTCCTTTTCTTCATCTTCCTAGCTTTCCTCTCAGTGCTGCCTTGTGGCCGGCCAGACCTTGGAGCTTGAGGTGGCCAGCGGCGTGAGGAGGAGAGGAGAGAAGGTGGCCGGTCGAAAACCCTAGCTAGGGTTTTTGTTGGTAAGTTGGAAGAGGTTTGAAGAAGGTGATCTTGCCAAGCCTTGGTGACTCCGCGTCTTGGTAGCTGATTGCCCACACGACGTCCAGGAGGGGAGGGTCATAAGGTAGAAGACTGCGAGGTAAACGGCGAGGTATACCTCTCCCTAGCTCCGTCTTTCTTTTGCTATGTTATTACTTTGATTTTGTCTATCATTGCATGTGTTAATTAATTATCGTAGATTAATTATTTATTAATTAATATGATAATTAATTATATCATGGACCCCGATTATAAACATAAAAATCGACGATCCATTTGTCATCTTTTCCGCGATTGATTAATCCGGAAAGTTACAAGGTCTTAACCTTTGTTTTGGCTAAGTTGTGAGTTGGATTAATTGACACGACGACGAGACGGTCGTTTGGGAGATGGGTTTCTATTCGAATTAAATTTTTAATCTGAAGACATAGAGAGGTCTCTCATGTTCGACCCCGTGGTTGCTTAAAAACCCCTCAAGCCATACAAGGGATTATTCCCATCAATAAGCAAAAATCGCACACAGTTTAATTAAAAATTAAAAGAAAGATAGAAATCAGCAAGATCTAAACTTACCACAACACAGAGCAAGAAAACTCAACACGAAGCAGTCGTATAGAAATCGTAGAAGAAAATTGGAGCAACGACGTGCATCAATCATCAGTATCTTACAATAGTTGTCAATCAATCACGAGAGCAACAATCTTGGAGCAACAGTAACAATCACGAAAGAGAATAAAAGGATTGTGCAGTCGCGGAAAAGAAAAAGAGGGATCGACGAAGAAGGCGACAAGTGAGGAAGAAGAAGAGGCCATGGGTGAGAAGGAAGAAGAAATTGATGATCCGACGGAGGAGTCGATGGGTGAGAAAGAAGAAGAGATCATAAATGAGGAGGAAGAAGCAATTCAGCGAAAGATAAAAAGAAAGGGATTATGGATATTTATGTGATTTTCTTTTATTTATTTTTCCTTTCATCATCTTTCCATCCAATTTGGAGGGAATAAATTTTCCTTATAAATTTATTCTCCGAAGGAATATAATTTCCCTCCATTTAAAATTTTTAATCAAGTAAATAAAAGAAAACTTTTCACTGCAAAAAATATTTCTTTATTTTAGTTCCCTTAACTAAACATACTCTTAGTGTCTGATTGTGGTAACAATAATGGGCTTATGATGAGTTATAAGTGGAGTGAGGGGATTACCGAGATAGTGTCAATCATTATGATAGGATTTTATATCCCCTAAGCAAGCTAGTCAAGTCTCCGCGATGATGTCTAGTTGGTTAAAGTGTGGTAGATTTATTACAATCGAACAAGGATTAATTCTCGATGGACGGATACCCTCAAGAAAAAAATCTTCCCACCCCTAACAACTTGACCGTTAACTATAAGCTGGTCATATGATTTTTCTCCATTTATATAATCTAAGAATGGCCTATAAAAAATATCTAAAATGAATGTAACATTTTTTTACTACAAACAAACTGGTCAAATAAAAAGGATTTGCAATAACTAGATGTAGGACCGAGAAAATGGAAAAAAAGATGAATTAGATAACAGACAAATCTAGGTGACTAATTCGGCTCCATAGAAGTTTCCAACCGACCACCAAGGTAAATCAGGAAGCGTTCGCAATGAATGATCTAGAAGTCCAGTGTCCTAGAGTTCGCACGTTATTTGGAAGAAAAATTCCTATAAAATATACCATAACTAAGGATCGAATCGCGAATGTCTGAGATGACGACTAATCACCCTATCGCTGTACCATTGCCCTGAGGGTAGGACCGGACAAATAGAATATTCATGTTTGAGTGACAATTGATGGAAATGACTTTTGGTTAACTAGAAAGATGTGGCGTCAAATTGAAGACTTTTAGATATGTTCTTCGTAGAGTCCAACCTTTATATTAAAAAATGATGAACTAGACAGCAGACAAATTGAACCTGAGGTGACCGGCCCGGTCCCACAGAAATTTCCCACCGGTCACCAGGGTAAATCGGGAAGCGCTCGCGGTGGCCAGTCTAGAAGCCCAGGGTCCCAAGGTCCGCGCCCCATTTGGAGAAAAAATTTCTACAAAATGTGCCGTAGTTGGAGAATCCAACCTTTATATTAGAATCATCTTGTGGTTGGATAGGGTTTCTAATTAACTAACTTTTCTATATGATCATTAGAGTTGTGGTCATGTTATGCTATTTGAGAGTTTTTTGACACTAAGAACTTAGTATTACATATTTATTTGTTGTGCTCCTTCAAGATCAAGTTCCTAAAGGAAATTCAAGAGCTTGGACAAGTTTGGAAGATATCAACTCCGTTGAGCTCTTAGCAATTTATTGTCTTTTGGTGAACTTACATATTAATCCTTTAGAGAAAAGTGAAGACTATTATTGTTGAGAGAAGAACTGATTTTGTTCAAGCTTGTGAATTTATGAAAATTTAATTGGTGTTGATCAAGGTAAACCAAGGAGGAATTATCTAATTAAGTATGATTATATTAGCAAATAAATGTACAGCTTACTTTGTTTAATGGATCTGCATACAGCGTGAAATGACTACCAATGCTACAATGTGTAATTTCTATGATGCAATACCAGTCAAGAAATGTTGTAGAATGATAACGGCGGTTAATTCTATGTCACTCTACAAGAATCAGTTGTTACACTCCACCAAAAACTGACAGAGAAGCTTGTTGAAAGTGATCTCACATAATGCCACCATTTGGGTGGAATGTACAGCAATTCACCTTCTTCCAATACACAGTCAGAAAAATCCAAGTCAGCAGTCAATGGAAATTCTTCTAAATCAATGTTGTCAAGATCTACCTGCAGACAAACCCAAAACAAAACTGTGATGCTCTCAGCTAATGCACTTGTGCAAGCTAAATGGATATCGAATTTATTTCTAACATTAGCATCACATTGTTGAAAAGGCAGAATCGAACAAATTATTGTAGATTACGTTCATTTCAGTAGTCTCTCACATTCCGTGCTCAAATTATGTAAAGAAAGATAAATCACAAGATTAATTTATAATCAACCACCAAATGGCTAGGAGGTGGAAGAAACATATGCCCGTCTAAAATTGATCTCTGTCTTATTATAATAAATATGTTACCTTCTAGCTAATTAGGCATCCATGAGGATGTTAATGGACAAGCTATGATCAATATTTTAGGGACATCAAAAAAGAAATATGCTGATAGGTAGATAATCCTTGGTAAAAAAAAAGGATAAATTCTGCACGGTACTTTAAAGGATTTTAGAAACCATATACCTGACTGGAATTGCAAAGCATGGTCTCTGTATGGGGATATAAGTGCTCCGATGATGATGGTGAATAGAGTCTTACATATTTTCGGCCAACCACCTTTTATGATGACAAAAGATAACCAAGTGAAACAATAAACTTTGGGATTACCGAGAATTAACCTGAAAGTTCTGATGTCACATTTGGTACAAGACGCAGACTGATATATAAATTACTGTCCTAGTGGAGCAAACTGTTCAATAAGTTCATTCAAATATGCCTGGATATTAAATATTTTGTTGTGGCATTCATTCAAATAAGTGAAACAAACCTAACATTTAAAAGTTATTTACATCAACTGCCATATGTTCAGAATAACATAATTTATTTCAAACTACACCTCAATTTCAAAAGAATGCAATACATTTAAACCCGTATAAAGATGGCATATTTACAAGTTCATGACTTTTACAACTCATACTGCGGCATAATCTGGAAAGACAATAATCTGCTAAACAAACTAAGATGTGCCAGGGCATCCATCAGAAGATTTGTACCAAAATACACAGGAAACCATTAAGGTCATGAGTGGAGAACAAAAGTCATGTGGTGAATGGGGACCAAAAGAGGCAGAATCAAGGGTATTTTAGTGTTCTTAGTGTCAGAAATGATGGTAACTAGGATAATAACACCACTGCATCTGAGGGATCCAACTATATAAGCACTATTGCGGTCACAGATAGAGAAGGGGGAGTGTTAGAACATGGTATTAACGAAGTTGATATAGCTAGGACTCGAGTCCATTTGTGGGAAAAATCCTCCTCGTCGAAATTCTACAAAAGGTAAAATTCATCACACTGTTCCCACCCCCCCCCCCCAATATAAATAAATAAATAAATAAGGAAATCAAAATTAGCAACCATATGGAAGGATAATTCCTCGGACTTTACTGGGATCCGACCCCTGCTCAATTTTACAAACTTGTCATATGATAATCAACTCGGCTATGCTCTGGGAGATCACCCAAAGAATCACCCAAATGATTCTTGTGGAGAGTCAAGACAATTCAATTCAGTTTCAAGGAAAAAACACATCCTTGCCAGATGATTCCAGTTTTAAAAACAAACTAAAAAATAAGAGGGGAAAAACTGAAAACAGTGAAATCAGATTGGATATTCTGAAAAATGAAAAAAGAAAAAACTGAGCCCAATAAAATCAGATCCATAAGTATATACACAACTAGAACAACGAGCCATGAACTAAAACAATCTGGGGTTGACTAAATGGATCTTGTCTGAACTCTATGCCCCACTATATAATTAACTATTCAGATTTTTCTTAAAGTGGAGAACTATTTGTGAATGGGACTTGCATAGTATTCATATATGTCCAGCACATGTCAGTTTTTAAATTGGATTGGGGTGAACAAGTTCTATTAAATTGAATTGAGGTGGACAGGTCTTATTCCCAAAGAGATGAAGAATGTTTTAATTAATGTCTTGAGCAGCTTCGTCATTCCAACATTTTTTTTAGGTGTAACGATTGGAGGAAAGTTATTATGGTGTCACCAACCATATACCAAAATCAAATAATTCTTTCATATTATTCAAATATTATATCTTTCTTCTCAGCAACAATAAACTCCACGCACCCCCGGGGCAATGGTGCAATGATTAGATCATCCAATGGATAACCAAGTAATCTAAGACTCGAACCTCAGCTGTGGCACACTGCAATGGCTTTTTCGTTCGGTGAGAAGCGGACCTAAGAATCTTGACCATCTAGATGGACTTCCATGAGCACTTTTCGATTTACCTTAGTAGTCGGTAGGAAACTTCCATGAGACAGGATAGGTCAATTAATTCGTTCGAAGAGCTAGATACCTGAATTACTAAAAAAAAAAAAAACAGGCTCCACACATGCCAATCCTATGTTGATTACTAATATTAAATTAAGAACTTGAAATAATTTTGGTTATATGATAAGTCTTAACCACTGGCTGAAATGTGGCAAGTTCCAAGGAATTCAATGTTAAAGACACTGTAGGTGCATCCATTAATTTCTTTTCCGTTATGTAAGTTATCTTAAATCTCATGGATTGGATTTGGGTCATTCTGCTAGTGATGTGCAGTTATTTCCTAAGGCAGGACACAACATTAATTATGGAACAAGGCAATCAGAAAACACCTCTCTATCCATCACTGCCACCTCCTTGTCCCTCTTCTCAACCATCAACATCACCTTGCCTTCCAGTAGCTTCCTTCGCTCATGAACCCTCTAGCTCCTCAGTCTCAAAGTCCATCCCTCACAAACACCAATATCCACTCTGCCCCCATTAAAATCTACACCTCTTCCCACAATGGCCAAAAAGTTGTCCTCTTTGAGAAGCTCATGATCTGCTCTTGGTGATTTCTTCTCCATCTCTCCAAAACCATTCAGCCTCAACATGGAGCAGTTCAACCCTACTGCAAACTTTTATTTAAATCCCCCTTCCACCAGTGGCCACTGTTACATCAACTTCCTATCTCATCTATCTGACCACCCAATCAGACTAATGATCTATTTAATGGATATTTTTTGTTTCATAAAGTTTTTAGGAATCAATCCACATGTGATTCGCCTTAGAGATTTGAAGTAAGAATGATATTGATGATAGCATGAATCTTGACGGAGGAAGTTAGTGATAATTGTGACTAATGATACTGCATGGACCAACTAAATCAAGGGCGCAACCAATCAAGTATATTGGATCATGATTTGGATACCATTGTCCTGAATAGACCTCAGATTTGGTCTCTAGTAGATTTTGCTTAGACTCGACTCATCAAACTCTATCTGGTGGTTATTGATATACAATGTCTTAAGCAAACTTAAATATTTCTGGTTTGCTTCCTTGAGTGATATTGTATATGATTCAACAATAAATATGTTTGAAAAAAGATATGTAATATTCCAATATATATCACTGGAAATTTCTAATAAATCATCAATGTTTTGAAAATTTAAACAAGCTTTTCCAAATCTACAAACTTCTAAAACATCGTTGAGTCAATATTAAGGCATATTAGCATTTAGCAACCAAACATCCTGTTATGAAGTAAATTCTTCTTTTAAGGGGCTAGTTCCTCAGTTCTCCAGTAAATCCAATTCAACCTTAGTGGCAACCATAACATACCTACTAAACATCATGAACACCAGAAATGCCAAGCAGTAGGCTTACTTGCTGTGGATAGTCGAGTTTTCACATCAAGCAGCGAAGGACAAAAAATAAATAAATAAATAAAGAACCTGATGGTGATTTACAAGCATCTTTTGTGCATTTAATGCTAACATATCAATATACCTGAGCAAAAATATTATGATGAGGATCATGGTGCAGTGGGGTAACTGTACCAAGTGGACCAAACCAGGCATTGAGAGAACGAAGTTCACTGCCACCAGCAAAGCAATAGTCTGGAATCATTATGTCATCACGCAGCTCTCTTATCTGTCAGTTCAGTGGGGAAAGTTTTTCAGCAACAATAACATTATTACATGGCATCAGAAATAGTATTATTAATATACCTGATCAAACAAAGGATGCTGAGCTAGGTATGTTAAGTTCGAAGAGCAATTAACTGATTGAGCCCTTTCAAGGAACTGAGTAAAGGTAATCAGCTCTTGCTTCCATTCAGAACTTAGATAGTTCTTTCCCACCTAAAAAATGAAAGAAACACCATGGTTAAAAACTCTTAAATAACTCAAATCTCTTCATTTGTTCTCAAAAGAGAAATTATTTCTAGAACCTGCAATTTGAAATGATCTATTTGTTACAAATAATGCCTTAACCAATTAAACTAATAAAATGTAGCACATGTTGTAGTTAACTGCAAGTGTAGCATCCACGAATTAAATATCATCATCAAAATATAAATTTATCATTACTTCCAATATATTGAAAACTCACTTTTATAAACTATTTAGGAAACTCTGAGATTTTAGCAATTGACACTAATGTCATACTGTTTCACCTCATAGCTGTTTGTATACCCACTAGGATAAAATAATAAGTGTCATAGTAAAATTTTCAACAAGCATAATTATAGTCATGCAAAGAATCTTCGTGAATTAACAAAAAAAATATCAAATCTGGAAGATATAGAAGCAAAGAATGAATGGACCTTAAGTTGTCTAATAAGCATGATAGGAATTCCAATGTGTATAAGTTCATGTTCCTAATAGCAAGAAATAAAGGATGATATAAACTTGCGATCAAGGGTGAACTTTGATTAAAACAGCTCTGACCACAAGAACAAATTTATAACACGGGCAACAACAGAAGGGTGAACTTTGCGATCAAAGAATACTTCCATATTTTCCAAAGGTGGAATGTATTTGAGCAAAATGATATCTACAAGAGAAAATGAAGCCTTACGTTGTTCTTTAGTTGGTCTTAGTGCAAAACCATTCTTACATTGCAAAGTTTAAAAAATCAATGGATTCATAATATATGGGATAAAATCATGAGTAACAACTAAACTTGTCCTTGTACTGTTAGCAATTGTGAATTTACTAATAGCTACATTGAAAAAATTGATGAGCCATAACAATGTACTTGTTCAGAAAGAGTAAACCCTAAACTTTTATGCTTCAATCTCTTAGATTATAAATGTTTTTAGTGCAAATGTAAGTGAAGTTTATCGTTCATATGCAATTTCCTCTCACAATTTGAATGAAATCAACAATGTTTAAGGCTATTCACCTCCACGGGGATAGTTCGATCTCCTGCGACCCTCTTTAGATATTCCATGTCCTTCCACTTTGTTCGTGCAGGCCAGTGATCAATGCATCCACTGATTATAACTGGAGAATCCCGTAAAAAATAATCACATATAAATGTCTCCAAAGAGAGAGACAATTGTTTCTCAACTTTCTTACACGATAGTGATCTGTGTGGCAGGATGCACAGTGCCTACAAGAGAAGTTTGTAAATATGATAAAAGATAATAATAGGTGGCTGTTAATAATCATTATCATTCAACTAAGCACAAATCCATATACATGAGAAAGAAATTTAGCTGGAAAAAATTTCAATAACACTAGCATGCAGGTAGTTAAAAATGATGGACTGAATACAGAATTACAAACAAAGCTAAAACAAATGAAAATCATTTTAAAGAGAAAAAACAGAAATTAATGAAATTAGAGTTTATTAAAAAACACTTTTTTTCTTCAATAAGATTTGATCACAGATATTGTTTATCAATTGGAAAAAATAATAATAATTTAGCTAGCTAGCACCTAAATCATTTTCATCCACGATTCAAGTAAATGTCAGTTGCATAGGTCTCCAATATAGCATTCGCTTGAGTAATGCAAATGCCGGTATTAACCAGTGAAGGCCAGATAGGTCTTCCACCAATTAATTTACAGGTCATTACGATACTCTTTAGCTCATAATCTGGACAGAGTTGGTGGTTTCGAATGCACAAATTAAAAAAAAAAAAAAAAGCCCACAAGAAATTGACAACTACAATGGCAGAAGCCTAGAAGTTAAGAACTAAAAAATAATAATAAAGCATGGAACCAAATTCGCCAGGTGAAATAACATGGTTTGAGAAAATGAAGGTTAATACCAAGCATTCAAGCAACCGGGAAAAGCAATCACTAACATAAAGCAATTTATATTAACAACATATTGGGAGGGGGAAAACCTACAACTATAATTAAAGAAGTTATTGTTATATTTAGGGCATGAATCTCAAACCTCTGCCAGGTCTCGGTTTGCGGAGATCCCCTTTTTCCACATGTCAGCACAACCATCCTCTACGGCCGCTTCCTCCACTCCCTTCTCCGCCATGATCCTCTCCACAGCAGCGTCGAGATCGCGACGAAGGAGCGGGCCGCCCATAATAAGACCCATGTCAAGCGCACGGAGGGCTTCCCGTCGGTCGCCAGCGCCGACCCGAAGCTCCGCCACGTGGAAGCAGGCCATCGCATAGGCGTCTCGCCAAGCGGGGACGACCTCATGCCATGGCCCTGAGTGGAGCTGCTCCCATGCCATCTCCCGCGCCGCCTCTGCAGCCCGGAGGTCACCGCCGACCGCCTTCTCCGCCGAGCTGACGTAGGCGAATCCACCCTCCTCGGTGATCTGCCTCAGTAGTGCAGCCCGGCGCTCTTCGTCGATCGCCATCGCTTGTCCTTTTCCGCGTCCGTGGCGGCGCCGACGGGTATTGCCTGAATGTTACGGAGAGCTAAAAGCGCGGGGGCAGATATTTTTCCAGAACCCCGAATCTCGAATCGGCGGGTTCGCGTGACCATCCCCGTGAGATTAGGTTTCGACTCGATTCGATCTTAACGGCATACATAACCACATCGGTCGAGCCAACGCATTTGGTTTTCACAGGCGGTTATCGTAGACACGCCGACGCGTGTCTTACATTACTGATTACACCCCACACGACGAAATTGAATAGGCAGCATCGTAGAGTCCGCTAATTTACTGAACTGATTTCAGAATTTTATAATATTTAAAATACATTCAATTTCCGATAATTTCCCAAAAGCATACTTAATTATATGGTGTGTGTAATTTATATACATATTTTATGTATTGATTCACATATATTTAGGTGAGTAAGTCCTAGAGTTAATTATGTAATGATTAATTAGGGATTTTTTTATCATATTTTATCATTAATAAAAGTATGTTTGGTTATTATACTTTATATTTGTGTCAAATAACTAAGTATAATAATGTCCTTAGATAGTAAGTTCTTATTTACATCATATTGATTAGTTGAATCGATAGTGAGATGATGTAGAGAATACTACACTAAACCATTCATAGTCAAGTATTAATATTTAAGGACAATATTAATGCATGAAGATTAGCATGTATGTAAAATACGGCGAATCGAAAATCCGGACCAGAAATTTTTTCGGATAGTGTCTAGGGTTTCCGGCCCTATGGGAGGAGCCCAAGAGGTTTTATTGTAAAAAACTTAAAACTTATCATGGGTCTCATGAAAGGAAATCTCAAATAAGTTGATTTATGTAAATTTACCTAAAGTTAAAGCGTTAAGCTAATAAAATATTTAACCTTAGAAACATGAGGTGCATTACTCAATTTAGATGCTTTAAACTGCCAAAATCCTTACCCTAAGAGTAGGGTTTGGATTTCTGAGAATTTAAGGGCTTTTATGCAAAAAATCATCCCTTGTATTTCCTTATTTCTTCCTCTTCGCAGTTGCTCGCGGCCAAAGCCAATTCCCCCGACGCCTTCCTCTTCTTCGCGTGACCTAGCCGCCGACCCCCTTCTTCTTCCTCCCCTCACGAACCCTAGCCGCAGCGCCCTTCTTCTTCCGGTTTCCTCTCCTCATCGCGTGCCCTAGCCACGGCCACACACGATCTCTCATCCCCTCCTCATCTCCTATTGCCCTTCGATTGAAGTGATCATGTGATGGCCATGGAGGTAGCATCGCAATTGGGGGCAGAGATCTCATCGACTATATCCAATTAGGTAACATCCTTCTTCGAGGTTCTTGTGGATCTGCTTGTTGAACCCGATCATAGCTGAGATGGAGTTGATGTTCTATTCTGAGGTTTCGCTCGGTGGCAGAGGGAGAGAAGAAGCCAATGCCGGAGGAGACAACTTGCGTAGGGATTTCTGTGGAGAAGGCTAATCCATCGGATCTGACTGGAGCTTCTCGGCTAGTGTCCAACTGAGGTAAGGATTGGGTGCATTTCGGATGATACAGCTTAGTTGGTTTGGGTGATTGCTAGAGATGTCTTGTTGCATGATTTTAGTATTACGATTAGGTTTTGAATTCTGATTCAATAGAGTGGTTCTTGTTTGATTTATGGATTTAGAATAGTGATGTTCCGGTTGAATTTTGAGTACTTTGTCTTGGATCAATAGGGTTTACCTCATGCTTGTTATTGTTGTTGTGTTAGATAGAATTTCACAGTTGTTTTAGGAGATTGAATTGCAGTTTGGTTTTGTTCTTGCTCTGTTTCTGAGTTGGAATTGGAGATTTGATCTACTCGGATTTTGGTTTTTCATGATCTATAGTTACTATTGGGTTTGTGGCTTATTTTGGAAATCAGGTTCAAATTGTCTTGCTTTGGGAAGGTTGTTTGTTTGGGTTTGAAATCATGATGATTGGGGGCACCTATGGGTGATCATAAACTCTTTGGCACAAGGTGGCCATTGGTGTAATTGTCATTGAATTGATTAAATTATGGTGAGGTGTTAGATGTGGGCGTGTTTGTGTTCTTGCTCTTAGATTAGCAAATTATTGTGTGATGATATGGAATTGGGTTCTTTGAGATTAGTTTTGTAGAGTTGTAGTGATGGATTCTGTGTTTCTCTATTATGAGCATCTTTTTGGATGATATGTTCTTGTTAGAGCAGGGTTAGATTGGGTTTTTGGTGATTGTGTATCTGTGGTGTTTGAATCTTATCATTACTGAGTTTTGAAAATTATTTTATCTGTTTTGATGGAGTTGGTAGGAAGATTATAAAGGGGTTAATGTTAGTAGGAGCCCTAGAGCTAATTATGTGATGATTGACTAGGGACTTTTTGTATCATATTCTATCATTAATAAAGGCATGTTTGGTTATTATACTTACTTTATTATTCGTGCCAAATAACTAAGTATAATAATATCCTTGTGTAGTAGGTTCTTATCTACATTATATCGATTGGTTGAATCGATAGTGAGATAATATAGAGAACAATACACTAAATTATTCCTAGTCAAGCATTAATATTCAGGGATAATATTAATGCATGGAGACTAGCATGTAGGTCAATTAATAACTTGAGCTCACAAGTCATGGATATGTGATATCAAGTTAACACATGGGTATATATTAGAGAATGTGTACTGAATTGACCCGCCATGAGAAAGTTTCATAGATTGTCATATGAGTGTCATAAATTTTCTCATGTGACTATTAGTATGAATAGTCCTTAGACCTGAAGTCACTACGGTTCCCTACATAAGGAGTTATGTACTTTGGTATCATCAAACGTCACCCGTAACAGGGTGAACTATAAAGGCGATCACTGGGTATGTAATGAATAATGCGGAGGGATGTGAGTGATGTAGATGGATCTATCCGTCCCATATGACAGGAGTGATATCTGTGGGCCCATTGATCGAGTATGACTACTAAAATGCATGGTCATGCTCAAATGAGTTAATATGAGATATTGAGCTCATTTGTTTGAGTGAGACTACTCGGGGATCAAGAAACACATAGATTGATCGAGGATGACACAGTCTATGCCTCATTGGTCAATCTAGATATTAAGGATAGAAGGACAAGGTCATATACTATCATAGTCACGGAGGTTTAGTCGGATCTCGACTTTTCTTGTTACTTGGGTAGCAATGATGCATTTCTAGATGCCGCTAATTGCTTATGTGTCTGAAGCATTTAGGCGCATTGCCAACGTCACGAGAACCTATTGGGTCACACACTAAGGGCATGATGCTTCAGGAAATCAGATCGGGAGCCCGAGTTGGGAACTCAGGAAGTCTGATCGGGAGCCCGAGTTGGAAACTCGGGAGATCTGATCGGGAGCCCGAGTTGGGAACTCGTGAGATCTGATCGGGAGCTCGAGTTGGGAACTCGGGAGACTAGGGTCGGGAGCTTGGGTCGGGAGCTCAGGGACTTGGTCGGGAGCTCGGCGCTCAGCAGACTGGGTCGGCGCTCGACATACTGGGTCGGGAGCTCAGCGCTCGACAGACTGGGTCGGGAGCTCGGCGCTCGGCAGTCTGGGTCGGGAGCTCAGTAGACTGGGTCGGGAGCTCGGCAGACTTGGTCGGGAGACCTAGTCGGAAGCCCGAGAGGCCCGGTCGGAATTGCAGGGGAAATTCATTAAAGTGTTTAATGAAGGAAAGAGAAAAAACTCTCTTCATTAGATGAAGAGAAGGTGAAGAGTCACATGAAAAGATGAGCTCATTATTGGCTTTAATGAACGGAAGTCAAAGAGACAAAAGACTCTTCATATTCATGGGATGAGTATAAAAGAGAGTCTAGTCATTTTGAATGACAAGTGAGTGTTTTCCCTTCTTCCCTTCCTCTCTTCTTCCTCTTCTCCCTCTTAGCCGAAACCCCTTTGAGGTTCTTGGTGGTCTTGTGAACTACCTCAAGTTGCTAGCACAACTAAGGTAGTTCTTCCCGAAATTGAGAGATCGTGTCCGTGTGGATACGAATAGAGGCATGGACACTTGAATGTGCAAGAGATCCGACGCATCTTGGACGAGCGGGATAAGCAAAGGGCACACTCCAAAGGTATACATTGTAGATAGATCTATTAGATAGATGAACTTCGTACGAGTTTTCTTTCGCATGGATCGCTCGAGGGATCTTGTTTCCACTGTGTTTTTGTGTTTTGGTGCCGGAAGATCCCAACAGTTAAACCTAAACCTAAACCCAATATAGCAAGGGATAACTATTTAATTAAAGATAATTAAATAAAATACGAGGGTTAAGATAATCCTAATGTGGTTTAGGGACTTGTTAGCTAGTTACTATTCTTTGTAATAACGATTTAAATACGTCCTTTGTGTTGGGACCGGGTGCATGTTGACATGGATGCGGGTTCGTAATTTTAAAATTAATTACGTGCACCGGAAGGTTTAGCACAAATAATTTCTCAAATTATTTAACCACACATCTATGCATGCAACATTATCTTGTGTAGACATGATCATATATTTAAAATTTTACAGAAACGTAAACTAATTTACGTATTACCTCGCGTAACTCGAAGGAAGGGACGAGATCCAACCGTAAGCGTCCCTCGGAAACTCCGCCTCTATTCGCGTCCACGCCGAGTATCTTCGGGATGACTTTGCAAAGCCACGAGTTTCATGTTCTCGAGAACTACTAGATTCTCCGAGAACGCGATAAGAAAACCAAGAGAGATGTAATCACATCGGAAAAACTCACTACCAAGGTTGGCCGGAATCACAATTCCGGCGAGAAGGAGGAAGATGAATTACGTCCAATCCCAAGGTGATAATGGCCGGAGAGGAAGATCGTCCCAACGGAAGAACTTTGTCGCCTCGGTGCTTCTCCTTGTGCTCACGACAAGAAGAAGGGAGAAGAGCCTGGTGGCCGGCCAAGAGAAAGAAGGGAGGAGAGGGAGAGAGCCCAGGCAAGAATACTTCGATTGATTTCCAAGCCTTGCCTTAGGTCCTTTATATATTTGCCTCTCAACCGCCAAGTCTCTTTTTTCTTATGGAATAAATTTTCTATGACTTATTACATCATGCCAAGTTTTATCATATTTTAATTCATAATAAAAACCGACCAAGTCTCCTTTTTTTCTTATGGAATAAATTTTCTTAACATGGTAAATCAATCCATGATTGATTTTATAAAATAAAATAAACCAATCCATGGTTCATTTTAATTTCCATGAAAAATAAACCAAACCTTGGTTTATTATAAAAAAATTTATATCATCCATAATTTTATAAAACAAACCACGCAATTGGTTTATTTTATAAATTGAACCAAAAACTTGGTTCTCTCCCTTTGTTGTGGTCGCCCAAGCAAAGAGGGTGGAGACCCTCTTTGGCCGGCCCATCCAAGCCACGCCCCAATAAATTAAACTCATTTAATTCATCTATTAAGTCTTTAAAAGACTTAGCCATTTTACGCTTCCGATGCGTCTTTAAAAAATTCAGATTCGACTTATCGTTTGGCTCAACCAAACCTAATCTCTCTTGATTGGAAAATCCAATTTTCAACTTATTTTAAATCCCTGTAGTGCGTGTGACTAAATAGGTTTTCGATTTATGTTGGCCGTCTATAATTAACCAATTATAGAACGATCATGAGTGACACCTAGTAGTATATCATGATCCCCAATTAATCGAAAGATCAACGGTTGACCTCAGAAACTATTCTGAAACCCTTCAGCAGCTTTAATGAATCGTGCCCCATTCCCTTAACCATCTTATACCCACTTGGTTCAGGACATGGTCTATGTGTGTGTAACGCCCGTTTTTTTTTTCATAAAGCGGCGTTACGCTAAACATACATGTATATATAAAACATCTTAATGCAGCGGAATAATAATTTTTCTTCTACACATGCTTTTAACCACGCAACTAGTATTTAAATCATATATACATGCCTAAGTTATCATTCATGGACATGGTGACATTATACTTAACATAATACCAGCATACATAGCATCATGATATCAACTTTCCATAACTTATCCATAAGCATTCCAAGTAGCAAGTAGCTCATTCATAAACTTCATGAATAGTAAGTTGTTTCTGGGCATAACTATCATAAGTTGAGCATAAAACCAAAATAAGCATTTTCAGTGCACCAAACATGCGATAAGTAAAATGAGAGGAATCCTTAGCCATGTCACTACCACACACACATGTTCTTGCCTCTCCTGTTGCTTTCCATAGTAATCTCTTGCTTGATTTGGGGCATAAGAAAAATAAGACTATAAGCACATAGGCTTAGTAAGACACTTTTCCTACTCACAAAAATCCATACGTCACATAAACATAAACATAATGCTTTAATCCTACAATCGTAGCATACTTCGTATCATAAACATAAACACAATCATGACATCATTCTTAGCATGAACATAAATAGAATCATGACATCATAATTTAGCATGAACATAAATAAAATCATGACATCATAATTTAGCATGAACATAAACACAATCGTAGCATCATAAATTAACATGAACATAAACATAATCATGGCATCATAATTAACATGAACATAACATAATCATGGTATCATAATTAACATGAACATAAACCTAATCATGGCATCATAATTAACATGAACATAAACATAATCATGACATCATAATTAACATGAACATAAACATACTTTGCATAAACATACCTTGCATAAACTTACTTGCATAACATACCTTGCACAACTTTACTTTGCATAAGCCTACTTATCATAAACATAATGCATAACATGGATGGATGCATGCGGCGAATGCATATATCATAAGGATGCTTAGTTTAAAATCATACTTTTAAATATTCAAACATAATCATAACATCATAGGGGCCCTGGCTTGTACCACATTCATACATCATATGCGCGCATCCCTAAGTAAATACGAGGTAGCTAATCTCGACCTACTAGGGTAAGGACAGCTTCATCGGTAGTCCCCGAACCGTGGACAGCTTCATCGGTAGTCCAGAACCGTGGACAGCTTATCGGTAGTCCAGAACCGTGGACCTTACTTAGGTCCGGTACAAGCCCATTCATAAAATAAAATACTTTCACATGCTTCTTCATTCATAAAACATTCATAGCATAATCATTCATTCTTAATGCTTAACATCATCATTATGCCTTGAAGGAATGAATCTTATCTTCATTCATCATTTTCATTCCATATCATCATTATGCCTCGAAGGCATGAACTTTAACTTCATTCATCATTTTCATCCATAACATGACATGCATATATATCATTCATAAATCATACATATCATTCATAGATCATGGCATATATACATATCATTCCTATCTCATGGCATACCTACATAATTAGCATCTTAATTCATAAAAACATACATGGTCATGATACATAGGAAAACATGCCTAGATCCTTTCATATATGATACATTTCCTTAGGTTCATGGCACATGGTCTAAACATTTATGAATCATCATAACAAATGACCTAACATATAAGTCATGACCCATAAGCTAGGGTTTTGATTGGCATAAAGATTCTTCCAACATACTTAAACATATACATACATCATAGTACCCTATAAACATGCATCCTTGTGGTCTTAACCCACTCCAAACCCTTGGTTATGGCCTTGGCCGAAACCCTAAGGAACCTTAGGTCCATGGAAAAATTCATATAGATCACCAATAACATCCCATACAAACATAAAATGTCATAGAAAATATTTGATCCCCTAATTAAGGCTAACCCTAATCCCTTAACCCTAGATTTGCTCTTGGCCGAAACCTAAAGGTCTATAAAATTCATGGAAAAATTCTTATAAAACACAATTACTATCCATCATATCATAGGGAAACAAAATTAACATGTTGAATGGTTAGATCAAGGTCCAACCATGGATTAGGGTTCTTGGCCGAAATTTATAAGAACTATTAAGCATGTAAGAATTCATATGAATCACCACTAACATAACTTACATCATAAGGAACCATAAGAACCATCATTAGAGAGTTAAAACTAACCCTAGCCATGGAAACTTGGAGGTGGCCGAAACCCTAAGTCCTCCTTCATGGATTTTTCATCTTAGATCTCAAACAAAAAGCTTAGATCATATCCATATCAAGAAAAATCATTACACCACAGGTGAGGGGGTCTTACCTTAGACTATCTTGGTTATAGACCTTAGATTTGAGAGAAGGATGAAGACCTTGTTGCCTTTTGACCACCTCTAACCCTTGTAACCTTGAACAAAACCTTGGATCTTGAAGGAGAAGCCTTCTTGGGAACTTTTCCCAAGAGAAAATCCCCCCTTGGGGTTTCGGCTAGGATAAAGAAGGAGGAGGGAGAATGGTAGACTTGGTGGAAGAAGCAAAGTAACTCCCATGCCATCTCTTTATACCACATTAAGGAGGCAAGTGAAGAGTCATGGTGTCTCTTCCTTTCATGACTCTTCATTTTCCCTAAGCCTTAACCAAAATCCACTTCATTCTTTAATAGCACTCCCTTGCTAGGTGAATTGGTTAGTACATGCATGGTGGTACCATAGGTTCAATCCTTGATCCATGCACTTTATTTTTTATTTTATTTTTATTTTATTTTCCATTATTTTCGAAATTCTCCTAAAAATCCCCCATAATTATGCTAATATTCCTAATTAAAATCCATTTATATTTATATTAAATTTTGCCCAAAATCCACCAATAACCATGGTACTGAAAAACCCATATAAGGCCCATTAGTACTTAGTTTCTCAATTTAAATGAGAAAGATCATGGATTTTTAGGCTAAGATTCGTACTAATATCTCTAGGTCCCTCGAAAAATTATCTAGACATGATCAATATTTTAAAGAAAATATTAAGAGAATTTTCCGGGTCGTTACAATCCCCCATACCTCGTGAACGTTCGTCCTCGAACTTAGAACAACTCCGGGTACTTGCGTCTCATCTCGTCCTCGCGTTCCCAGGTAGCTTCCTCGAACCGTTGACTTTTCCATAGGACCTTGACTAAGGGTACCTCCTTGCTCCTTAGCTTCTTGACTTCCCGGTCCAAGATCTGGATAGGTCGACTTTCATAACTTAGGTCCTCCTGAACTTGTACTGTCTGTGGCTCGATCACTTGATCCATGTCCAGAATACACTTCTTAAGCATTGACACATGGAACACATTATGAATAGCTGACATCTCCTGAGTCAGCTCCAGCTCATATGCCACCTTGCCAACTCGCTTCCGGATCAGGTATGGTCCCACATATCGCGGATTCAGTTTTCCTCTCTTTCCAAATCTCGTTACTCCTTTCATAGGAGCCACTTTGAGGAACACTAAATCTCCAACATTAAATTCCAGTGGTCTACTGATAAGTACCATTTTTGTTGATTATTTTAGATGTTAAAATCCATGTTTGACTTATATTTTTATTGCTTAATTGTGAAATTGCCCTAGGTTTTAGAACTTACCGTTATTTTGGACTTAATTACAAATTTGCATTAAATTGGATTATTTGGCCAATAAATTCTTGATCTATTTTTGTAGGCATCAAAAGTTCAAGGACTTAGGGCATATTGGGTCAAACTCGAGTCGGAAGTGACCCGGATCGAATTATCAAGCCTATGATTAATCCGGGCCGTCCGATTCAAGAGCGGCTAGATCTGAGCCATCCGGGACGATCTGAAGCAATCCGAGCTAGGGTTAGGGTTGATCAAGCACTATGATCAAGATCTGAAGGTTTCAATCCAATCAGAGCTAAATCAACCGTTGGATCAAGCTTGGAGGGCTCTAGAGCGTCCAATCACAGATAGAGTTGATCTGGACCATCCGTTGCACATTTGGAGGATCCGAGCTACCACAAAGCAGATCCTGACCCCAGATCATCATCATCAAAGTTTGGCTCCAATCAGAGCAAGATCTGCCGTTGGATCTCCTCCGATCAATCTGGACCGTCCGTTGATAACTATTTAATCAAAAATTTTGCCCGCAGCCCAGCTCGTCGCGTCTTCGCCAAGTCCTCGCCGCAGCATCGTTGTTCTTCGTTTTTCTTCGTCTCTTCAGAAATCTCTTCGTTTAGGAGGCGTGACCACCTCGATTCGAGCTCATCCTTGAGTGACAGCAAGGATTCGGATGGAGGCTTAGCTCAATTTCGTTTATTAGCTGATTTCTAGTTTCTGCATTTTGTTCTGTTTCTGTAATTCGAATCAGATTGTTTAGTTTTAGTTTCTAATCGTTTTGCTTAAGTTAGGTTTATTTTCTGCAAGTAAATTAGCTAGGCATTCTGTTCAGTGATCAATCGAAGGTAATTTCAGTTTATTTTCAGTTTATTGCTCGCGTATCAGCTGTGCTGAAAAACTGTCTCTGCGTGCCATTCTATTCCTGGTTTTTACAGTTTTTTTGAATCTAGTTTGTGCTTAGCTTAATTCCCTGCAATTTAAGCTCGCGTTTGGTATGTTAATGCATTAGAGTTGAGCTTGATTTCCATTCAATTCTGTTTCTGACTTTTAGCCCAGATCCTGCGTATCAGTGTTGCAACTGTGTTTCATTTCTATTCCCTGCGTATCAACCTGGTGGCTGCTGGTTCCGCAATTAGTTTTAAATGTAGCATCTATAAACCTATCTTTTCTGAATCATACCTGCTCTCAGTTGTTTGTTTGTCTTTTAATTCACTTTGTCGCTGCATTTTGAGCTCAATTTCTGATTTTTTGCATTGCACTTTTGAGCTGAATCATAGCTGCGTATCATGGTTTGGGATCAGAATGCTTGTTTAGCATCCAGTTGTTTTGACAGTAATTGACTCTGAATTATGCAATTGATTAGTTTGTGTCAATTCATTTTCTTTACATCAGTTAATAGGGTTGCAATTAGAATTATTTTCAGCACATAGGTTTTCCTCATTTGTGTGCCAAATTAGATGAATTTCTGCACTTTGTATCAATAGAAGCTTTGGCATTGTGTGGTATCAAGTTAGCTACAAATTTTAGGGTGCTTAGGAGTTTGAAATCAGTTCGTGTTGCTTTAAGTTGTTTCGAAACCTTTCTCATCGGTTTGCTTTTAAATTTGTAGCTAGTTTCAATTGCTTGTCCTGAGTTAATTCAGAGGTAAGTTATTGCATTAGTTTAACTGAAAATTCATCACTGCATTCTTACTTGGTTTAGCATTTGTGTGCATGTGAAATCAGAAGTGCTTCTTTGAATTGTTTAAGTGCTAGATTGAGTTTCACATTAGTTGAGCTTATCAGTTGTCTAGTTAAGGTGCTTAGTTAAGTTCCGTTTCTTTTCATTGCAATTTCATTTCATAATCGCAATCCAAAACCAAATCACATTTGAAACCCAAAAACAATCACGACACCTAAATACAAGTTAGAATCACACAACGTCAACTAGCCCCGAGAAAAATACGACCTGTGGCCCCTATATTACATTTTCATACTTTTGATTGTAAAAAGGGTTTCCAGCTTTCATTTATAAATTCTAAATTTGAGGCCCACATCCGTGACAGTCAATTTGGGTTCGTCAAATTTTTGGCGCCGTTGCCGGGGAACTGTTAGTTGACTTGTTTGATTTTTGCTTGTGCACTTATTTCATATCATTCTTGACGTATTTTTGGTGCTTATTGCTATATCTCTTGATTTGATTTTATTTGTTCTATCCTTCTATCTATTTTTACTGCAAATTGTTTTGCTTTTATGACCAGGTCTCTAGGTGCTGAATTAGAAGATTTCGATCCTGAGATTGAGAGGACCTTCAGAGTCAGGAGGAGCCAGGCCATTCATTCTGAGACTACAGATATTCCTCCTATTCAGATTATCAGCACTCACTCAGGCATTGACATGGCAGACCACCAGAGAACCATGAAGGAGCTTGCAGCACCTGACGCTGCATTTCAGTACTCCAGCATAGCCTATCCAGAGCTGGGGGAAAGTTTTGAGTTAAGATCTGGGCTTATTAATTTGTTGCCAAAATTTCAGGGTTTATCTGGGGAGGATCCAAACAGACACTTGCACGAATTTCATGTGGTGTGCTCTACTATGAAGCCTCAGGGCATTTCTGAAGAAGACATCAAGCTGAGAGCTTTCCCCTTCACATTGACAGGAGCAGCCAAGGACTGGTTCTATTATCTGCCTATAGGACATGTGTCTAGTTGGATCGCCATGAAGAAGGCATTTTTGGAGAAGTATTTCCCAGCTTCCCGCACAGCTATAATCAGAAAAAGTATCTGTGGGATTCAGCAAGTGGTGGGCGAAACACTATATGATTACTGGGAAAGATTTAACAAGTTGTGTTCAAGTTGCCCCCAGCATCAAATCAGTGAGCAATTATTAATTCAATATTTTTATGAGGGACTGTTGCAGATGGATAGAGTCCTGATTGATGCTGCATCTGGAGGGGCCTTGGTCAACAAAACACCACATCAAGCTAGGGAGCTTATCTCTAATATGGCTGAAAACTCACAACAATTTGGAAGCAGAGCCTTGACCACCAGAGGAGTGGGTGAAGTTCAGGTAGTTCCATCTGATAAGATGCTTGAGAGATTGGAGGAGCTCACCTCGGCTGTTAAGAAAATAGATTTGAAAGTGGAAAGACTAAGTTCAACTCCTTCAATACCTCCACAGTCAAGTCAAATGATAAGTGTGTGTGGCATTTGCTCTAGTCTAGAGCACACTTCAGACTCATGCCCTACCCTCCAACAGGATGAGACAGTAGCAGCACTAGTGAGAGGACAATTTCCAGCAAGAAACAATCCCTATTCCTCTACTTACAACCCCGGTTGGAGGAATCATCCTAACTTGAGGTATGGGAACACCTTCTATCAGCAAGACCCTCAAACTCAGTCCTCACAGCAGCAACAACCGAACTTCCAGCAGTCACAGCAAACTCAGATCAATTAGCAACAATTTCAGCCATCAAACCCAAGTGTTCAGCCTCCGTTTCAGCCTAATTCCCAACAATTTCAGCAACAATTCCAGTCATTTGAACCTCAATTCCAGCAACCTTATCAAGGGCAGCAAGGCTTTCAACCATTCCCAGCTTTCCAAGCTCCAAATCAACAAAATTTGCAGCCATCACAGCCCATGAATCAGAATTTTCAGCCCTACAACCAAGAGTTTCAAGGTCAAAATTTTCAGCCCTCGCCACCTATTTTTCCAGCTCAAAATCAGAACTTTCAAGGCTACATTTCTCAGCAAAATTTCCCAGCATATCAGCCCTCTCATCAGCCATTTAATCAGCCCTATCAACAGCCCCATCAGTCCTCTTATCAACCCCAAAATCCATGTTTTCAAGGATCACAGCAAGCTCAAAATTTTCAGCCTACTTCATCCTTTCAAAATCAATCAAGGAGCTTTGCTAACCAAGGAGGTTATGGGAATTCAAGTGGAGGAAATGTGCCCCAACAGAGGGTTGAGGATATGTTTCAACAAATGATGCAACAACAACAACATATTAAAAACCTTGAGAGGCAATTGGGTCAATTGGCTAGTGGGCTCAATCAAAACCAAGCTCAAGGATCTAGTCAACTCCCTTCCCAAACTGTTCCAAATCCTAAAGGAAATGTGAGTGCTATTTATTTAAGGAGTGGGAAGGTTACTTCGTCTCCAAAGAATCCAAGAGCAGATTTTTCAGAAAACCGGACAGTAACTACGATTCCAGCTCAGAACATGCATGAAACGACTTCAAATTCAGCTGATTCCACCCCTAGGCCGTTCCCAACCCTTTCCTCAAGCAACCCTCCAAATTTGGTGAAAAACGGAGAAGAAATCAGTGCCGAGACGCAAGGGACAGCCACTACATCGCATGGGACAGCAGGGCAGAATTCAGCATCTTTACCTCCTGCCAAAATTGATGATTTTAGGGTTCCTTTGCCTTTTCCACAAGGGAGAACTCCAACCAAAAGACATGTGGAGGAGGAGAAAGCAAAAGAGTATAATGAGTTGGTGAAACTTTTTAGTAAAGTTGAAATTAATGTACCCTTGCTGACGATGATTAAACAGGTTCCTAAGTACGCAAAATTTTTGAAAGATCTTTGTATTCATAAGAAGAAGCTTAAGGAAAATGAGTTAGTCAGCATGGGGAAGAATGTTTCATCACTTATCCATACCATCCCTCAGAAATGTGAAGACCCTGGCATGTTCACTGTATCTTGTGAGATAGGAAGCACCACGCTACATGATGCTATGCTTGATTTAGGAGCTTCTATTAATGTCATGCCCAGGACAGTCTTCCAGATGCTTGGCATTGGTCCTCTACAGCCCACAGGAGTGGTGATTCAGCTTGCAGACAGAAGCCAGACCCGCCCAGCAGGGGTTATTGAAGATGTATTGGTTAAAGTGAAAGAGCTGATTTTCCCTGCGGACTTCTACATTCTAGACATGGAGGGAGAATATCTTGCACGTAGATCTCCACTTATCCTTGGGAGGCCTTTTCTGAAGACTGCCAAAACGAAGATTGATGTTTATGCTGGCACACTCTCTATGGAGGTGGGAGACACAGTAGTCCAGTTTAGCCTTTTTGATGCTATGAAGCATCCGAGGGAGGATCACTCCATCAGGAGCGTGGATATTCTTGATGAGCTGGAGCAGACAGAGTTAGAGGCTGAGGGATTTTTACCCGATTTTTCTGGAGGAGCTATGTATTCAGAGGAGGCTGAGAGGTTATCTACTGCTGAGACTGAGGATTTTTCAGAAGATTTTTCAGACATACTTCCAGCAGGAGAGGCTTTTCTAGGTGTAGGGGATTGCACAGAGCCCCAGGGACCACCACCATTTCCACAAAGTGTAGGGGATTGCACAAAGCCCCAAGGATCACTTATTCCAGTTGAGTGCTTACTAGAACTTGAACCTGATATGGACCCTATACTTGACCCGGAGGGAGCTATGGACACATCTATCATTGTGGAACCTCCAGGTATTCTTCAGCGCGATCAGGTAAGTATTTTTTTTACTTTTTTGGAAACATCAATGGAGGTACCAAAAGTTGATTTTATTGGTTGCGATAGAATTCTTGATATATCATGTGTGGAAAATAATTGTGAAAATTTCATTGAATTGTCCAAAATAGATTTCATTGAGTATAATAAGTTTCTTGATGCATCTTGGGTAGGTAATCATTGTGAAAATTTTTTTGAGCTGCCTAAAATTGATTTTATTGGATGTGATACATTTTTTGATACATTTTCTGCAAAGACTGATATTATTTCATTTCTTTCCTACCCTGCACGCTTGAGAGGGGTATTACATGGTTTTGCAGGGTCCAGAAGACTTCTGGAGTGGGAGCTTTATCTGAACAGACTCAAACCTCCTGGAATGTGTCCGAAAAAGAATAAAGAGGGAGTAGATTTTACTTTAATCCAAAACACTCTACCTCTTAAATGGATCTTGTATTTAAATAATCTTCGTCCACCTGAACAGGTTGCTGTAAAGTCCAAGTGTGGGGGAGCGATGCACTGTAAAGCTCTTTCACACACCCAGACTCCTCCACTACCATGGTGGAGGCTGTTTCTTGACAGACTCCGACCGCCAGAAATAAAAGGGAGTTTGATTTTTGTTGCCTTTTCCTTTATTGCATGTTTTTACTCTTAAAATGAGTTCTTGTTAATAAATAAGTGAGTAGAGTAACATGACATGAATAAAATCATTGTAAATACCATGTTTTGTGTTTTAGCATTTTTTCTTGCATGATTAGGAATAAATGTATCCCTCTAGGTTTTCTTATTGTCATTTTAGAGTCTTTTAAAAATAAATTAAATTTGGTTGTCAAAACTTAGGGTTTGAGCTCATGGATGAATTCTTGGATGCTTGAGTACTACTTTCCTTTAAAATTCTTAATTGAGGACTTGAGATGATTATTTTTACCTAGTGAGATTAGCCTTATTTTGTGACACATACATGTTATTGTGCTCTAGAACTTGCCTAGGTTCTTTCAAAACCATATTTCAATGATTGGATCACATCTATAGAGGCTAATCACTTTGTTTACCTTTTCATATCATTTTTGACAAAACTCATGTCCATTCCATTTTTCTTTACTTATTTCTTACTCTTACCTTCACTTTTCTTTGGACTTGTTGTTTGATATGTTTCTAATGCTATTTTGCCCGAGACGGACAAAGATTTAAGTGTGGGGGAGTGATTAGAGTTTTGGAATGTATTATCATCAAGGAAGCACTTCATTTAAAAAAAAAAATTCATGTGCCATTTGAGTTGATGTTTGGTATCAAGATCAAACAAGAGGAAGTAGTTGACGAAGACAACAATTGAAGCATCTAGATTCCTGCTCATCATTTGAAGATCAAAGTGGCATGCAATGAAAAAAAAAAAATCTGCAATGCAAGAAAAAGAAAAGAGAATGAAGAGGAAGTTTTTGCCAAAATGAAGTTAACTTGAGTTGTTTAACAGGTTTCGGAATTGGTTTGGATCAAAAATTGAAAAGTTGGAATTTTGGGAAGCCAAGATCAGTAACACCTTGTGGAGACTGAACTGAGCTGGAATTAATCTGATTCAATGCAGAAATCAGTGCCAAAAATAGAGAAAAGAAGTTGTGCTAAAGAAAAGAAAAAAAAATCTGATTAGAGAAGAAGTTTGTATCAACTTGGGGCTGAATTTGATCTTTCAAGGGCTGTGAATCAAAGAATGAAGAGCCAGAATATGTCAACAAGTGATGTTGCATTCTTTGCTGTAGAAATCAGAAGTCGAAAGGGCTGAACAAAAGCTGAAAACAAAGAAGAAAATCAATACAAGCAGTTTGTGCCGAAATGTGCCAAGTTGAGGCTGAAATTGGATTTTTCTGGGCTGTGAATCAGAGAATAAAATTCGGAATTACATCAAAGAATGTTGAGTACATCACAGCTGATCAGAAACAGAATGGTGGATGCTGGGATGCTTTAAATCAGACCAGAAAAATCAGAAAAGAAAGAAAAAAAAAAGGTTGTAGTGCCAAAATTCTAAGTGAAGCATTTAGGTTTTCCACCACCATTTGCTCAACTACTCCTATATGCTAACTGATGTGAAGAAATCAGATATTTGAAATTGATTCAGTGGAGAAGCTGAAACAGAAGAAAAAAAAACAGTTTGAGAAAAGAAAAGAAAAAAAAAAGAGAAACAAAGTGGACACAAGTGAACTTTGGCACCATGAAATCAAGTGAAGTTTCTCCCATCCGAATCAAAAGCTTTATTCCATTTCGTTGCTGACCTTGTTAGAAGATAAAAGAAGAAGAGAAAAATCAGAAAAGAGAAGAAAGAAACAAAAATGGCACGAAATTGGGAAACTTGGCACATGGAGAGCAAAAAGGGTTTTTCATCCAAATCAAAGGAAGTTATTCAAGTTTCACTCCACCACACTTGTGATATCACTAGAGGACTAACAAGAGGGGCAAAGCACATTGGAAACATACTTGAGCACTCAAGTCTTCCACTTTATCAACTTCTTCCATTTCCTTGATTTTTATTCCATTTCTTACCATTTTCCATGCTTTTAATTGTTTTTGTAGATGTTGATCCTATTCATGATTAATGGTGGAGAGTAGATAATAAGCAAGCCTATGGTAGTGCAAGAAACATGTGTGTAAGAGTGAGCTCCACTTCCATCACCAAATTAGAACTTAAGAGAGAGCCACCAAAACTTCCCATGAAAGGCTAGGGATTTAAATTCATCTCAATGACTCATGATAGATGAAAAGGCCAAGTTGTTGATTTAAGGACAAGATACTAATCCATAGAGCTTAGATTTATGAGAATTGACAACCCTAGGTAATTTCTTTTCATTTGCTTCTAATTATGCTTAAGAAACTCTAGGGGATACTTATTTAATGTTTTCGCGAGACGCTCAAGGTTAAGTGTGGGGGAGTTGATAAGTACCATTTTTGTTGATTATTTTAGATGTTAAAATCCATGTTTGACTTATATTTTTATTGCTTAATTGTGAAATTGCCCTAGGTTTTAGAACTTACCTTTATTTTGGACTTAATTGCAAATTTGCATTAAATTGGATTATTTGGCCACTAAATTCTTGATCTATTTTTGTAGGCATCAAAAGTTCAAGGACTTAGGGCATATTGGGTCAAACTCGAGTCGGAAGTGACCCGGATCGAATTATCAAGCCTATGATTAATCCGGGCCGTCCGATTCAAGAGCGGCTAGATCTGAGCCATCCGGGACGATCTGAAGCAATCCGAGCTAGGGTTAGGGTTGATCAAGCACTATGATCAAGATCTGAAGGTTTCAATCCAATCAGAGCTAAATCAACCGTTGGATCAAGCTTGGAGGGCTCTAGAGCGTCCAATCACAGATAGAGTTGATCTGGACCATCCGTTGCACATTTGGAGGATCCGAGCTACCACAAAGCAGATCCTGACCCCAGATCATCATCATCAAAGTTTGGCTCCAATCAGAGCAAGATCTGCCGTTGGATCTCCTCCGATCAATCTGGACCGTCCGTTGATAACTATTTAATCAAAAATTTTGCCCGCAGCCCAGCTCGTCGCGTCTTCGCCAAGTCCTCGCCGCAGCATCGTTGTTCTTCGTTTTTCTTCGTCTCTTCAGAAATCTCTTCGTTTAGGAGGCGTGACCACCTCGATTCGAGCTCATCCTTGAGTGACAGCAAGGATTCGGATGGAGGCTTAGCTCAATTTCGTTTATTAGCTGATTTCTAGTTTCTGCATTTTGTTCTGTTTCTGTAATTCGAATCAGATTGTTTAGTTTTAGTTTCTAATCGTTTTGCTTAAGTTAGGTTTATTTTCTGCAAGTAAATTAGCTAGGCATTCTGTTCAGTGATCAATCGAAGGTAATTTCAGTTTATTTTCAGTTTATTGCTCGCGTATCAGCTGTGCTGAAAAACTGTCTCTGCGTGCCATTCTATTCCTGGTTTTTACAGTTTTTTTGAATCTAGTTTGTGCTTAGCTTAATTCCCTGCAATTTAAGCTCGCGTTTGGTATGTTAATGCATTAGAGTTGAGCTTGATTTCCATTCAATTCTGTTTCTGACTTTTAGCCCAGATCCTGCGTATCAGTGTTGCAACTGTGTTTCATTTCTATTCCCTGCGTATCAACCTGGTGGCTGCTGGTTCCGCAATTAGTTTTAAATGTAGCATCTATAAACCTATCTTTTCTGAATCATACCTGCTCTCAGTTGTTTGTTTGTCTTTTAATTCACTTTGTCGCTGCATTTTGAGCTCAATTTCTGATTTTTTGCATTGCACTTTTGAGCTGAATCATAGCTGCGTATCATGGTTTGGGATCAGAATGCTTGTTTAGCATCCAGTTGTTTTGACAGTAATTGACTCTGAATTATGCAATTGATTAGTTTGTGTCAATTCATTTTCTTTACATCAGTTAATAGGGTTGCAATTAGAATTATTTTCAGCACATAGGTTTTCCTCATTTGTGTGCCAAATTAGATGAATTTCTGCACTTTGTATCAATAGAAGCTTTGGCATTGTGTGGTATCAAGTTAGCTACAAATTTTAGGGTGCTTAGGAGTTTGAAATCAGTTCGTGTTGCTTTAAGTTGTTTCGAAACCTTTCTCATCGGTTTGCTTTTAAATTTGTAGCTAGTTTCAATTGCTTGTCCTGAGTTAATTCAGAGGTAAGTTATTGCATTAGTTTAACTGAAAATTCATCACTGCATTCTTACTTGGTTTAGCATTTGTGTGCATGTGAAATCAGAAGTGCTTCTTTGAATTGTTTAAGTGCTAGATTGAGTTTCACATTAGTTGAGCTTATCAGTTGTCTAGTTAAGGTGCTTAGTGAAGTTCCGTTTCTTTTCATTGCAATTTCATTTCATAATCGCAATCCAAAACCAAATCACATTTGAAACCCAAAAACAATCACGACACCTAAATACAAGTTAGAATCACACAACGTCAACTAGCCCCGAGAAAAATACGACCTGTGGCCCCTATATTACATTTTCATACTTTTGATTGTAAAAAGGGTTTCCAGCTTTCATTTATAAATTCTAAATTTGAGGCCCACATCCGTGACAGTCAATTTGGGTTCGTCATCTACGCCGGACATCTGTATAACTCTTCTGCCGGCTCTGAGCAGCTTCTATCCGTTGTCGAATATTCTGTATAGCTCGGGTGGTGCTGTCGATGACATCCGTTGTGAGCCCCATCTCCTTCTTTTCACCACCTTCGTACCAACAGATCGGAGACCTACATCTCCTTCAGTACCAAGCTTCATAAGGTGCCATTCCAATAGTAGCTTGGTAGCTATTATTGTAAGCGAATTCCGCTAAACATAGATATCGGCACCAGCTCCCTTTGAAATCCAAGGCACAAGCTCGCAACATGTCCTCCAGTACTTGATTCACTCGTTCAGTTTGTCCGTCAGTCTGAGGGTGAAAGGCGGTGCTGAATCGTAGTTTAGTGCCGAGAGACTTCTGAACACACTCCCAAAAATGCGAGGTAAAGCGACCGTCCCTATCTGAGATGATGGTCTTGGGAACTCCATGAAGCCTGATTATCTCCTTAACATATAATTGAGCCAGTGTCCTTAATAACTCCATGATATAATTATATGCGTATATCGTGATTATATACTTATTTTTATTATATTTTAATTATGGGTAACCCTAATAATGGTATGCTTCCGAAATATTAGTTCTCAACTTGAGTTACGAATTATATTAATTGTATGGTTATTATAGAATAGGTGAGATCCTATTTATCATACTACCATAAAATAACTTAAGGTAATCTTATATATTATATATAGGATAACAGTGACCCATAATCTGTAATAGGTGTTAACATAATTAGGACCCTACCGTATGCATCCCTACCTAAGGTATACCGTATGACTTATACCATTAATTTTCTCAGTATTAATATCATGGAACTAATGCTATACGCTAACATAGGTGAGAGTGTTATAATCTTATGTATGTAGGCTATCAGATAATTTTCTACATGTGACTATATTATAGGTTATACATAATATCATAAATTATAGTTTTTTTTTAGATATAATACCTATAATTGCTTATGGGATAACATGCGTAGGTGATAACTTATAAGTTGGAAGGATACGCTCTGTATGTAGGCTCATATCAAGAACCTATATGTTCAGTAAATTAGTATAGTCATATCCATACTAATTCTTATATTAGTACACACTCATGACTAATTGTATTACAACTAACTTAGACCTTATTGGTTCACAAAAACTAACCGAACTCAATGAAATAGACGAGTTGCCATCATGCCCATAATGAAGAATATCATGGCAGTAACTATCACTCCCTCATTCATCTCCCCTTGACCTGCCTCAGGATCTTCTACCGTTTCCATCGGATCCTCTTCTTCTATCTCGGGAACCTCCTCGGCCACTTCGGGGTCTTCCTCGAACATCCCGGGGTCCTCTTCAAACATCTCAAGCATCTCGGGATCTTCCTCAAGCATCTCAAGATCTTCCTCGATCATCGGGTCTTCCTTGAACATCTCGAGCATCTCGGGATCCTCCTCATACATCTCGGGACCCTCCTCGTACATCTCGGGGTCCTCCTCGTACATCTCGGGATCCTCCTCGTACATCTCGGGATCCTCCTCGTACATCTCAAGATCTTCCTCAGAGTCCCCCAGATCCTCCGGAAACTCACGCTAAAGAAGTTGCCTACATAATTCCGTATATGAGATACAGCATCCATGCTGCCCCCAGATTTGATAAGCAACCTCTCTCGCACGATTGGGCAATGAACGAAGCAGAGCTCCAATCCTATGGTCGTCCATGATCGGAAACCCTTCCTGCTCGAGTTTCCAGAATAGCCGGTCCAACTTCCCCATATTGCCTTGGATTCCAAGGACCGGACTATACTCCACCTCTTCTATTTGCTCCAGCAGCTCACGACTCCGCCCATGGTAACGACTCGTAGTGCCGATCTCATGCAACATCTGGAATTGAAAAAACAACACAGTCAGTACAGAACTGACAAAAACTAGTACAGAACTAGTTTTTTTTTCAATTCACAAATATATACAGAGAAAAGCACACAAGATAAACTCAGTTTCCTTCACCTTAATCATTACAACAATACATTTTATTTTCTATCCCTACCCGCATATCCAATCCTAAATATCTGATTTCCTAAGAAAAATATATATCATTCATAGTCACATATCCTACAGTACTTTTCATCATAAAACATCCTTCATGCTTGCATATTTTAGAATCATAGATATCATCCTTACTTGCATATTCCAAAAATTCATACAAGAAAATATAAAGTACACATAGAGGTACTTACTTGGAAGCGGCAGGAAGAAGGCTTGATGTGTGTGTAGTGAGATGGCAACTGCTCTGATACCAACCTGTAACGCCCGCTTTTTTTTTTTCATAAAGCGACGTTACGCTAAACATACATGTACATATAAAACATCTTAATGCAGCGGAATAATAATTTTTCTTCTATACATGCTTTTAACCATGCAACTAGTACATAAATCATATACACATGCTTAAGTTATCATTCATGGACATGGTGACATTATACTTAACATAATACCAGCATACATAGCATCATGATATCAACTTTCCATAACTTATCCATAAGCATTCCAAGTAGCAAGTAGCTCATTCATAAACTTCATGAATAGTAAGTTGTTTCTGGGCATAACTATCATAAGTTGAGCATAAAACCAAAATAAGCATTTTTAGTGCACCAAACATGCGATAAGTAAAATGAGAGAAATCCTTAGCCATGTCACTACCACACACACATGTTCTTGCCTCTCCTGCTGCTTCCCTTAGTAATCTCTTGCTTGATATGCGGCATAAGAAAAATAAGACTATAAACACATAAGCTTAGTAAGACCCTTTTCCTACTCATAAAAATCCATACGTCACATAAACATAAACATAATGCTTCAATCCTACATATCATAGCATACTTCGTATCATAAACATAAACACAATGAACATAAACATACTTCGCATAAACATACCTTGCATAAACATACTTACATAACATACCTTGCACAACCTTACTTTGCATAAGCCTACTTATCATAAACATAATGCATAACAAGGATGGATGCATGCGGCGAATGCATATATCATAAGGATGCTTAGTTTAAAATCATACTTTTAAATATTTAAACATAATCATAACATCATAGAGGCCCTGACTTGTACCACATTCATGCATCATATGCGCGCATCCCTAAGTAAATACGAGGTAGCTAATCTCGACCTACTAGGGTAAGGACAGCTTCATCGGTAGTCCCCGAACCGTGGACAGCTTCATCGGTAGTCCAGAACCACGGACAGCTTCATCGGTAGTCCAGAAACGTGGACAGCTTCATCGGTAGTCCAGAACCGTAGACCTTACATAGGTCCGGTATAAGCCCATTCATAAAATAAAATACTTTCACATGCTTCTTCATTCATAAAACATTCATAGCATAATCATTCATTCTTAATGCTTAACATCATCATTATGCCTTGAAGGCATGAATCTTATCCTCATTCATCATTTTCATTCCATATCATCATTATGCCTCGAAGGCATGAACTTTAACTTCATTCATCATTTTCATCCATAACATGACATGCATACATATCATTCATAAATCATACATATCATTCATAGATCATGGCATTCATACATATCATTCCTATCTCATGGCATACCTACATAATTAGCATCTTAATTCATAAAAACATACATGGTCATGATACATAGGAAAACATGCCTAGATCCTTTCATACATGATACATTTCCTTAGGTTCATGGCACATGGTCTAAACATTTATGAATCATCATAACAAATGACCTAACATATAAGTCATGACCCATAAGCTAGGGTTTTGATTGGCATAAAGATTCTTCCAACATACTTAAACATATACATACATCATAGTACCCTATAAACATGCATCCTTGTGGTCTTAACCCACTCCAAACCCTTGGTTATAGCCTTGGCCGAAACCCTAAGGAACCCTAGGTCCATGGAAAAATTCATATAGATCACCAATAACATCCCATACAAACATAAAATGCCATAGAAAACATTTGATCCCCTAATTAAGGCTAACCCTAATCCCTTAACCCTAGATTTGCTCTTGGCCGAAACCTAAAGGTCTATAAAATTCATGGAAAAATTCTTATAAAACACAATTACTATCCATCATATCATAGGGAAACAAAATTAACATGTTGAATGGTTAGATCAAGGTCCAACCATGGATTAGGGTTCTTGGCCGAAATTTATAAGAACTATTAAGCATGTAAGAATTCATATGAATCACCACTAACATAACTTACATCATAAGGAACCATAAGAACCATCATTAGAGAGTTAAATCTAACCCTAGCCATGGAAACTTGGAGGTGGCCGAAACCCTAAGTCCTCCTTCATGGATTTTTCATCTTAGATCTCAAACAAAAAGCTTAGATCATATCCATATCAAGAAAAACCATTACACCACAGTGAGGGGGTCTTACCTTAGACTATCTTGGTTATAGACCTTAGATTTGAGAGAAGGATGAAGACCTTGTTGCCTTTTGACCACCTCTAACCCTTGTAACCTTGAACAAAACCTTGGATCTTGAAGGAGAAGCCTTCTTGGGAACTTTTCCCAAGAGAAAATCCCCCCTTGGGGTTTCAGCTAGGATGAAGAAGGAGGAGGGAGAATGGTGGACTTGGTGGAAGAAGCAAAGTAACTCCTATGCCATCTCTTTATACCACATTAAGGAGGCAAGTGAAGAGTCATGGTGTCTCTTCATTTCATGACTCTTCATTTTCCCCTAAGCCTTAACGAAAATCCACTTCATCCTCTATTAGCACTCCCTTGCTAGGTGAATTGGTTAGTACATGCATGGTGATACCATAGGTCCAAGGTTCAATACTTGATCCATGCACTTTATTTTTTATTTTATTTTTATTTTATTTTCCATTATTTCCGAAAATTCCCCTAAAAATCTCCCATAATTATGCTAATATTCCTAATTAAAATCCATTTATATTTATATTAAATTTTACCCAAAATCCACCAATAACCATGGTACTGAAAAGCCCATATAAGGCCCATTAGTACTTAGTTTCTCAATTTAAATGAGAAAGATCATGGATTTCTAGGCTAAGATTCGTACTAATATCTCTAGGTCCCTCAAAAAATTATCTAGACATGATCAATATTTTAAAGAAAATATTAAGAGAATTTTCCGGGTCGTTACAGTGTGTCAGTCCCCACTAGGCTGACTACGTCACACCTAGCCCAAGTAACGTTTTCTCGTCCTACGGATTCTAATTACTCTCATGTATTTAAGAGATTGATACTCTGAACATGTCATGCTCTGGCCAGAGGCTTCAAGTAACAATCTGATGATAGGCCTTGGGTATACATCTCCTCGCAAGGAGTGGTGAATCCTATGTAGGTTGTTCAAACATCTTCGAGCACTTCGGCTTATACCCAATCGTCCTGGGTCCACACCTCCTTGGAGATGCTTGCTTAAGATGTCAAAGTATAAGTCTCCATGACCAAGATGACTTGAACACCGCAAGTCAAAGGAATATCTCACTTAAGCTGCAGTAAGAACTTCATTTACATATCTATATGTAGACTACCATATGAAGTTTTACAGCCAGTCACTCCAATGAACTAGTTCCCTTAACTAGCATTCATGTTTATCTCCGGACATTCCAGTGTCACCAGCCATTGAGAATCAGCTGATTAGAGAATAACCCATGCTAGTCTCAACATAATTGATAGTGTCCGTATTTATCAATTCATCGACTAGGGACAATTTCAATACTTCATAATTGCACATGTAGAGATAATCACTAGTTGTGAATTCATCACAAATTCTCTCATGCTGTGAATTATATTGCGGACATTCAATAAATGAGTTTAAGATCTCAATCAAATGCATAAACATGTATACTCAAATAGTGAATATTCATTTATTAAAATAAATGATTACAATTATAAGGCGATTGCCTTAGGACATTTTTCTCATATCATTAACAAACTCCCACTTGGCCTAATGCCAATCGCTACGGTACCCAATACCACAGGCTCTAACATGACCCTCAAACTTACTTTGAGGCAAGGCCTTAGTTAAAGGATCCGCTAAATTCCTTTCAGTGGGAATTTTCTCAATTTGTATATCATTCCTACTTAAAATCTCTCTGATCAGATGATAGCGGCGAAGCACATGTTTGGATCGCTGATGAGACCTTGGTTCCTTCGCTTGTGCAATAGCTCCATTGTTGTCGCAGTAAACCGGTATTGCTACATCAATGGTTGGAACCACACCAAGTTCTGAGACAAACTTTTTGATCCAGACTGCTTCCTTTGCTGCTTCCGAAGTTGCAATATATTCCGCTTCCGTGGTAGAATCCGCTACGGTGTCTTGCTTGGAACTCTTCCAACTTATTACGCCTCCATTCAAAATAAATACGTATCTAGACTGAGATTTGGAGTCATCCTTATCTGTCTGGAAACTGACATCTATATACCTACGTATTACCATATCACCTTCTCCATATATTAGAAACACATCCTTAGTGTTTCTTAAGTACTTGAGGATTGTCTTGACAGCCGCCTAATGATCCATTCCTGGATCAGACTGGTATCTGCTTGTGACGCTCAGAGCATACGATACATCGGGCCCAGTACATAACATAGCATACATGATAGATCCTATTGCGGATGCATAAGAAATCTTATTCATGCAAATCCTCTCGTCCTCTGTGCGTGGACACATAGACTTCGAAAGGTTGATCCCATGCCTGATGGGAAGGTAACCTTTCTTGGATTCCGACATGCTAAACCTTTCTAGCACTCGGTCTATATATGTAGACTGTGAAAGACCAAGCAACCGTTTTGATCTATCTCTATAGATTCTAATCCCAAGGATATAGGTTGCTTCTCCTAGGTCTTTCATGGAGAAAGTTTTGGACAACCAAATTTTAACTGACTGTAAGACTGATATATCATTTCCTATAAGTAATATGTCATCGACATATAACACCAGGAATACGACTGCACTCCCACTAACCTTCTTGTACACACAAGGTTCGTCAGGATTTTGTGAGAAATCAAACTCTTTGATTGTCTCATCAAAACGGATGTTCCAGCTTCTAGATGCTTGCTTTAGTCCATATATGGATCGTCGAAGCTTGCATACTTTGGTTTTATTAATTGATGTGAAACCTTCAGGTTGTATCATGTATACATCTTCAAGCAGGTTTCCATTAAGGAAAGCTGTTTTCACATCCATTTGTCATATCTCATAATCATAATGAGCTGCTGTGGCCAGGAATCAATTCCTTGTTTCTGACGATATCCTTTTGCCACTAATCTAGCCTTAAAGGTAACAACATTACCTTCCATGTCGGTTTTCTTCTTGAAAACCCACTTGCACCCTATGAGCTTAATCCCTTCAGTGGGTTAACCAAGTCCCATACTTGATTTTTGTACATGGAATCCATTTCCGACTTCATGGCTTCAAGCAACTTATCCCTTTCTGAATTTTTTAGAACATCTTCATAACTGATAGGTTCGTCATTGTTAATGAGTAACACGTCGTTCGATTCACTTATGAGAAATCCGTATCTCTCTGGAATATTGCGTGTTCTATCAGACCTACGAAGAAGTGGTGTTATTTTAGGTTCAACTGATAGCTCATCATTATGAGTTATTGGTTGTGGGTCTAAACTAGGTGTCTCAGTAATGTCTATTGGAGTTTCTTGAACTTCTTCAAGTTCAATGTAACTCCCACTGTTTTCTTGTAAAAGAAATTCTTTTTCTAAAAATACAGCATGCCTTGAAACAAACACCTTTTGTTCCAAGGGATGATAGAATTGATAACCCTTCGTTTCCTTAGGGTATCCAATAAATAGACATTTATCAGACTTAGCATCCAATTTGTCTGATACAGTCCGCTTTACATAAGCAGGACAACCCCATATCTTTAGGTGAGATAAATGAGGTTTCTTACTATTCTATGTCTCATATGGAGTAGTAGAGACTACCCTGGTCGGAACTCTGTTTAGCAAGTAAACAACTGTTTTAAGCGCATAGCCCCAAAAGGATTTTGGAAGAGTTGGATGATTCATCATAGATCTAACCATGTCCATCAAGGTTCGGTTACGCCTCTCAGATACACCATTATGCTGTGGTGTATATGGCGGAGTTCATTGAGACAATATCCCATTGTCCCTAAGATAATCTTGAAACTTTTGACTTAAGTATTCACCATCCCGATCGGATCGAAGTATCTTAATACTTTTGCCAAGCTGTTTCTCTACTTTACTTCTGAACTCTTTGAATTTCTCAAAAGCTTCAGATTTGTGTTTCATTAAGAACACATACCCGAATCGTGAGTGATCATCGATAAAGGTAATGAAGTAGCTATAGCCTCCTTGTGCAAGAGTTGACATTGGTCCACATACATCAGTATGTATTAGACCAAGCAATTCTCCCACTGGTTTATCTTTTTCGGAAAAGGGTAATTTGGTCATCTTGCCTTTTAAGCATGATTCGCATGTATCAAATGAACCAGGTTCAAATGATTCCTGAATTCCACATCGGTGTAATTTAGTCATGCATTTCTTACTTACATGGACAAGACGACAATGCCACATATAGGAGTCTATTTGATTATCTATTCGAGCACGTTTGTTGCTAACTTCGATATTGAAAACGTCACCGGATAAATCTAACGTGTAGATACCATTGCATAAAGTTCCGATCCCATAAAGAACACCATTTAAAGTTATGTAACAGTAATTGTTACTAAAAGTTAAATGGTAACCCTTTTCATTCAAGCATGAAATAGATACAATGTTCTTTATTAACGAAGGAACAAAATAACAATTATCCAATTCTAAGACAAGTCTAGTAGGGAGCTTTAGCAAATATGTTCCGATGGCAATAGCAGCAATCTTTGCTCCATTTCCAACTCGCAAATTCGCTTCTCCCTTGACGAGTCTTCTTCTATTCCTTAGCCACTGTATGTCATTACATATATGTGTGCTACATCCAGTATCAAGTACCCAGGTGTACGAGGAAATTGAGTGACATTCAATAACGAAGATGCCTGAAGAGGATGGGTCATCAGATGCTTTTTTCTTCAAGGACTCAAGATAAACCTTGCAGTTTCTTCGCCAGTGGCCCTCCTTGCCGCAGTGATGGCAAGTGCCTTTTGGTGCCTTTTCAATTCTTTTGGCCTTAGTTAACTTATTGGTGTCCAAAATGGAACGCAAATTCAGAGAAGACATGATCAGGTGATTATCCTAGAAATACAAATTGAGGTTATGTGATGAGAATGATAAAGAATGCATCAATATACATTAATTAAATCCTATTTATTTTTCGAATTGAATAACCCTTTTTATCAATTCGGGAGATCGTAGGAACATCTCCAAATAGGTTGATATCCAACCATAGATAAAACAACCATGGCTAGGGTCCATCAAGTTATTCTTAGCTATGAAGGTAGGTAATTATACCGATTACATATTATACATATGTAACTATCACATTATGCTATCAACTAATTGAATGTTTGCATAAATCATTGGGTTGTTAACTCATTAACAAGTATGCAACAATACACATAGCACCCAACTGCACCTCTCTTTACATTGACCTTGGCTGTGGCACAACAAATCGATGCTCCAAGCTTAAGGCTGACCCATTCATCAAGAAATAGTTTTAATATGGTTGGAGCTCATTCAACCGTTTAGTCAGGCTTGGATGTGTCCAACAACCAAAACTAAGGATTGACCTCTGACTCCAACTATATTAATCATAAACTAATTCCATGGTTTGAACATGTTGAGGTTCAAGCTGGGCATGATGTGTCCATCAACCCAAACGAGAAACAAAACTCCGGTTCTAACCATATTAATGGAAGGTGTTGGCCTTAATATTTTGTAAGGGGTTTTGGGTCTCATCCTTTTCTTTTATGCACATTCATGACATATAATTATATCATGTTCTAATGATTTTCTTAATAAAGTATGAATGTGACTTAATTTATCAAGTCTCATTAATTGAATTAGAAACCGGATTTCCTAATTCTAATTTCATACTTTATTCAAGGAATTGTTTTTGGGAAACAATTTCCTAAATAATCATAATCAATTTCGGAATTAATATGTTTAAGACTTTGATTTCTCTAAATCAAATCTTATTAAATTAAGGAAATATACTCTATAGGAAAAAATTTTCCTAATTAATTTTGGAGACAATAATATGTAAGAGCATCACCTCATAAATCAAATAAGGAAATTATCGTTTGAGAATCACCTCAAAAAATTTCAAGATTTGATCACATATTCTATTTATGGAAAATTAATATCAATAACTTAATTTGTACGGCTCCCCGAGGCTCAATCCAAAATAAGAATTTATTGATAATATAATTTGGACGGCTCCCCGAGGCTCAATCCAAATTAAACATTTGACAGTTTAAATTCAATTTAGGAAATTTAATTATAACAACTAACTTTAAATTGGATGACTCCCCGAGGCTCAATCCAAAATAAAGAATTTTGTAAATAATTTAATTTCCAATTATGAATTTAAATACCAATTAATATTCTCATAATTTTGTCTAGACTTTCTTGAAAGAAAGTGCCCAAAATTGCGAGCTTTCCATAAATGGAAAGTTTCCAAAAATAAAAGATTTTCAGAATAATTGTAAGTTTCTGGTACAAAGAAAACTTACGTATTTCTAAAATTGAAAAATTTCTAAAATTGGAAAATTTCCAAAAATGGGATGTTTTCACAATTATCATAAAATTTCAGAAGCAGAGGTATTTCAAAAGTTTACGAAATTTCATGAGGATTTCCAAACCTTAAAATTCCTAAATCGGAAATTTACCATAATTGGAAAGTTTCCATAATTTGAAAATTTTCCAAAATTGAGATCATGATAAAGTTTTCCGTAAAAACAATTATATGATTATGTCGAACACTAACCGGCTCTGATACCACTGTTGGGACCGGGTGCATGTTGACATGGATGCGGGTTCGTAATTTTAAAATTAATTACGTACAGTGGAAGGTTTAGCATAAATAATTTCCCAAATTATTTAACCACACATCTAAGCATGCAACTTTATCTTGTGTAGACATGATCATATATTTAAAATTTTGTAGAAACGTAAACTAATTTATGTATTACCTCGCGTAACTCGAAGGAAGGTACGAGATCCAACCGTAAGCGTCCCTCGGAAGCTCTGCCTCTATTCGCGTCCACGCCGAGTATCTTCGGGATGACTTCGCAAAGCCACGAGTTTCGTGTTCTCGAGAACTACTAGATTCTCCGAGAACACGACAAGAAAACCAAGAGAGAAGTAATCACATCGGAAAAACTCATTACCAAGGTTGGCCGGAATCACAATTCCGGATAGAAGGAGGAAGATGACTTGCGCCCAATCCCAAGGTTATAATGGCCGGAGAGGAAGATCGTCCCAACGAAAGAACTTTATCGCCTCGGTGCTTCTCCTTGTGCACACGGCAAGAAGAAGGGAGAAGAGCCTTGTGGCCGGCGAAGAGAAAAAAGGGAGGAGAGGGAAATGTTAGTGATATAAGAGAAGTGTCCTAAGACAATCGCCTTATTATTGTAATCATTTATTCTAATAAATGAATATTCACTATTTGAGTATACATGTTTGTGTATTTGATTGAGATCTTAATCTCATTTACTGAATGTCCGCAATACAATTCACAGCATGAGAGAATTTGTGATGAATTCACAACTAGTGATTATCTCTACATGTGCAATTGTGAAGTATTGAAATTGTCCCTAGTCGATGAATTGATAAATACGGACACTATCAATTCTGTTGAGACTAGCATGGGTTATTCTCTAATCAGCTGATTCTCACTGGCTGGTGACATTGAGATGTCCGGAGATAAACATGAATGCTAGTTAAGGGAACTAGTTCATTGGAGTGACTGGCTGTAAAACTTCATATGGTAATCTACATATAGATATGTCAGTGAAGTTCTTACTGCAGCTTAAGTGCGATGTTCCTTTGACTTGCGATGTTCAAGTCATCTTGGTCATGGAGACTTATACTTTGACATCTTAAGCAAGCATCTCCAAGGAGGTGTGGACCCAGGATGATTGGGTATAAGCTAAAGTGCCCAAGATGTTTGAACAGCCTATAAAGGATTCACCACTCCTTGCGAGGAGATGTATACCCGAGGCCTATCATCGGATTGTTACTCGAAGCCTCTGGCCAGAGCATGACATGTTCAGAGTATGAATCTCTTAAATACATGAGAGTAATTAGAATCCGCAGGACGAGAAAACGTTACTTGGGCTAGGTGTGACGTAGTCAGCCTAGTGGGGAGAGACACACATAGACCATGTCCTGAACCAAGTGGGTATAAGATGGTGAAGGGAATGGGGCACGATTCATTATAGCTACTGAAGGGTTTCAGAATTGTTTCTGAGGTCAACCGTTGATCTTTCGATTAATTGGGGATCATGATGTACTACTAGGTGCCACTCATGATCGTTCTATAATTAATTGATTAATTATAGACGGCCAACATAAATCGAAAGCCTATTTAGTCACACGCACTACGAGTAATCCGAGGGATTTAAAACGAGTTGAAAATTAGATTTTCCAATCAAGAAAGATTAAGTTTGGTTGAGCCAAACGATTAGTCAAAACTGAATTTATTTCAGACGCATCGGAAGCATAGAATGGCTAAGTCTTTAAAGACTTAATGGGTGAATTAAATAAGTTTAATTCATTAAGGGATTTGATCCAAGGTGGTATGTTTTATTATAAGCTTAAAATAATCCATGGGATTATTTGAATTAAAATGAACCAAAGAGTTGGTTTGTTTTATAAAAATTTATAATAAATCTAAGATGACAATATTTAATCCATTGGTGGGTTTGAACCATGGACCTATGGTTTGGATGAAAACTTGGCCGATCACTTGAGTTGAATTCTCTTGTGTGAAAATTTTGGCCCGTAATTTATTTGAACCAAGATGGGCCGGCCAAGGAGAATATTCTCCTTGGTTTGGCCGGCCCTCGCTCTCTCCTTCTCTTTTGTTTTGTTCAATCATGGATTGATTGGAGATTTATTCTATAAGATGGAAGAGGCTTGATTGATTTTTATCATGAATTAAAATTTGATTTTAATCATGAGACAAAATCAATTATGGTTTGATATAAAAATTATGCCAAATTAAAAGGCTTGATTGTTTTTTTATCATGAATTAAAATTTGATTTAATCATGAGACAACAATCAATTATGGTTTGATATAAAAATTATGCCAAAATTGAGAGGCTTGATTGAGGAGGAGCTCCCTATATAAAGGACCCAAGGGGTGCCATGAAAGATGATCCATCTAAGTATTCTTGCCTGGGCTCTCTCCCTCTCCTCCCTTCTTCCTCTTGGCCGGCCACAAGGTTCTTCTCCCTTCTTCTTGCCGTGAGCACAAGGAGAAGCACCGAGGCGATGAAGTTCTTCCGTTGGGACGATCTTCCTCTCCGGCAATCATCACCTTGGGATTGGGCGCAAGTCATCTTCCTCCTTCTCGCGGGAATTGTGATTCCGGCCAACCTTGGTAGTGAGTTTTTCTGATGTGATTACTTCTCTCTTGGTTTTTCTTGTCACGTTCTCGGAGAATCTAGTAGTTCTCAAGAACACGAAACTCGTGGCTTTACGAAGTTATCCCGAAGATACTCGGCGTGGACGCGAATAGAGGCGGAGCTTCCGAGGGACGGTTACGATTGGATCTCGTCCCTTCCTTCGAGTTACGCGAGGTAATAAGTAAATTAGTTTACGTTTCTGCAAAATTTTAAATATATGATCATGTCTACACTAGATAAAGTTGCATGCTTAGATGTGTGGTTAAATAATCTGAGAAATTATTTATGCTAAATCTTACGCTGCACGTAATTAATTTTAAAATTACGAACCCACATCTATATCAACATGCACCCGGTCCCAACAGTGGTATCAGAACCGGTTAGTGTTCGTCATAATCATATAATTATTTTGCGGAAAACTTTGTCATGATCTCAATTTTGGAAAATTTTCCAATTATGGAAACTTTCCAATTATGGAAACTTTCCAATTATGGTAAATTTCCGATTTAGGAATTTCAAGGTTTGAAAATCCTCATGAAATTTCGCAAACTTTTGAAATACCTCTGTTTCTGAAATTTTATGATAATTGTGAAAACCTTCCATTTTTGGAAACTTTCCAATTTTAGAAATTTCCTATTTTGGAAATTTTCTAATTTTGGAAATATGTAAGTTTTCTTTGTACCAGAAACTTACAATTATTCTGAAAACCTTTTATTTTTGGAAACTTTCCATTTATGGAAAGCTCGAAATTTTGGGCACTTTCTTTCAAGAAAGTCTAGACAAATTATGAGAATATTAATTGACGTTTAAATTTATAATTGGATATTAAATTATTTACAAAATTCTTTATTTTGGATTGAGCCTCAGGGAGCCGTCCAATTTAAAGTTAGTTGTTATAATTAAATTTCCTAAATTGAATTTAAGCTGTCAAATGTTTAATTTGGATTGAGCCTTGGGGAGCCGTCCAAATTATATTATCAATAAATTCTTAATTTGGATTGAGCCTCGGGGAGCCGTCTAAATTAAGTTATTGATATTAATTTTCCATAAATAAAATATGTGATCAAATCTTAGAAATTTTTGAGGTGATTCTCAAACGATAATTTCTTATTTGATTTATGAGGTGATGCTCTTACATATTATTGTCTCCAAAATTAATTAGGAAAATTGTTTCCTATAGAGTATATTTCCTTAAATAAGATTTTCATGAAAATAATATGTGGTTGAATTAAGGGAATCTGTCTCTTAATTTAATAAGATTTGATTTAGAGAAATCATAGTCTTAAACATATTATTTCTGAAATTGATTATGATAATTTAGGAAATTGTTTCCCAAAACAATTCCTTGAATAAAGTATGAAATTAGAATTAGGAAATCCGGTTCCTAATTCAATTAATGAGACTTGATAAATTGAGTCACATACATACTTTATTAAGGAAATCGTTAGTACATGACATAATTATATGTCATGAATGTGCATAAAAGAAAAGGATGAGACCCAAAACCCCTTACAAAATATTAAGGCCAACACCTTCCATTAATATGGTTAGAACCGGAGTTTTGTTTCTCGTTTGGGTTGATGGACACATCCATGCCCGGCTTGAACCTCAACATGTTCAAACCATGGAATTAGTTTATGATTAATATAGTTGGAGTCAGAGGTCAATCCTTAGTTTTGGTTGTTGGACACATCCAAGCCTGACTAAACGGTTGAATGAGCTCCAACCATATTAAAACTATTTCTTGATTAATGGGTCAGCCTTAAGCTTGGACATCGATTTGTTGTGCCACAGCCAAGGTCGATGTAAGAGAGGTGCAGTTGGGTGCTATGTATATTGTTGCATACTTGTTAATGAGTTAACAACCCAATGATATATGCAAACATTCAATTAGTTGATAGCATAATGTGATAGTTACATATGTTAATATGTAATCGGTATAATTACCTACCTTCATAGCTAAGAATAACTTGATGGACTCCAGCCATGTTGTTCTTATCTATGGTTGGATATCAACCTATTTGGAGATGTTCCTACGATCTCCCGAATTGATAAAAAGGGTTATTCAATTCGAAAAATAAATAGGATTTAATTAATGTATATTGATGCATTCTTTATCATTCTCATCACATAACCTCAATTTGTATTTCTAGGATAATCACCTGATCATGTCTTCTCTGAATTTGCGTTCCATTTTGGACACCAATAAGTTAACTAAGGCCAAAAGGATTGAAAAGGCACCAAAAGGCACTTGCCATCACTGCGGCAAGGAGGGCCACTGGCGAAGAAACTGCAAGGTTTATCTTGAGTCCTTGAAGAAGAAGGCATCCGATGCCCCATCCTCTTCAGGCATCTTCGTTATTGAATGTCACTCTATTTCCTCGTACACCTGGGTACTTGATACTGGGTGTAGCTCACATATATGTAATGACATACAGGGGCTAAGGAATAGAAGAAGACTCGTCAAGGGAGAAGCGAATTTGCGAGTTGGAAATGGAGCAAAGATTGCTGCTATTGCCATCGGAACATATTTGCTAAAGCTCCCTACTGGACTTGTCTTAGAATTGGATAATTGTTATTTTGTTCCTTCGTTAATAAAGAACATTGTATCTATTTCATGCTTGAATGAAAAGGGTTACCATTTAACTTTTAGTAACAATTGCTGTTACATAACTTTAAATGGTGTTCTTTATGGGACCGAACTTTATGCAATGGTATCTACACGTTGATTTATCCGGTGACGTTTTCAATATCGAAGTTAGCAACAAACGTGCTCGAATAAATAATCAAATAGACTCCTATATGTGGCATTGTCGTCTTGGCCATGTAAGTAAGAAACGCATGACCAAATTACACCGATGTGGAATTCTGGAATCATTTGAACCCAGTTCATTTGATACATGCGAATCATGCTTAAAAGGCAAGATGGCCAAATTACCCTTTTCCGGAAAAGGTAAACCAGTGTGAGAATTGCTTGGTCTAATACATACTGATGTATGTGGACCAATGTCAACTCTTGCACAAGGAGGTTATAGCTACTTCATTACCTTTATCGATGATCACTTACGATTCGGGTATGTGTTCTTAATGAAACACAAATCTGAAGCTTTTGAGAAATTCAAAGAGTTCAGAAGTAAAGTAGAGAAACAGCTTGGCAAAAGTATTAAGATACATCGATCCGATCGGGGTGGTGAATACTTAAGTCAAGTGTTTCAAGATTATCTTAGGGACAATGGGATATTGTCTCAATGAACTTCGCCATATACACCACAGCATAATGGTGAATCTAAGAGGCGTAACTGAACCTTGATGGACATGGTTTGATCTATGATGAATCATGTAACTCTTCCAAAATCCTTTTGGGGCTATGCGCTTAAGACAGCTGTTTACTTGCTAAACAGAGTCCCGACCAAGGTAGTCTCCACTACTCCATATGAGACATGGAATAGTAAGAAACCTCATTTATCTCACCTAAAGATATGGGGTTGTCCTGCTTATGTAAAGCGGACTGTATCAGACAAATTGGATGCTAAGTCTGATAAATGTCTATTTATTGGATAACCTAAGGAAACGAAGGGTTACCAATTCTATCATCCGTTGGAACAAAAGGTGTTTGTTTCAAGGCATGCTGTATTTCTAAAAAAAGAATTTGTTTTACAAGAAAATAGTGGGAGTTACATTGAACTTGAAGAAGTTCAAGAAACTCCAATAGACATTACAGAGACACCTAGTCTAGACCCACAACCAATAGCTCATAATGATGAGCTATCAGTTGAACATAAAACAACACCACTTCTTCGTAGGTCTGATAGGACACGTAATATTCCAGAGAGATATAGATTTCTCATATGTGAATCGAACGACGTGTTACTCATTAACGATGACGAACCTATCAGTTATGATGATGTTCTGAATAATTCAGAAAGGGATAAATGGCTTGAAGCCATGAAGTTGGAAATGGATTCCATGTATGAAAATCAAGTATGGGACTTGGTTAACCCACCTGAAGGGATTAAGCCTATAGGGTGCAAGTGGGTTTTCAAGAAGAAAACCGACATAGAAGGTAATGTTGTTACCTTTAAGGCTAGATTAGTGGCAAAAGGATATCGTCAGAAACAAGGAATTGATTATGACGAAACCTATTCGCCAGTAGCTATGCTTAAATCCATTCGGATGCTCCTGGCCATAGCAGCTCATTATGATTATGAGATATGGCAAATGGATGTGAAAACATCTTTCCTTAATGGAAACCTGCTTGAGGATGTATACATGATACAACCTGAAGGTTTCACATCGGTTAATAAAACCAAAGTATAAAAGCTTCAACCATCCATATATGGACTAATGCAAGCATCCTGGAGCTGGAACATCCGTTTTGATGAGACAATCAAAGTGTTTGATTTCTCACAAAATCCTGACGAACCTTGTGTGTACAAGAAGGTTAGTGGGAGTGCAGTCGTATTCCTAGTGTTATATGTCGATGACATATTACTTATAGGAAATGATATATCAGTCTTACAGTCAGTTAAAATTTGGTTGTCCAAAACTTTCTCCATGAAAGACCTGGGAGAAGCAACCTATATCCTTGGGATTAGAATCTATAGAGATAGATCAAAACGGTTGCTTGGTCTTTCGCAGTCTACATATATAGACCGAGTGCTAGAAAGGTTTAGCATGTCGGAAGCCAAGAAAGGTTACCTTCCCATCAGGCACGGGATCAACCTTTCGAAGTCTATGTGTCCGCACACAGAAGACGAGAGGATTTGCATGAATAAGATGCATCCGCGATAGGATCTATCATGTATGCTATGTTATGTACTAGGCCCGATGTATCGTATGCTCTGAGCGTCACAAGCAGATACCAGTCTGATCTAGGAATGGATCATTGGGCGGCTGTCAAGACAATCCTCAAGTACTTAAGAAGAACTAAGGATGTGTTCCTAATATATGGAGAAGGTGATATGGTAATACGTGGATATACAGATGTCAGTTTCCAGACACATAAGGATGACTCCAAATCTCAGTCCGGATACGTATTTATTTTGAATGGAGGCGCAATAAGTTGGAAGAGTTCCAAGCAAGACACCGTAGCGGATTCTACCACGAAGCGGAATATATTGCAGCTTCGAAAGCAGCAAAGGAAGCAGTCTGGATCAAGAAGTTTGTCTCAGAACTTGGTGTGGTTCCAACCATTGATGAAGCAATACCGGTTTACTGCGACAACAATGGAGCTATTGCACAAGCGAATGAACCAAGGTCTCATCAGTGATCCAAACATGTGCTTCGCCGCTATCATCTGATCAGAGAGATTATAAGTAGGAATGATATACAAATTGAGAAAATTTCCACTGAAAGGAATTTAGCGGATCCTTTAACTAAGGCCTTGCTCAAAGTAAGTTTGAGGGTCATGTTAGAGCCTGTGGTATTGGGTACCATAGCGATTGGCATTAGGCCAAGTGGGAGTTTGTTAGTGATATAAAAGAAGTGTCCTAAGGCAATCGCCTTATGATTGTAAACATTTATTCTAATAAATGAATATTCACTATTTGAGTATACTTGTTTGTGTATTTGATTGAGATCTTAAACTCATTTACTGAATGCCCGCAATACAATTCACAGCATGAGAGAATTTGTGATGAATTCACAACTAGTGATTATCTCTACATGTGCAATTGTGAAGTATTGAAATTATCCCTAGTCGATGAATTGATAAATACGGACACTATCAATTCTGTTGAGACTAGCATGGGTTATTCTGTAATCAGCTGATTCTCACTGGCTGGTGACATTGGGATGTCCAGAGATAAACATGAATGCTAGTTAAGGGAACTAGTTTATTGGAGTGACTGACTGTGAAACATCATATGGTAATCTACATATAGATATGTCAGTGAAGTTATTACTGCAGCTTAAGTGCGATGTTCCTTTGACTTGCGATGTTCAAGTCATCTTGGTCATGGAGACTTATACTTTGACATCTTAAGCAAGCATCTCTAAGGAGGTGTGGACCCAAGATGATTGGGTATAAGCCGAAGTGCCCGAAGATGTTTGAACAGCCTACAAAGGATTCACCACTCCTTGCGAGGAGATGTATACCCGAGGCCTATCGTCGGATTGTTACTCGAAGCCTCTGGCCATAGCATGACATGTTCAGAGTATGAATCCCTTAAATACATGAGAGTAATTAAATCCTTAGGACGAGAAAACGTTACTTGGGCTAGGTGTGACGTAGTCAGCCTAGTGGGGACTGACACACATAGACCATGTCCTGAACCAAGTGGGTATAAGATGGTGAAGGGAATGGGGCACAATTCATTATAGCTGCTGAAGGGTTTCAGAATTGTTTCTGAGGTCAACCGTTGATCTTTCGATTAATTGGGGATCATGATGTACTACTAGGTGCCACTCATGATCGTTCTATAATTAAATGATTAATTATAGACGACCAACATAAATCGAAAGCCTATTTAGTCACACGCACTACGAGTAATCCGAGGGATTTAAAATTAGTGGAAAATTGGATTTTCCAATCAAGAAAGATTAAGTTTGGTTGAGCCAAACGATTAGTCAAAACTGAATTTATTTCAGACGCATCGGAAGCATAGAATGGCTAAGTCTTTAAAGACTTAATGGGTGAATTAAATAAGTTTAATTCATTAAGGGATTTGATCCAAGGTGGTATGTTTTATTATAAGCTTAAAATAATCCATGGGATTATTTGAATTAAAATGAACCAAAGAGTTGGTTTGTTTTATAAAAATTTATAATAAATCTAAGATGACAATATTTAATCCATTGGTGGGCTTTGAACCATGGACCTATGGTTTGGATGAAAACTTGGCCGATCACTTGAGTTGAATTCTCTTGTGTGAAATTTTGGCCCGTAATTTATTTGAACCAAGATGGGCCGGCCAAGGAGAATATTCTCCTTGGTTTGGCCGGCCTCGCTCTCTCCTTCTCTTTGTTTTGTTCAATCATGGATTGATTGGAGATTTATTCTATAAGATGGAAGAGGCTTGATTGATTTTTATCATGAATTAAAATTTGATTTAATCATGAGACAAAAATCAATTATGGTTTGATATAAAAATTATGCCAAAATTAAAGGCTTGATTGTTTTTTTTATCATGAATTAAAATTTGATTTAATCATGAGACAACAATCAATTATGGTTTGATATAAAAATTATGCCAAAATTGAGAGGCTTGATTGAGGAGGAGCTCCCTATATAAAGGACCCAAGGGGTGCCATGAAAGATGATCCATCCAAGTATTCTTGCCTGGGCTCTCTCTCTCTCCTCCCTTCTTCCTCTTGGCCGGCCACAAGGTTCTTCTCCCTTCTTCTTGCCGTGAGCACAAGGAGAAGCACCGAGGCGACGAAGTTCTTCCGTTGGGACGATCTTCCTCTCCGGCCATCATCACCTTGGGATTGGCGCAGTCATCTTCCTCCTTCTCGCCGGAATTGTGATTCCGGCCAACCTTGGTAGTGAGTTTTTCCGATGTGATTACTTCTCTCTTGTTTTTCTTGTCACGTTCTCAGAGAATCTAGTAGTTCTCGAGAACACGAAACTCGTGGCTTTGCGAAGTCATCCCGAAGTTACTCGGCATGGACGCGAATAGAGGCGGAGCTTCCGAGGGACGCTTACGGTTGATCTCGTCCCTTCCTTCGAGTTACGCGAGGTAATAAGTAAATTAGTTTACGTTTCTGCAAAATTTTAAATATATGATCATGTCTACACTAGATAAAGTTGCATGCTTAGATGTGTGGTTAAATAATCTGAGAAATTATTTATGCTAAATCTTCCGCTGCACGTAATTAATTTTA